>CAJNDS010002074.1:146290-596290 GCA_905221605.1 Symbiodinium natans | reverse complement strand
GGTTTAGGGTTTAGGGTTTAGGGTTGAGGGTTTAGGGTTAGAAGCTTACTAGGCCTACAGGGTTATAGGGTTCAGGATTGTTCGCTCGGATCGCCTCTTGGTCGCAGGCCAACCCACACTTTGCATCCTCATGATCCTTAACCTGAGGACTTCGGACTTTCAGGGTTCAGGGTTCAGGGTTCAGGGTTCAGGGTTCAGGGTTCAGGGTTCAGGGTTCAGGGTTCAGGGTTCAGGGTTCAGGGTTCAGGGTTTAGGGTTTAGGGTTTAGGGTTTAGGGTTTAGGCTTTAGGCTTTAGGGTTTAGGGTTTAGGGTTTAGGGTCTAGGGTTTAGGGTTTAGGGTTGAGGACTTCGGACTTTCAGGGTTTAGGGGGGACTTGAGGTGTAAGGCTGCCCCAGATGCGGAGCGCAACAGGCCGCGTCCTCGTTTTGATCTTTGTCACCTCGCCAAGGCTCACCAAGGTGCAGTCTGAACAGCTAAGTAACTTGAAATAAACCCTAAACCCTAAACCCTAAACCCTAAACCATCGTATGTACGTACCAGCGAAAGAACATAATTGTATGCTGTAGGGTTCAGGGCTTTAGGCATGCTCCGCCCCGAAACGCGCGTCAAATCTGACCAATAGAAATATCAAGCGCGTGTCACGCATCTAGCCTCCGACGCAGGTGCCGTGCCTGTGATTCCCATCAGCATGGGAGGGAAGAGCTGCTCGATGTACGGGGCAAAGTCCATCTTCATGGCCTGTGCACAACCCAGCTGGGAGGATCCAAAAAGTAGATCCACTTTAAGGATTCCTATAAGAATGACCCCAACCAATATAGTGTAAGGTGCTATTTGGGGGCTCTACCTTTCTGGATCCTCCCAAGGGGGTCTAGGAAGGTGCAAAGCACGGAAAAACACGAGTTCGCTTCCCCATAAGACATGGGTGCCACAACACCAGCACCTGCTACATGGCACCTCTGGCTCCAGCGGGTTTAGGTTTAGGGTTTAGGGTTTAGGGTTTAGGGTTTAGGGTTTAGGGTTTAGGGTTTAGGGTTAGGTTTAGGGTTTAGGGTTTAGGGTTTAGGGTTTAGGGTTTAGGGTTTAGGGTTTAGGGTTTAGGGTTTAGGGTTTAGGGTTTAGGGTTTAGGGTTTAGGGTTTAGGGTTTAGGGTTTAGGGTTTAGGGTTTAGGGTGTAGGGTTTAGGGTTTAGGGTTTGGGGTTGCCATCTTCGAGGGCCAACACACCGGACCTGGGGCATCGTGTCCATGAGCTCCAGAAAGCCACGCCTGGCCGAGGGAACTGACGGCAGCAGAATCACTGGCTGACTACACAGCCTTACTTGGAGGTTCATGGTACGTATTAACCTATTAGAATTGTACTTATCAGCCTCTTAAAACTGCCCTAATATGGTTCTAAGTACAGTTATAAGTACAGTTCTAATTGGTAAACTGTTAATAAGTACCATGAACCTCCAAGTAGACCTGTGGGAGGATCCAAAAAGGTACAGGCCCCGAAGAGTACCTTATACTACTATTGGGGGTCATTCTTAGGAATCCTGAAGGGGATCTACTTTTTGGATCCTCCGAAGTGGCCGCAGCCCACGCCGCAAACTCTTTTCTCCTTGGTGTTGCCTAGCATTTGGCCCATGATCCCTCTGGGATGGCCGGATCCTCTGCAAAGCATGGGTGCTATAACAAGCTCTACAGTGTCTACACTCTACACTACATCACGAAGTCGTTGCCATGAGGCAACCCACACATGGCATGTGCAGCCGGCACGAGGCTGCGGCAAACAGTGTTCCGATTGGCGTGCGATGGAGAATTGACAGGACACGTCGGAAAGTACAGGCCGAGAGCTTCGACTAAGACAGTCGAGGCCGCTCAAAGATCTGTTCGCAGCTGCGACCCTGAGCCATCCCAACTACTAGCTAGGGCTAGAACTGGTTCCTCGATCTCAGCTTCATGGATTCTACTCTGTTGGCCACTCCTTCTACTCCCACTCGGCCTGCACCTTCCAGGAAAATGGTCCTACGCACGGCACCGTGCCCAGAATAGGCTGGAGCCTAGTCTAGGGCCTAAGCAGCGCAACGGGAATGGGAAGTGCCGCCACGGGTGAGCCGTAGCCCTCACCTTCGGCCACCGGAGTGGAGCCAGACCTGGTACCTATACTCCCTACTTAGAACCTTGACAAAAACACTATTCTTAATTATCCTCTTGGGTTCTATATAAACAAAAAAAGAAAAAATAATTCCAAAAAAGGGGAAACATAGGTACTGGATGACGGGACCACCGACCTCGGAGTGGATGGCAAGGAGGCCACGGGGGTGCCAGGGCCGAAGGAAGAGTTGGTGCGCCAGCCGTTGGAGTCCGTTTCGAGGTCGGGCTTGGGGATCTTCAGCCGGCTGTAGCTGGGGTTGTTGGGGGTGTAAGGCATCCCCACCGATGCTGGGCTGGCCGAGGCCAGCGTCAGGAAAGTGTTGGAGCAAGGGGAGATGGGGAGGAGGAGGGGAGCTTGAGGATAGGGAGTTGCCACTGGCGTGGGCACAGGGCCTTGAGGAGCTTGGAAGCGCATCGGCACAGCTGGGCTTGCTGGGCTTGCTGGGCTTGCTGGGCTTGCTGGGCTTGCTGGGCTTGCTGGGCTTGCTGGGCTTGCTGGGCCTGGGGTCTGACCCGGAGCGCTCTCGTAGGCCCTCTTGTCCATTCCTGCCTTGTTGGCCCCCATCTTCCGGTTCTCCCTGCCCTCCCTCCTCTCCAGCTTCTGGCTTTTGGGGCTTTGTAGCTTGGGATCCTCTGCTGACAGGTACACCGGCGCCCGCGCGAAGTTGGGTTGCAGCTGGGCCAAAATCTGCTCTGCGTCGGGGAGCGGCTTCCGCAGCGAAGCTTTCCGCTGATCCGGGTGGGTTCTGGCCTCGGATGGCCCAGAAAACCCTCGGAAAAAATCTTCCTCAGTATGACCCTCTTAAACCCCAATAAGGTAAGTCTTGAAAGAATCTTCCTGAATATGATCCCCTCAAAAAGGTAATCCTTCAAAGAATATTCCTGAATATGATCCTCTTAAACCCCAATAAGGTAAATTCCTTAAACAATACCCTAAACCCTAAACCCTAAACCCTAAACCCTAAACCTCCCAACAACCTACCGAGTGGCCGGCTCTCCATGAGTGAAGGCACAAAGAACTCCCCGGCGGCAGCTCCGGTCACTGCAGGGGTTTGCCTTGTAGAACCTTGGGTTTAGGGTTTAGGGACCCAAAACCCTAAACCCTAAACCCTAAACCCTAAACCCCAAACCCTAAACCCCCAACCTCGGGTGGTAGAGCTGCTCCTTGGCGCCGTGAGCGAGTGGGCAGGCGAACCCAAGTGGGCAGCGGGCGAGGTAGTCGGTGTCCGCCGAGCTCCTCGGAGAAGCCATGCCACTGCAGAGTACAGATAGACAAAGTTCAGGAGGGAGAGGGAGAGGGAGAGGGAGAGGGAGAGAGAGAGAGAGAAAGAGGGAGAAAGCGAGACAGAGATGACTGTAGACCCACAACAGTACAACTAGCATAGCCTCGCGCTCTCTCTCTCTCTCTCTGTGACTGTCCGTCTCTGTCTTTCTCTGTGACTCTTCCTGTCGATCTTTCTCTCTCTCTCTCTCTCTCTCGCCTTCTCTCTCTCTCTCTCTCTTTCGCTCACTCGCTCACTCGCACGCTCTCACGCTCGCTCGCTCTCTCTCTCTCTCTCTCTTTTTCTTTCTCTTTTTCTTTCTCTTTTTCTTTCTCTTTTTCTTTCTCCTTCTCCTTTTCTTTCTCCTTCTCCTTCTCCTTCTCCTTCTCCTTCTCCTTCTCCTTCTCTTTCTCGTTCTCGTTCTCGTTCTCGGGAAAACAAGCAAATGCAGTGCCGCCTCGCCTGCAAGTGCAAGGACCAGACATGTGCTACACCACAACACCCAAATGCATGCTTGCACAAACGCCCACACACGACCCACACCCACACCTGCATCCACATCCGCACCACACCCGCACCCAGGCCCATACACCCACTGCACACACACCCACGCCCACACCCACGCCCACGCCCAGTCGCACACCACACCCACACCCACCACACCCGCACCTACACCAGCACACACACACACACACATGTAGACAAGCTAAGAGACTGGGCAAAACGGCATTGCTCTCAAGCTATGTTGAAGTAAAGGTTCTGTTTCGTGCTCATCGCCCAACGTTGACAAGGCTGCGATGAATACCCAAGCATGGGAACACGCCGGAAATCACGGTAGGTGTGGGCGTAGACGCAGTTCTCCCAGTTGTGCGGACCGCCGATAGGGCACCACCTGAGACTCGCAGGGGGAGCACGGTACCAAAGCTCTCCTATGGAAGTCTTAGAAGCACAACGTACGCTGAGCTCCGCACTGCGTTTTGAAATGGTGCGCCATGAACTCTTCTGTCGGGCGGCTCTCCTCCTCTGGGGAGAAGTGGGGCCCAAGCAGTTCGTCGCGGGCGTGCGCGAATGCACAGAGCTGGCCGCGTGGGCACTTCTGAAGCTGATGGCAAAAGCGCTTTTTGTAGAGATCGGGGTGATACAGCAACTCTGTGTTGCTGTGACAACGGTTGCAGAGCTCGCCGTTGGGGCAGGGTTGGTCATTGTCGAAGCGATGCTCACAAGGCACGCTCATGTAGGCTAGAGCTTGCAAAGATGATGTGTTTCCAACGAGAACTGGTCGTCTCCTCTCACGCTCACTGTGGTACCAGGGACAAGCGCGGTGGTCATGGTCCACATCGCAATTGCACGGCTGCGTCTTGAAGAAACGGATCATCCACAAGGGGTTTGGGCGGTCAACTTGTTCCATCTGTTCCACATGGATTGACATTGCTCTGGACGGGGAGGGGTCGAAACCCGCTTCGAAATAAGAAGGAACCTCTGCTGCCACCAAGCTTTGCAGCGGCACCAGGGGTGCTTGGCCAAAGTCCATGGCCTTGCCCCTAAGGCCCTAAGGCCCTTAAGGGGCCGCGGCCTCAACCTCCCCTTTTTTCAGCCAAGCTTGCCGCAGAAAGGTCGGATGCGCCCAAGCACACCCACACCAACAGAAAGAACGCCGCATGTGCTGTCAGGAGTTCTCACGAGAGGTACGTGCATTACATATATATATATATAATACATACATATTTGTCGATTCATTATCTGTATTCGATTTATTTGTTTAAATTCAAGTATATCATATTTGCCTCGGCTTCCTGCCGAGAAGCGTCTGGAACAAGCAGACCCGGATCGGGCCTCCTTCCCCCTAACCCAACCCTTCCCATGCCAAATTTTCTGACGCCACCCCCCCCCCCCCCCCCGCCCTGTGGGACCCCCCCCAATCCCTTGGAGGAGCTGCAAACCGATGCCGTGCGCTTGTCGGTGGCTCCTACAGGGGGAGTGCCCCCCCCCACCCCCCCCCCCACCCCCCCCCACCCACCCCCACCCACGCCCCCCCACCCCCCCCCCCCCCCCCCCCCCCCCCCCCCCCCCCCCCCCCCCCCCCCCCCCCACCCCCCTCCCTCACCCCCCCGCCCTTCCTCCCTTTTTTTGCGAAACCCTCTTTCCTCCTTTCCTGTCCTGGGGCCGGCCCGGCTGCCGAGGCGGCGCGCGCAAGCGTTTACAATTAATTCATATTGTATTATATTACACTATATAATATAATATTGTATGAACAATACTATTTTTATTCTGATACCCCACCGCGCACCCAAGTGTCCTCCCGCAGCACACTCCCGGCACCTGACTTGCCATTTGGGGTCGCTGGCACCGGCTTGGAGCTCGCCGATGTAGGTCGCTGCTAGGTCCTCTCAAACTCTCAGAGGGTTTTAGGGTTTAGGGCCCTGCGTAAACCCTAAACCCCTAAAACTTATAGAGCCCAACGAAACCCTAAGAACCCCTAATCCTTAAGAACCCTAAACCCTAAACCCTAAGAGCCCTAAAACTCGGAAAGTAAAGATTGCGAGCCCGCCCTCTTGACTCGAGGTCACTGCATCCCCTTGTTGGGGACTGCTATATACTGAAAGGGGGAAGAATCCCAACCCTAAACCCTAAACCCCCTAAAGGCCCGAAAGGTTTAAAGGGCTTAAAGGACCCGAAACAGGATTTAAAGCGCCCTAAACCCCAAACCCTAAACCCTAAACCCTAAAACCCCAACACTGTTGGGACCTCACCTTGTCCATCTTTGTCAGGGTCTCTGCCAGAGCCAGTGCTGCCCCCATCCTTGGCCCAAGCAGATCGGAAATTTTGGGGGTTCAGGCTTTAGGGTTTAGGGTTTAGGGTTCAGGGTTCAGGGTTCAGGGTTTAGGGTTTAGGGTTTAGGGTTTAGGGTGCAGTTGAGCTGTGCAAGTTTGTGGCAGGTCAAGGAGCAGTGATGCCCCAAGCCCTACACTCTAAGCCCTACACCCAACACCCTAAGAGTTTAGTGAATGGTAGTTTAGTTCCTTGGTTGTGGTATCCACCCTTGGCCCTTGGCATAATGACGATTTATTTCACGCCTATTTGCGACTGTTTTCGTCTATTTGTTAGTCCGTTTGATGATTCTGGTTATGATAGCTATGACTGGAAGCAATATAAGTGTCCAGGAAATTTATGACTCGGTATGTTTGTCTGTACTCAATGCTATGTGTTGTCTTTAAATATTGTCATGGTTATGATTCCTATTTCACAATTTTTCTATAGTAATAGTAAACAAAACATGAAGTGTACTTCTCAAGCCGTCTTTTTCCCTCAACCTTAAATCGTTAAACCCTCATACTTCAAAGGATTCCGCAAATACAAATTAGGGTTTAGGGTATTTTTAGGGTTTAGGGTTTAGGGCTTAGGGCTTAGGGCTTATAGGGTTTAGGGTTTAGGGTTTGGGGTTTGGGGTTTGGGGTTTGGGGTTTGGGGTTTGGGGTTTGGGGTTTAGGGTTAGGGTTCACGGTTTAGGGTTTATTTAGGGTTTTAGTATTGAGGTTCTTGCTGGGGTGGCGACCTACGTACCCTTCATCTTTGAGTCATACCACCCTAAACCCTAAACCCTAAACCCTAAACCCTAAACCCCAAGCTCATCCTCGCCTCTTTTTCTCTCCTTGGCGCATGCGATGGCCTTCCTGGAGCTCACCCGCTTTCGCGCGGACTTTTGGCGAGCTCCGGGTTTTGGGGGCTAAAGGGGCTTCTACGGGGACCCCAGAAAGGGTTTAGGGTTGAGGGTTCAGGGTTTAGAGTTTAGGGTTTAGGGTTTAGGATGTAGGGGTTAGGGTTTAGGGTTCGCACGGGAGCCCACGAACACATGTGGTGGGTATGATGGCGGGCTTGCAACAGACATATGTCCTGGGGGGGGTTCCCTTTTGGGCGTAAGATGCGCTGAAGGATTGACTGCATTCAGGGCAGGCATCGTTGCAGTGTCTGTTTTTTTTTGTTGGGGGCGGGGGGGGGGGGGGTTGGGGTTACAGGATCTAAGGGTCTACAGCCTTGTGGGCAACCAGGGATGGAGTATGTCAGGGAGCCAACGGGCCTTCCCTCCACCGTCCATATGCTTTCTACGGCCCTCTCGCGCAATTCCTGGGGCCTGTTTTGCCCCATCATGCGGCACCTACTGATCCTTCTTTGCTTCCTCGCCCGTGTTTCCAGCCATTTGCTGGCGGATGTACCTGGGCGCAAAGTGGGTATCCACCATGTCCACGTGCAGGTGTGCAGGGATTTGACCAACAGGCTCCACTACGTCTCAGAAAGCCTAAACCCCACAGAACTCCCTGGTTCTTAGTAGGGAATGAGGGAATTAGGGCCGTATCCATATATGCATATACATATATATATATATGTATAGTATACCCTTTAACGGATTATATCGGGCCCTAATTCCCTCATTCCCTACCAAGAACCAGCCTGGTAACTCTGTGCTGCCGAGAGGCTCTTCGGGGGTCTGGTGCTCCATTGCGTACTTCAGGGCGACTGCTCCAAGCGTCAGCTGGATGAACCTTGTTTGGTAAACCCTAAACCCTAAACCCTACACCCTAGAGCATGTACAGGCCTCAACCATGGCGATTGCGTACACTCCTCTGCAGGCCCTGGTTGTCTTGGCACCCTAAGCCCTAAACCCTAAACTCTACAGACTCTAAACCCTAAACCCTAAACCCTAAACCCTAAACCCTAAACCCTAAACCCTAAACCCTAAACCCTAAACCCAAAACCCACACGGCAGGACGAGGGGCTTGCTGATGAACACCGTGGCCTCAGCATGCTGCGCATGCGAACCACGGGCGTGTTCAGGGGTAGATTTGAGATGGGAAGCCCTAAAAAGCACCAGATGCTCACCTGTGGGTTTACGACAATACGGGACCCCTCATATAGACCCCCCAAATAGTAGGATTCCCTTATATAATCAGGACACCAATAAGGTACCCCTATTTCGTAAACCCCCCCAACAAGCCCAAGTGGCCAGGATCTTGAATGCGTCCATCTCGGCGAGAACCCCCGCAATCACGATGACTGCGGTAGGAATAGGAATTGGCACTACCTGGTCATGACACATGCGCGCTTTCCAGCAAACAGGCGACCTGCAACCAGAGGGGTTGTTCTACTTGAGGGCCTCTGAATACCTAACGCTGAATTAACACTGCTTTCTTGGAGTTTGTTGTGACACCATAAGGGCTCCAACCTAGCGCCGACTCATCACCCTCTAACTGAATGCCCCGAAATCCTAAACCCCAAACCCGAAACCCTAAACCCCAAACCCTAAACTGCGCCTGAAGGGCCACCAGGCCAAGAACACCCCAGTCTTTGGCCAACTCGCGCGCCTGAAAAGTTTGTTGGTCTTAGGTTTTGGGGTTTAAGGCTTAAAAGTTTAAGGTTCAAAGGTTTGGGTATTTTGGGTTGGGGTTTCAGGTTTGGGGTTTGGGGTTGAAGGAAAGCGACGCAACTCAAAACCCAACGGTGCGCGAAACTACTTGGGGCTTAGGGTCTGGCAGTCTGGGGCTTGGGTTGTATGGTCTAGCGTTGGGGGCCTAAACGCTGGACCTCAAGCAAATTTAGGGCTGCAGGGTCTCCCCCCTCGGTGTGCCCGCGAGCACTATCCACGTTCACTTCTTTTGCGTGCCATCCAAAAAAACCTGTTTCTAAAGCCATGTCTTCTCTAGGACCCTAGGACTCCAGGTCTAGTCCACAAACAGGGCATGTGAGTCTTTTGTACGCCATGATTTTCTGGGTTTGATTTGTACGCCAAAACCCTAAACCCTAAACCCTAAACCTTAAACCCTAAACCCTAAACCCTAAACCCTAAACACGCCCCCCCAACAAGGGGTATGTTGGCTCTCTCGGCTCACCCTTCTGGCAGCCTTCGCGAGCCACTGTGAGTCCTCCACGCCAGCCTGAGGATGCGAAGACAGGGGTTTAGGGTTTAGGGTTTAGGGTTTAGGGTTTAGGGTTTAGGGATAAGGGTGTAGGGTTTAGGGTTTAGGGTTTAGGGTTTAGGGTTTAGGGATGTTTAGGGTTTAGGGGAACTTATCGCACCGGCTGGGGTTTGGCTGTTTAGGGTTTAGAGTCTAGAGGGTTCAGAGAGATTTGAGGTCAAGGTTCAGGAGTACGTGAATTCAGGCATGCTGGGGGTTTGGGTAGCTCGGATGCTGGACAGTTCGTGGTCCTTTCTGGGGCATCCTCAAGATAGGGGGGCACAAGAGCCCGTATTATCATGGGTGCCCCGAACGGAACCCTAGTTTCGGGAAGCTACCTTTTGGATGTTTCAACATCTAGTGGTAGATATACTTGACAGGGCTTAGGCTTGAAAGTATTTAAAGACCAAGGGGTGTAGGGTTTAGGGTGTTGAGGGTTGCGAGATGTTTCGAGAGATGGACGGTTGCGAGTCGCCCTAAGCCCTTTCCACCATCCTCAAGCTGGGATGTGCAACCGAAGATTGAGTTCCCTGTAAGCGCTCTCACCCTAAACCCTAAACCCTAAACCCTAAAACCCTAAACCCTCAACCCTTAAGAAACCCTGGCTCCCTCTATTTGCGTCTTTTCATGAAAACGTTCAAGGTGCACAAAGAGGCCGAAAACCCTCAAAACAGGCCTTGGCGAGGAGTCCCCGTTGGCCTTCTGTCTTCCTTGGCCGCCGAGCATTAGGGTTTAGGGTTTAGGGTTTAGGGTTTAGGGTTTAGGGTTTAGGGTTTAGGGTTTAGGGTTTAGGGTTTAGGGTTTAGGGTTTAGGGTTTAGGGGGTTCTGGCGCTTAAGGGGGGAGTACATCACGAGCATGAGTTGGGATGCTCCCCCTAAAAAACAGTCCTGGGATGAAAAGAGGGGGTACTATGATCCCAATTAAGGACTGTTAGTATAAGGGGGAACATCTTAGGATAGCCATGCTTAGGGTACCTGTAACCCTCCCTTGAAGCCACTTCCTAGGGGTCGAGTGGACTAGGGCAGGGTGTTCAGGGCCAAGGGCATAATACCAAAACACATTGGGCGAGTACTTGTTCAAGGCGGTTTCCAAACCATCTGAATATCTGCATGCAAACTCTCTATTTAGGTGCATCTATGTAGATGCCTCCATGTATATATGTATACATGTATATACACATGTACGTAATCATATGTATACATAGGTACGCATGCATGCATGCATCAACGTTGCTGCTCCACGAATTCTACAGAAGCTTTATTTGGTGATTTCTCCGGTTCAAGAGAAGGCAACACACATTCATTGGCGTGCATGTGATTCATGCCAGTGCTCAGATTCAATATTCTTCGTAGCTTAGCCCTATCAGCTGAAAGGCCAGAGTGGACCGGCAACCACCAACAAACTTCATTTGAAAATCACCGCCTGGATACATCCACTAAACCCTAAACCCTAAACCCTAAACCCTAAACCCTAAACCCTAAACCCTAATTAAACCCTAAACCCTAAACCTCAACCCTACTAAACCCTAAACCCTAAACCCTAAACCCTAAACCCTAAACCCTAAACCCTAAACCCTAAACCCTAAACCCTAAACCCTAAACCCTAACAACTCTTCTCCGAGGATCATGATCTCCACATAGAAGTAGCCAGCCAAAAGAGACCCAATACTCAGCATGAGCGGGGCGATGAAGAACGTCTTCCGCCGAGACATCACCTGACAGTGCAAGGCGGGTTCAGGGTTTCACGCTCATCCGGTTATGCGAAGAGGCAGAGCAAGCTGTCACGGAACATGAGAAGCAACGTGATGGATGGGCGTCATCTGGCAAGTCACAATGATGTTGAAGAGCAGCATCCTCAGCAAGTGGATCTCACACAAGCCGCGTCTTTCGTTCCGCTACGACATGTCTACTTAGGGTTGCTTAGGTGCCAGCCGAAGGGTCTAGGGTCTAGGGTCTAGGGTCTAGGGATTAGGGTTTAGGGTTTAGGGCTTAGGGCTTAGGGCTTAGGATTTAGGGTTTAGGGGTTTAGGGTTTAGGGTTTAGGGGTTTAGGGTTTAGGGTTTAGGGTTTAGGGTTTAGGGTTTAGGGTTTAGGGTTTAGGGTTTAGGGTTTAGGGTTTAGGGTTTAGGGTTTGGGGTTTGGGGTTTAGGGTTTAGGGTTTAGGGTTTGGGGTGGTACTGATTCACATCTGAGGCTCTGCATTATGCCGACGGACCACGTCAGCACTCCGCCAGTGATGGAATTCACGGTGCAGACCTTCGCACAACACCCCCCTAGACCCCCTAAACCCCCTAAACCCCCTAAGCCCCCCCTAAGCCCCCTAAGCCCCCTAAACCCCCTAAACCCCCTAAACCCCCTAAACCCTAAACCCCAAAACCCTAAACTCCTACACCCAGAGCCCTAAACAAAACTGCTGACCCCGCTCCCAGCTCCCCACCACTCAGCCGCTGGCTGCCAGCAACACCAGCGGCAGCCACCAGCTGTCACCATGCCTGATGCACCCCAAGGCTGGAATTCGGTGGCTTAGGGCTTTGGGGTCCTTGAACATGGCATGGGGCTGTTGGTCGACATGATGGCCCAATGTTAGAGACCCCCAGAAAAAGCCACTTGGTGAATCAAACCCCACATGCCTGGCTGCTGCCAGCGCCCAGCCCAGGCATTGCTCTTTCATCGACGCCATGGTACCGCAGTGGGCGTTTGGACCGCAGAGTTACTTTTTTTATAGCATGCCCATGAGCTGGGATCATTTCTCGGCAGTAATTAGGCTGCATAGAACACGCATGTTCCGATGTTCATAACATGTCGGCTGCCATGCATCCTGCTTGGACTATACTGGACAGGTGGCTGCAGTGATGATGGTGCCAACGTGACAGGACGATCAGCGGCGTAAGCAACAGTCCAGGCAAACCTACCTTTTCTATGTCACCCAGTTCAAGCTGCTGCAGTAGGTAGATGGCCAGGCACCGTTTGTGTAGGAAGGAAGGAGTCAGAACAAGAAAATATCAAACCTCAAAGCACCAGCTGGGTTCCGGTCTGCTCACCCTGTTCTCCTGGCAGAGAAGGCTTCATCGGCGCTTCATAACTCTTACATAGTGGTTCCTCATCAGGGGCCCCTTGTGAGTTGTGGGCCACTTCATGCCGCGACCATCCTCGAACCCTTCAATTTTAACTGCCGCCGCAGTCCGCGTTCAACGGGAGATGTTTTGTTGAAAAAAAATGGCTTCAGAGCTTGGGGGATTCTGAACAACGAACACCTTGAGCCTTCAATCGCTTTCAGCCCTCACTTTTTCCAAGCCTGAAATCCTCAACGTTCAAGCCCGAACCTTATCACCCCGAAACCCTGAACCTCTGCACCCTATAGGCCTGGCGCCAAAACTCCCTCACGCCCTACACCTCACTTTCGTCAGCTTCCTAAACCACAAATCCTATGCCTTTCCGGATCGGGCACCGGCCTGCCCGCAACTTTCCGAAGAGCCAAGGCTGCAACTTCTGCTGCGAGTATTGAGGCAAAACCTGAGGGATTAGTGGTCTTTCAAGGTTGAAGGCTTGGGCTTTAATAAACCCCAAAGCCAAGGCCCTAAACCCGAGCCGCACCCTCTACACCATTGAAGACTGGAGGGTTAGGGCCCACGGGAGTTCGGGTTTGAGGGTTTGGGCATCCAAAAGAGAAGCAGCCAGCACTCAACACTGTACATTGTGTAGGCATACGGACTCACGACAGGTCTATTGCTCATACGGTCAACGCTGCTGCGCAGACAACACGCAACGGCTACAGCAACTATACTTTCTGTATACTGCGCAACTGCACATGTTTTAGTGGATACGGTGCATCGCGCGTTCTAGCACGACGTGCTTAGTCTTCGATGCAAACTAGATGTGAACCAAGATGAGTCCACGGCGCTCAATCTTCAGTCTTGGGATGTTCCCACTTATACTAACAGTCCGTAATGGGGACCATGATAGCCCCTGTTCATGACTGTTAGTATAGGGTGCCAACTTCAACCTCTTTAAAAGGGGTTGGAGTCATGCATCGAGAACAAGATTGAGGAACCGAAGTGAGTGAAAACGGGATGCCACTTGTTTAGGAGTCTGCGGGTTCGATGACTCGCTGCGGACCTGCCTCGCTTCCTGTCCCCCAAAAACCCTAAACCCTAAACCCTAAACCCTAAACCCTAAACCCTAAACCCTAAACCCTAAACCCCAAAACCAGGGGCCTTCCCATACTCGCGTCTGACGCCTTGAGCCCCAAAGATTTTGAGGGCGATTTTGAGGGCTGCCCTACCCAGCGAACCACCAAACCGGCAAAGAAACTACGAAACAAAGGAAAGGACCAAAACTGTGAGGGGGAAGCCCTGCAGCCCCGTAATGGAGTCAAAAAACCTATGCCAACATGGGTTTAGAAAAGTAACGTATTTGGAGCCCAGGTATTGTACTGCTTTAACTAATGATAAGGTCATAAAGCAGTTCTGGGTTTAGGCCCGCATTCCATTCTTTGACTTATCAGAATCATGACCTCCAACAGATTATACTACTATTATATATATATATATACATATACATATATTCTTACATCTTCTATACCCCCAAAATAGGGCTGCACCTTGTTATTCCCACAAAACAAGGAAAACAAAGAAGTTTCAAGCGTGACCCGATATTAGTGATCTAAGTTTATAAAAGCTACCTTCCAGAACCAGAACTTTTGCAAGAATCTAAACGGCAAATTTACAGACACCCCCTCTGGACCGTCTAAACCGAAGTTAAAAGCCAAAGTAGGTAGATAGCGGGGGGCAGTACTATATGGTCGGATGTAAGCTACGGGGCAGGGGGGCCGGTTTTTGCGGGGAGGCAGGGTTGCGGGTCTAGGGTTTCAGGGTTGATGCAGAAGCGGCGCTTTCGCGTGAGGGGTGGGGGGGGGGGTGGGGGGGGGGTGGGGGGGGGTGGGGGGGGGGGTGGGGGGGGGGGGGGGGTGGGGGGGGTGGGTGGGGGGGGGGGGGTGGGGGGGGGTGGGGCCTAAGCCGTAGGGGGTCTATTTGATAGATTAAATACATATTATATACATATATATATGCTCACACACACACATCCTCACCCTACCGAGATGCGATGAACGGAGGTAAGGGGGGTGGGGGGAGAGAGAGTTGTTAGGAGAGTGAGTGAGAGTCAGAGGTGTGGGAGAGAAGTTAGTGAGAGTGAGAGGGAAGAAGTGTAGAGAGTGTGAAGAGAGAGAGAGTAGTAGTTGAGTGAGAGAGTGAAGGAGAGTGTCCCACCATAATTCAATATGTATACATTTAGATCCTATATATATGTATATTTATATAATGTCTATGATAGATGCTTCAGCATATTATGGATTTTTTTTTTGTGACTTATCATGTCTGTACCTTGTTTTTTTTTTGTTGGGGGGGGGGGGGGTAGGGGTAAGGAGGCTTAAGGGCTTATTTTTTTGTTGGGGGGGGGGGGGGTAGGGGTAAGGAGGCTTAAGGGCTTAGGGCTTCGGGCTTAGGGCACTCCCCACCAAGAAGAGCCGAACACAAATGCCACACCTTTGAAAAAGTACCCTACTGCATTGTTGGGGCTACAGATGATTGTGTGGGATGCTTTTGGGGATTTAGGTACAGGCTTAAGCCTCAAGCAACCCCACAAGTGTGCGCACGTATCTCCTCTCTCCTCCTTCCACTGACCCCTTCGTATCCCATCCCTCTTCCCCTTTGCAGCAGATACCACCTAAACCCTCCAGGCCCTGAGCCGAACCGAATTTCAAGCGTCCCGGATTGAACCTCCTACGCATGAGAACAACCATGGCGCAGGTCAGTGATTCACGTGATAGAAGCTGAAACCTCTACATGCTCTACTACACAAAAAAACAACGGGATCTGTGGATTGAGAATTCTCCGACCCTAAGCCCCTAAATCCCCTAAACCCCAAACAAACCTAAACCACGAAGCTTAAACTCGCAACCCTAAACCTTTCTGGGAATCATAGCGGGCCCTGTCGTCCCTGAGGCCCCCAAGACCCGAAGGCAGCTCAGCCGAAACTCACGATTTGGGACTTACAGGTACCCTATACAACCCTGTAAAGGATGATTTAAGGTACCCTATACATAACCCTTAACTTTAAAGCATTGCATCAGGTACCTGAGTCCCAAAGTTGTTGCCATTGCTTTTTAACCCTTCAAAGGATACTTCAGGCCCCTATAATTCGCAAGCTCTCTACACCCTAAACCCTAAACCCTAAACCCTAAACCCTAAACCCTAAACCCTAAACCCTAAACCCTAAACCCATGAATGCCTGCTCCATGACTCCGAAGGTCTTGGCCGCTTCACGCTTGACCTGCTCAGAAGATGGAGGGGTTTGGGGTTTGAGGTTTAGGGTTTAGGGTTTAGAGTTTAGGATTTAGGGTTTAGGGTTTAGGGTTTAGGGTGTAGGAGGAAAGCCCTTCTAACCCTGGGACCCTCTTTATCTACAGCTGTATGGGTTGTACCTACTAACTAAGGGGTACGAAACTGTAGGAAAATAGTAGGACTTTGGGTTTGCTATGTAAACCCCAAACCCTAATCCCTAAATCCTAAACCCTAAACCCTAATCCGAAAACCTGATGCCCACAACTTCCAGGATTGGTTGCGAGGGGGGCGAGGCATCAGTGGAGAGGGGCTTCGGGTTTACCATTTGTGGGCTTCGGACCGACTCCTTGGGGACCAAATGACTAAAAACAAATAAATAAATATATATATATACCCTGTACTACCATAACTCCTATTAAGGTATACGAACCATAGACCGGTTGAGGCTTCATTTGGTCCCAAGGCTTGGTGGCCCAATAACCTTACCATTCGAGCACCTTGCTGGGTTCCATAAAAAACAATCACGTTCGCAGAGTTCCTAAAAATGCAACATGGCTTTCAACAATGCCCCACTTTTGGGGCCCTAAACCCTAAACCCTAATTAAACCCTAAACCCTAAACCCTAATTAAACCCTAAACAAACCCTAAACCCTAAACCCTAAACCCTAAACCCTAAACCCTAAACCCTAAACCCTAAACCCTAAACCCTAAACCCTAAACCCTAAACCCTAAACCCTAAACCCTAAACCCTAAACCCTAAACCCCAACGCTACTTCTAAAAGCTGAACCAAGAACTTGATGCGGGCACCTCGGAAACGGGGTCGAACAGGGCCTGCTCCAACATGGGCGCCTCAGGGCACAGAGTTCGATCCCGGATATGTTGGAAGGGTGAGGGTTTAGGGTTTAGGGTTGAGGGTTTAGGGTCCGCCGACCCTGGCGGTGTGTTGGATGGGTTTCTGGAGGTGAAAACCTCCCTCTTTCCCTCCCACAACGGGGGGGGGGGGTAGGGGGTACCCCGGCAGCTTTTCTGTGGAGGAAAAAACAAGGCCACGTAACTCTTTTGGAAAAAACCCCCCTCCCTCCCCCCCCCCCCTACCCCCCCCCACGCCCCCCCCCCCCCCCCCCCCTGACCCCCCCCCCACTCCCCACCCCCCCCCCCCCCCCACCCCCCTCCCCCCATGCAAAGGACCGGTCCCCCCCCCCCCACGCCCCCCCCCAACCCCCCACCCAGACCCGAACCGCAAACCCAATCCACCAAACCCCAAACCTTAAACTTGTTCTCCTGCGGGGTCGGCGGCTTGAGCCGGAGGCTCTTAAATTTAGGGTTTAGAGTTTAGGGTTTCGGTTTAGGGTTTAGGGTTTAGGGTTTAGGGTTTAGGGTTTAGGGTTTAGGGTTTAGGGTTTAGGGTTTAGGGTTTAGGGTTTAGGGTTTAGGGTTTAGGGTTTAGGGTTTAGGGTTTAGGGTTTAGGGTTTAGGGTTTAGGGTTTAGGGTTTAGGGTTTAGGGTTTAGAGTTTAGGGTTTAGGGTTTAGGGTTTAGACACAAACCCTGATGAGCTCGGGATGCACTCCCTCGTTGGGGATTACGGGTTGGGTTTTGCCATAGCCAAGGTTCAGGCTGTTTCTCAGCTTTGCGGCGGGCAGATTCCAAGAAGTGGGCATACGTCACATGACTCATTCAGCGTCAGCAAGCTGAGGAAAGGGCGACCATTGGCAAATACGGCTTCATGAAATCGACCTGGGCATATTTATTCTGTTATGGCTGTTGACAAGAGTTCATATAGCACTCTTGAGGGCTAAGGGTAAACAAGTTCGCGGTTTCCAAGACTTTAGAAGCAGGGCTTACCATTGCCAAGGAGCCAAGCAGCCGTTTGAAAACACCGGAAACCGGAACAGACATCTGCCAGCGCACATCGAAAATTCAAGACACAGGTGTCCATAAAACAAGCCTCGGGAGCCTGGAAGCTCGAAATAGGGTTTAGGGTTTAGGGTTTAGGGTTCAGGGTTTAGGGTTGCTTTTGACTAAGCTGACCGCATTCTGGACCAGCTGCGATGTCGATCCTGACAGCAGTGCAGGCATGGGAGCGGAACATGTGGGGCTAAGGCAACAGCGAATGCGTGCCGACAGATAATTCTGGCCTTGTCCACTACATGAGATCTGAGGAACTGGCCGAAGATCTGCGCAGACCACTTCTTACTGGCAGGCTCTCGTTCCCTGGCAATGCTGCTGCAACACATGTCGTCTCTCGTGGCTACTGGTGAGTACTTGTTCCCAACAGCCGAAGGGTTGGGTTTCCATTCTTGGAGGTGGGGGGCCATTTGCCAAACCCGGAGGCCGGAACATGCCGGAACGGAACGCCGGAACGGAACGGAACGAAACTTGATCATCTTGGGTTTCAGGGCTGGGTTCATGAATCTTCCAACTCTGCCGCACTGGTGGATGCACCGTGCATGCAGCTCTTTGCCATTCGGATAGAAACGCGACCTGGCTCTCGGACTCTTCGCACATAACCTTGTGGAACGCGCCTAAAGCAAACGCTTCGCACCCATACCCTAAACCCTAAACCCTAAACCCCAAACCCCAAACCCTAAACCCTAACCCGAGCCTGAGCCCCCGTACGACGATGGGCATCAGAAGAGAGAGGGATGCCTGGAAAAATCTGTCGGGGCTCGCATCGCAGGGTTAGGGTTTAGGGTTTAGGGTTTAGGGTTTAGGGTTTAGGGTTTAGGGTTTAGGGTTTAGGGTTTAGGGTTTAGGGTTTAGGGTTTAGGGTTTATGGTTAGGGTTTAGGGTTTAGGGTTTAGGGTTTAGGGTTTAGGGTTTAGGGTTTAGGGTTTAGGGTTTAGGGTTTAGGGTTTTGGTTTAGGGTTTAGGGTTTAGGGTTTAGATGCGCTGACAGTGAATCATGGTGCTTGCGAGCGGGTCCACCGAGCTCCCGACGGCATCAATCAGAGACATAAACGTCTGATTGCCCATCCTCGCAAGCACATCCTGCCACGGATGAGTGCAACTTTCAAGCGCAGCACGTCGCCACAAAGCTTGTCCCCAATCCGCAATGCTCTCTCGCATAAACCCTATAAACCCTAAACCCTAAACCCTGAAACCCTAAACCCTACACCCTAAACCCTGAACCCTGAACCCGGAACCCTAAAGCCCTAAGCCCTAAGCCCTAAACCCTAACCCTAAACCCTGAACCCTAAACCGCCTCTTTGGGTGGCCTGGGCCCTCACAGCACCAAACCCCCAAATGTGTTCATGTGTTGGGTTAGGGTTTTAAGGTTTAGGGTTTAGGGTTCAGGTTTAGGGTTTAGGGTTTAGGGGATTAAGGGTTTAAGGTCGTGAGGGTTTAGAGGTTTAAGGATTTGAGGTCTTGAAGGTTTAAGGGTTTAAGGGGGTAAGGGCCCCTTGCAAATACAAGTCCCTGTGCCAGCGCCTGGGTGTGCTTTTGATTCGTTGGTTCCGCCAAGGCGGTGACCAGATCCTTCGGAACCCAGCAAGAAGACTAAAGGGGTTTAGGGGGTTCGGGGTTTAGGGTTTAGGGTTTAGGGTTTAGGGCTTTTGGGCTTAGGGTTTTGGGTTCAGGGGTTAGAGGTTGAGGGTTTAGGGCCGATTACTCATGCCCAGGGGTTTCTACATCGAATTAAGGGTTCTTACCCTAAACCCTAAACCCTAAACCCTAAACCTTAAACCCTAAACCCTAAACCCTAAACGAACAAGGGCTTAAAATTTAGGGGCCCCTGAGAGGGCCCTCTTGATAGAACCACCTACCACCATGTAGGGCATCTCTTGCGGCCTTTGGGGGGGGGGGGGGGGTGGCGAGACCCTAAACCCTAAACCCCAAACCCTAAACTCTAAACCCTCAACCCTAAACCCTCAACCCTAAACCCTAAACCCCAAACCCTAAACCCTAAACCCTAAACCGTATCCACCAAGCAGGGCGGGGTCTCCGCTCCTGAGACAGCTTCTTGATCTCAGGGCTTGCGACTAGCTTGCCGATCTCGCGCAGCACTGCCTCAGCTCAGCGCCACTTGCTAAACCCTAAACCCTAAACCCTGAATCCTAAACCCTAAAGGCTCTGTCGCTTCACCGGCCAAATTGACTCCCAAAGCGCGCCCATTGTTTCTGGTATGAGAGCCCCAATAACCCTCAACCCATGAGGCCGGGACCCCTGTGGCAGTGCGGATTTCGGCTCTAACCTTCGGTTTCCGAGGTTCCTTCCTCACTTGGGTTTAGGGTTTGGGTTGGGTTGCGCGGGGGAGGGATTCTTCTAAAAGGCCTTAATATTTAGGGCTGAAGTCTCGGAGAGTGTTTGTATGTTGGGTACAGGTAGTTGGGCTTAGAGCTCAAAGAACGTGGTTGAAGTTCTTAAGCCCCTAAACCCTAAACCCTAAACCCTAAACCCTAAACCCTAAACCCTAAACCCTGATTTACAAGCCTACTTACAACGTGCAGGAGAGCTGGTGCCTCCAGGGCAGCCTCCGCCAAGCGAGTGAGAATCTGCGGCAGGCACTCAGCCAGCTGCCTGGGCACCAGCTATCGAGTTGAGGGTTTAGGGTTTAGGGTTTAGGGTCTAGGGTCTAGGGTTTAGGGTTTAGGGCTTAGGGTTTAGGGTTTAGGGTTTAGTGTCACAATGAACTCAACCGCCAAACGTCAGGCAGATGAATCTGGGGTGTAAGGGTTGCGAGCTGCGCAGGCGACATGTGCATGCGCCAGCCTGACAGCAGAAGCGAAGAGACTCTAAACCCTAATCCTAAACCCTAAACCCTAAACCCTAAACCCCTCGACTCAGCCAGGCGCCCAGGGGTCGCATCCTTGGCAGACGTCGAAAGACTCACAAAGTCTCATGCCGCCGTGAGAGGCTCCGAGCTTGTGGCATCTCAAGCTTAGCACAAATCAAAAAGAGGTGCAACTGGAGAGCCACAGGAATCCCATGATGCTTGTGTGTAAACCCTAGGCCCTCAACCCCTGTGAGGTATGAGGGCCTGGATTCTATATGGGATCACTTGTAATGTTCCCTCAGTTCACTCTCAGGGCCATGCAAACATCTGCAGCAGGCATGGTAGCAGCACGTCGATGCAACCAGCTTTGGTTTTCCATCGTTTGTCCTCACCACTCAGGACTCATGATATTTCAAGAGTCATTTTTAGGGTTTAGGGCTGAGGGTTCGTGCACCGCTAATTTTGATGGCCGAAGCTGCCAGCAACTAAGAGAGCAGAATGCACCGGGCCTGCATGCCATTCAGCAGCACTGGCATTACCTGGAGCAAAGCGTATGAAGCAATTGTGCCCCCCCCCACCCCCCACCCCAAATCCGAACCCCCTACTCCCAAACCATCAAAAAAAGACACACACACACACACACACAGACCTACACAAACACAAACACACACACACACACACACACAAACAAACACACCTGCACACCTACACACCTACAAACCTGCACACCTACACACCTACACACCTTCACACCTACACACCTGCACACCTGCACACCTGCACACCTGCACACCTGCACACCTACACACCTACACACCTGCACACCTACACACCTACACACCTGCACACCTACACACCTACACACCTGCACACCTGCACACCTGCATACCTTCACACCTACACACCTGCACACCTACACACCTACACACCTTCACACCTACACACCTGCACACCTGCACACCTGCACACCTACACACCTACACACCTGCACACCTACACACCTACACACCTTCACACCTACACACCTGCACACCTGCACACCTGCACACCTGCACACCTGCACACCTACACACCTACACACCTGCACACCTACACACCTACACACCTGCACACCTACACACCTACACACCTGCACACCTGCACACCTACACCTCTGCAAGCAGCAGGCCTCACTGGCAACTCCATGGCCCTTCGGCTGGATGTTGGAAACGATGGCCACGGCAGCCTCCGAGCTTAAACACCTACACCTACGTATGAGCTTAAACACCTACACCTACGTATGATTTAACCCTGAAACCCTGAAAAGTCCCCTAAACCACTAAAGGGTTTAGGGTCTAGGGTGTAGGGGTCTAGGGTTTAGGGTTTAGGCTTTAGGGTTTGCTCAACCCTGGAAAGCCCCTAAAGAACCCTCAGCCCGCCTCCACCAAACACCCCGAACCCGGAACAAGAGGTATGTTCAGGATGTCAGGGGGGGCTTACGGCTTAGGGTCTGGGCTTCAGGGGTCCGAGCTGTATGCTAGGTAACTTGGGCCTTCAGGTTTAGGACTCAGGTTTAATATAGGCGTCGGAATAGTTAGTAATCATATTCCCTAGTGGTCCCTCTGTCAGTATACTAAACGAACCCCCAAAACCTTATTCTAGTTATTAAGGCCCCTATGTTATAGAAGCGGAAGGCTTAAGAGTGTTCGAGGAATCCAGCAGACGAGGCCTTAACGGCTGGAGGGCCGAGCTTGCTGTCCGCGAATAGATCTACCAGCCTGCCCGGGGTTTAGGGTTTTCGTCGGGTTGGGGGTTTAGGGTTCAGGGTGCAAGGGTATAATCGGGTTCATGTTACTTTCGGGTTCATGCAGAAAATACCCAGAAATCTTGCACTGCTGTACAAGGGTCTAGGTTTAGGGTTCAGGACTCGGCAATAAGACCATTTTCTGGGTAGCCTCGGCATTGCTGTTCCTAGCTGTCCAGAGGTTCTCAGAACTTGCTCTAAACCCTACGCCCTAAACCCCAAACCCAAAACCCAAAAACCGAAAACCCTAAATCCTAAACCCTAAACCCTAAACCCTAAACCCTAAACCCCAAACCCTAAACCCTAAACCTCTCGGCTTCGCACGCTGGTAGCTTCGGGAGCACGAAGGGAGTGGCTTGCGCCAGCTTCTCGAGCGTTGCGAGAGCTTGCGCCTTGCCAGTGAGTCGGAGTTCAGGGTTTTGGGCTATAGGGTTTAGGGTTTGGGGCTTAGGGTTTAGGGTTTGGGGCTTAGGGTTTAGGGTTTAGGGTTTAGGATTTAGGGTTTAAGGTTTTGGGGTTTGGGGTTTAGGGTTTGGGGAGTTCAGGGTGTGGGGCCTGGGGACTTCGGGTACGTCCGCGCAGCATGCACGTGACAACACATTGGTGGAAAGACTCGAGCTGAACATGGGCATGTCCCAAAATAGGGGTACCCCTTAAACAGACCCCCAAGAAGAGTAGGTACCCCTTAAATTGAAAGGGACCCCCAAAAAGGGTACCCCCCATTTTTGACACCCCCGTATGGGGGGTTTCCGAAATTCGGGGCACCATATTAGGGTCCTTTTTTCAGGGAGTCCCTACTATTTAGGGGCCTATGGTTGGGGGTCCCCTATTTTCGCAAAAACCCCGTATCGACCTTGAACTAGCTCTCTTGTTGGACACGAAGCTTCCCCGATGGCTTGCAAGCTTCACTCTTGGCAGGCAACTTGCGCTGATGGTTCTTCCATGCCCCTACACTTCAACGGGGCATCGCCGAACAGAACCCCTAAACCCTAAACCCTAAACACGAAACCCTAACCGCCGAACCGCTAGTCGGAATGGCACCTTCGCTCCAGCAGCGTCCTCCGCATGACAAGAGGCTTCAGTCGAAGTGCCAACAGGTGTTCCGCTTGCGCTACGTAGGAGAAAGGGCCTGCCACAACTAGCAAGGCACGGTTTGCTAGCCATAAACCCTTAAACCCTTTAAACCCCTCTAAACCCGGTTACACCCACCAAAACCCATTTAACCCGTGCAAACCCATTTAAATCTGAATCGGTGTCAACCCATGTGAACCCATTAACACCCATTTGGGCTTCCTGTGGCTTAGCGGTCCTTGCCACTGCTGGCGAGCGCCACATCAAGATCGCTCATTGCACCTTCCGAGGCTTCCACTGCCTCTGCACTGGCCTCAGGTGGCCGCTCAAGCATGGCAGCCCTGAACCCCCAAGATGATTTTTTCAAAGAGAGTAGCAAGGTGAACTTTAAGAGGGATCCTTTTTTTAAAGACCATCGCGTAGTTAAGGCTCACACCAGCTCAAGACCCCAAAATCACGCACCTCCGGGTGCTCAACCTGTGCGACATGTTGCCCTAAACCCTAAACCCTAAACCCTAAACCCTAAACCCTAAACCCTAAGCCTAAACCCTAAACCCTACACCCTACACCCTACACCCTAAACCCTAAACCCTAAACCGTAAACCGTAAACCCTAAACCCTAAACCTTAAACTTAAACCCTAAACCCTAAACCGACAACCTGAGATGAGAGCTGCGGTGGGCTTGTCCGACTTGGGAGCAGCCGCCTGCGCCTCTGCGGAGACAGACCCCTCCAAAGGCTTAGGGACCCCAATCTATAATCGTCAGCTCCCCGTCGAAGAGCCCGAGACCCTATATAAATAGCTGCGTAGGTAGCTAGAGAATTAGCAGCCGAAGATGCCTGGCCCTAAACCCTAAACCTCGCTATTTCGCAAAAACTCGGGAGCCCAGGAAACATACAGCAACCACAGAGATAGGCTTGCAAAGGAGCTTGTTTAAGTCAAGGAGCCCAGAAACCAAGAATCGTCCAAAGGGAGCAAGCGAAAGTAGGGTGTCGGGATAATTCCTAATAGTATTCCCTTAGGGTCCCTTTCTTAACCATATCCTAAAACCCCCCATAACCATATTCTAATTATTCAGCCCTATAGTAGCCCTAAATTCTAAACCCTAAACCCTAAACCCTAAACCCTAAACCCTAAAGGCATTATAAACTGGGCCTTGGCGTCCGTCTTTGCCGACAGCGCCGTACGCTCGGCCTCGCCTGGGTCTCGTCTTCCGCGGGGCGCTATCGTAACTCGGTCCCTGGGGTCCTTTATGCTGCTTGGGGTTTAGGGTTTAGGGTTTAGGGTTTAGGGTTTAGGGTTTAGGGTTTAGGGTTTAGGGTTTAGGGTTTAGGGTTTAGGGTTTAGGGTTTAGGGTGCAGGGCTTTGGGTTGAGGGTTTAGGGTGCAGGGCTTTGGGTTGAGGGTTTGGGCCTCTTGGTGTAGAGAGGTTGCGGGTTGAGGGTTTACCGTCTCTGGGACACCTCTTTGTGCCACTTGTGCAGCATACTTCAGCAGAAGCTGAGCTGCGCTACTCCTGGTTCAAAACTAAGCACGGTATTGTCTGACAAAAACTATCATTGTTTGCCATTAACAGCACAAAAAATGTGCTTTGTGTAGCATCAATACTATACCTGCTAGAAAGATTCTTCGTTCTGCATTTGCACCCCAAAAAACTCCAGAACCTGCAATTCGAATTCCTGGGCCCCCTTTCTGAGGCCTCAATACTGGTTTAGGGTTTAGGGTTTAGGGTTTAGGGTTTAGGGTTAGGGTTTAGGGTTTAGGGTTTAGGGTTTAGGGTTTAGGGTTTAGGGTTTAGGGTTTAGGGTTTAGGGTTTAGGGTTTAGGGTTTAGGGTTTAGGGTTTAGGGTTTAGGGTTTAGGGTTTAGGGTTTAGGGTTTAGGGTTAGGTTTAGGGTTTAGGGTTTAGGGTTTAGGGTTTAGGGTTTAGGGTTTAGGGTTTAGGGTTTAGGGTTTAGGGTTTAGGGTTTAGGGTTTAGGGTTTAGGGTTTAGGGTTTAGGGTTTAGGGTCTCAGCTTCCCGGCGCTTTGCTTGCATCTCATGCTCCTTTATCTCCTGCAGGTCAAGAGTTTAGGGTTTAGGGTTTAGGGTTTAGGGTTTAGGGTTTAGGGTTTAGGGTTTAGGGTTTAGGGTTTTTACGACTAAGCCGTTCTTCCTCCTGTCGACAGTTCTCAGAATGGGCACACGCAATTATCGCACAAAGAGGATTGACGTCAAACATTCCCAGCAATTCAATGGGCGCCGGATTCTCTGGTGGAGGAACCACGGAGCAGTCTCAGAAACAGTCCCTCTTTTTCCTGTGAGATGCAACCCTAAACCCCTAATATAGGGGTCGGAACAATTACTGTAATGGTATTCCCTCAGGGTCCCTTTATGAATATACCATAATAACACGCCAAACCCTTTTCCAATTATTCAGGAGGGTTTAGGGTGTAGTCGGTAAGATCTCCGACTGTCCTCTTTCACTTTGAGGTAGAGCTCATCGGTCTGCAGCTTCTTCAGCGCAGTTTCCAGGTCCTGCCGAGACCCTGATCCCCCTGGCGCGGGACTCTTGACGACAAGTCCGAATTGCTGTTCGGATTGTGGTCAGGAATCCCCTGAACCCTAAACCCTAAACCTTAAACCCTAAACCGTGAGCCCTAAGCCCTAAACCCTAAACCCTAGGCCCTAAACATCTCTTCTCTCCTCCGACATTCCACCTCGAACCTTCCTTCCTCCCTCCCCCCCCCCCCCCCGGCCTTCTTTGCTTTCTTGTTTGCCTCAGCTTCCACCTGCGATCTCCGGCGCAAAGAAATAGGGTTTAGGGTTTAGGGTTTAGGGTTTGGGGTTTGGGGTTTGGGGTTTGGGGTTTGGGGTTTGGGGTTTAGGGTTTAGGGTTTAGGGTTTAGGGTTCTGCAGTCCAACGACTTAGTGGGCTAATGCTTGGAGGGGGTGGGAGGGGCAGGGTTCGAGCCCCGAGAGAGCGGCCTACACACACACATACAACAACCCCCAAAAACCCAGTGCATACACAAAAACCAACACAAACCCC
Source organism: Symbiodinium natans (assembly GCA_905221605.1). NCBI lineage: Eukaryota > Dinophyceae > Suessiales > Symbiodiniaceae > Symbiodinium > Symbiodinium natans. The sequence goes on along the minus strand of CAJNDS010002074.1, from coordinate 570,001 downwards.
CCCAACAAAAAAACTGCACGAAAGGCCAACCAAGTTCATGAGTACTTACAACCAAAGTTATAAGTCTGCCTCTAACCTACTTAAGGGACTTAGGGGGCGTATAAGTACAGTTCCAACTGGGGTTGTCTACTTATAACTTGTACACTTAAGGGACTTAGGGGGGGCGTATGGGTACAGTTACAATTGGGGTTGCAAGTACCCATGAACCTCCCAGTGGCGTAGGCTGAATGCAAGGAGCCGCTCCCTCTCAAGGCCACAGCGCCCGTCGCCGAAGCAAGCAACATCGGACGCGCCTCGCACTCTTTGTCGTCGATTTTGTGGTCCCACATCTTTATAAACTTCTTCTTGTCCTCGCGGTATGCTGGGGCGCCATAGGGCCCTAAACCCTAAACCCTAAACCCTCAACCCTAAACCCTAAACCCTAAACCCTAAACTCTGCCGATAGTGTCGGTGCCTCAAGGGTGGTCAGCTTCGGCGCGGGCGCGGCCTTCGACTTCGCCACCACCTTTTTCCAGGGCTTGGGGGGTTGAGGGTTTGAGGCTTCGGGGTTTTGGGAGTTTGGGGGGGGTAAACCCTAAACCCTAAACCCTAAACCTTAAACCCTAAACCCTAAACCCTAAGCCCCAGGTCTCGGGGTTTCGGGCTGAGGGTTTGGGGCTTTGGTGCTTCTCCGCGCTCTTGAGTTCCGACGCTGCTATCTTTGCTTGAGTTTGCCTTGCGGCCTGCAACCCCAAACCCTAACCCCTAACCCCTAACCCCTAACCCCTAAACCCTAAACCCTAAAGCCGACACAAACAGTCCTCAATGCTCTGAGGGCCCCTGCAGAAGGCGCTTTGGCCTTGGCAGCTGCCGGCTTGGGTGCCTGGGCTTCACTCAAACTGGTGGTTGGGATGTGGGGCTTGAGGGGTTTCGGGGGATTGGGGTTTAGGAGTTTAGGGTTTTTAAGGGGTCTAGGGGTATAGGGTTTAGGGTTTAGGGTTTAGGGGTATAGGGGTTAGGGTTTAGGGGGTTGGGGGTTTAGGATTGCTTCGGGTGCGGGTGCAAACGAGGATGAAGGTTGACTCACAAAGACGCCAGGCCCCGAAACCCGAAGCCACAGAGTTCCAATCCAGAGCTCTAAAACCCTTAGCCCACCCAAAACTGCACACCAAAGCCTAAAAGCCCGAACCCCTAAGCCCTGCCCCCCTATCCCCCGCAAAGCCCTAAACCCTAAACCCTAAACCCTAAACCCTAAAAACCCTAAACCCTAAACCCTAAACCCCGCTTCACCCAAGAAAAGGCTGCAGATGCCGGGATACCGCCCCAGCGGCTCCGGCGGCCTTTTTTGCGGCGGCTTCGAACCTTCGGAAGCTGCTGCCGGGTCGAAGATGAGGGGCTTTTAGGGTTTAGGGTTTAGGGTTTAGGGTTTGGGGTTTGGGATTTAGGGCTTAGGGTTTATGGCTTAGGGCTTAGGGTCGAAAATGAGGGCTTTGAGGGCTTTTAGTGTCGGGGTTTGGGGCGTTGGGGGGTTGTCCGGGTTTTCGGGCAGTTTTCGGGAAGTTTTCTGGGTTTTCGGGATTTTCGGGGTTTCGGGGTTTTCGCGTTTTGGGTTTCTCGGCTTGGGTATTTCGAGACCGGCTCCTGGCACAAAACCCTAAACCCTAAACCCTAAACCCTAAACCCCTAAACCCCTAAACCCCTAAACCCCTAAACCCCTAAACCCCTAAACTCCTAAACCCCTAAACCCCTAAACCCTCAACACCCCATCCTTCAGTTGGAGAGAAGGGCATGACTCAAGAGGCAGCACTGTTGCCAAAGGAGGCCCCACACACGTTTAGAGTATTGCCTTGGAGTGGGTTTAGGGTTTAGGGTTTAGGGTTTAGGGTTTAGGGTTTAGGGTTTAGGGGTTAGGGTTTAGGGTGTAGTTGGCTCATGTTCTACACACTTGCCTTGGAAACAACTGCGAGCCGCTTGAGAGGCCCATGCCGTACGTCTGACGAAGTTGGTGAACAGAAAGGGCATGCACTTGTCTCAGAACCCGTGAGCCCTCAACCCCTAAATCCTAAACCCTGAACCCTCAACCCCCAGACGCTACTGGCCCTAAGCGCAGCAGTTCGAAGGAGACGCCTCGACATGCCTGCAGGTGCCAGGAGAGGCTCCTGAATTAGGGTTACGGGCTTTAGGGCTCATGGGGTGTAAAGGGTGTTTAAGAGGCTTGCAGGGCGTATTGCAGCCTTGGGCTTTGGGGCTTCTAGGGCTTAGGGCAAGCTTGAAATGAGGTCCGAATCGAATTTTGCAATGAGACTTGCATGTCCCCGCGCTATGTATAGGCATGTTACTCAGATTTGGAGAAAACGTGATCAACTAGTTCTGATCTCGGGGCCTCCCCTATACCCCTGTGATTAACCGAACTACACAAATGTCCCGGTTATGACTTCGTGTCGGGGTTCACCCCGCGTAGGACCCACAAAAACTTTTTGGGACCTTGCCGCAGCCTCCCAACTGACCTCCAGAAGCAACTTGGGCCACTTAGAGACCCGACACCCTGTATCAAATCTCTAGAAGGTCGCAAGTGCGTGCAAATTCTCTGCCGCGCGTCTTGCTCGGATTTTCTGCAGTGTTGATAAAGTTTTCGACAAGGCCCGGTTGCGGAGGGGAAAACTGGGACAGGTAGTTTTAGAGGCGAAGTTGCGTGCTAGGACTGAAGAATGTCACAATGCGAAAAACGAACAAAATGGCCGCCCAAAGCTTGGGTTAAGTCTCCCCCCCCACATCAGAAAAGGTACAAGTGATGCTGTGGGTAGCTTGGCCTTTGCGCACGGGCACAGGGGTTTGGAAACTGAGGGCTTGGTCCCAATTGAGATAGCGTTTAGGGTTCAGGGTTGTTTAGGTCTATTTTGGTTAGGCTTGAGGGTTTGGGGTTTAGGGTTTTGGGGTTTGGGGTTTTGGAAATGGGGTTGAGGCCTTCCTCTTAACTGTCAGCCAAAGCGAAAATATGAAAAACATCCCGGCACCTAACTTGGCTCACGTGGCTGCATCCTGTGGACACTGTTCCACGCTCTTCTCCTGCGAAAACGCCTGGGCAGTGCAGGGGGCGAGTGCTCCTGCGGTTTTCTGTGGGGAGCCATGGGATGTTCCTCCCTTCTACTAAGAGTCCTCAATAGAGATTAATTATAGTACCCCCCCCCCTATTATGATCCTTACAGTCCTCAATAGGGATTAATGATAGTACCCCCCCCCCCCCTATTATGATCCTTACTAAGGACTGTTAGTATAAGGGGGAGCATCCCAAGCACCTCGCCTCAGCACGCGTGCACAATGACTCTCCGTAGACAGATCGGCAAGCTTCACTAAGGCCACGGCACCCTGCAGGTGCCCCCAAAATCGGCAAAAGTGCGAAGGTTGTTTGCTGTTTAACTTCGATGGTTGGGAGATGTGCTAAGGTGAGGTGAGGCTAAAAGGTCGAAGGATGCTTCCATCTGCTTAGTCTTATGCTTCTCCACGAACCAGGGATTGCGATTTCTTAAATGTTAAGCTCTGTTTGTCACACACAAATGACAAAGTCAGGCAGAATCCTTGAGTTTAAAGCTCAAAGCATCGGCTAGGTAGGTAGTAGGATGCAAACAGGGCCCGGCTGCCCCCACGCTGCAGCTGTTGGCGGCGGATGCGCAGCAGAAATGGAAGTGCCACACCCTAAAACCCTAAAACCCTATAGCCCTAAAACCCTAAAACCCTAAAACCCTAAAACCCTAAAAACCTAAAAACCTAAAACCCTAAAGCCCTAAAACCCTAAAACCTAAAACCCTAAAAGCCTAAAAGCCTAAAACCCTAAAACCCTAAAACCCTAAAATTCCAGGACCCGAAAGCCCTAAAGCCCTAAAGCCCAGAAGAAACGGCACGGGAAACCTGGCATCGAAATCTACGCCGAATCTGGCTCTTCCAACTTTTAAGCTCACAAGGCCTGGTTAGAAACCCAGGGCCCTAAACCCTAAACCCTAAACCCTAAACCCTAAACCCCAAACCCTAAACCCCAAACCCTAAACCCTAAATCCTAATGAGGCTCGAGAGTCCCGCACTCTCCTCATAGATAGCAACCGCACCCTGTATGAGCTACATCGAAACGAGGCCGAATCCTCGACCCGGAAACGCTTCGAACTCGGGGGTCTCGGTAGACCCAAGGCCCCTGGCCCCTGGTATCAACAATCTGTTGTCAGCTTAGGCTGGCTGCACATCTAGACACATAAGCCACCCCTGAATTGCCTGCTGGCAAACCTCAACTTCCCCAGCTTAAACCACAAAAAGGCCCAAAGCCCTCGAGTCCCGGACCCCTCAACCACACATCTCTAAACCCTAAGCCCTATATAAACCCTAGCAATTCCTAGAATCCCCAAACGCTATAACCCATGGAATCACGAACCCTAAACCCGATAATCACCGCAGAATCCTCGCCTTCTTATGCAGGGCCTGGAGGAACATGCGCAGGGTGCGCCCGACGGCTAGGTGGACTGGCCCACAGCACGGCTTCCGAAAGCGGAATGGGCATTCATCTACCGCTTCTTCGCTCAGGCTTACGGTTTCGGATTTGGGGTTTAGGGTGTAGGGTTTGGGGTTTGGGATTTGGGGGTTGGGGTTGAGGGTGTGAGGAGGAAAGCAGGACAGGACTAACATGCCTTCGTGGAAGTTCCGTGATGGCACTGCGGGCGAAAGGACGTGCGCTTAGCAAACGCCCTTGCGTAACGCAGCGTCCGCAGCGTATCCAGCTCTGAACTTCCTGTTGCACTGCCCGGATGACTCCGTGCGAATGCATTTTTATTGTTCGATTGTTTCATCGAAGAGGAAAGGAATGATCTTCGTCTCCTGTCTGTTTCACATCCCGCCCAGCCATGTTCTAAACCAGCCAAAGCCCACATGCCCAAAGCGACTTGCATCTGAGCCCGAAAGCTCTCAAGCCGATGTGACCATTTCCAGGCAGTAGCTCACTACAAATCTGGAGATGTTCCTGCCCTAAACCCTAAACCCTAAACCCTAAACCCTAAACACAGGATGCACAAGTCGTTAACTTGTGGGTAGGTCTCCGCATGTCTTGATTGGTACAGTGCATGATCCCTTGGAGGTGCTTTTGCGATTCAGGCCTGATACCCCTGAAGCCCTAAACGTCGAAACGTTGAACCTAGATCCCCCCTAAACCCTAAACCCTAAACCCTAAACCCTAAACCCTAAACCCTAAACCCCAAACCCTAAACCCTAAACCCTGCATGGCAGGCGAACTCTTGCAGGCACCTGCTCTTTGCAGGACTGGCGTCCGCACCTGCCCCAATCGCCAAAGGTTTTGGGGGGGTTTAGGGTTTAGGGTTAGGGTTTAGGGTGGTTTAGACTAAACCCTAAACCCTAAACCCTAAATCCTCAACCCTAAACCCTAAACCCTAAGCGACCTTGAGGTTGCGACTCTGGCTTCTGAGCTTCTGCGGTTTGAGGCCCGCAGCTACCGTGAACAAAAGGCGATTCGAAGAACCTCCAGCCAAGCTTGCCCTAAACCCTAAACCCTAAACCCTAAACCCTAAACCCTAAACCCTAAACCCCATGTTGCAGCTTTGATTGCACCGGCCTGGGGATCAAAGTGGGAGACCATGTGCACCTGAAGATGCTGAGGTCCAAGGGGTGGCCGGTTTCTGAAAGTATGGTCCCTTTTGGGGTTTAGGGTTTAGGGTTTAGGGTTTAGGGTTTAGGGTTTAGGGTTTAGGGTTTAGGGTTTAGGGTTTAGGGTTTAGGGTTTAGGGCTCAGGGTTTAGGGGAACACTTTAGAAAGCTATCAGGAGGGGGGCCCAAAACTGATCACGCAGACGTCGCCACAGATTTCTGCTCCAGCTGCAGAGGTCCTTTTCCAGCGCAACCCTAAACCTTAAGTGGACCTTGAGACTATTTCCCAATTCAAAAGCCTAAGACCCTAAGACCTAATCCCTGAAAGTTGAACTCTACAATCTGGACCCAACCCTATACAACCCTATACAACCCTACTCAGGACACCATCCTGGGGGCTAGCACCAAACAAAACCTAAACCCATACCAGGTTCCGGGCGCGTGTGCCATTTGTATCGTCGGGAGCGAGCATTAACCTCAGATGTCCACTGGGCTCAGGGTTTAGGGTTTAGAATTTGGGGTTTAGGCTTAGGGCTTAGGATTTTAGGGTTTAGGGTTTAGGATTTGGGGTTTAGGCTTAGGGCTTAGGGCCTTTATATGATGAGACTTGTTGGCGTCGGGGTCTCGTTTCTTTGGTGTTTTTTTGGGAGGGAACACTAAACCCTAAACCCTAAACCCTAACCCTAAACCCTAAACCCTAAACCCTAAACCCTAAACCCTAAACCCCAGGGGGGGGGGGCTCACCATGTGATGCACACGCTGCGAACTGCCCATTCTCGCATAGGGAGAGCTAATAAGTACTGGGGTTTAGGGTTTAGAGTTTAGGGTTTAGGGTTTAGGAGGGTTTAGGGTTTAGGGATTCTTTATCAAAAGAGTGCCCCTGCGAAACAAATTCAAAAGGGCCCGGACGTAGAACATCACATGGCGCAGCTGATCGAAAACTGAAACCAAGGCTTCAGGGCTTAGGGCTTAGGGCTTAGGGCTTAGGGCTTAGGGCTTAAGGGATTAGGGTTTAGGGGTTTAGGGGATTAGGGTTTAGGGGTTTCGGGGGGTTTAGGGTTTAGGGTTTAGGGTTTAGGGTTTAGGGTTTAGGGTTTAGGGTTTAGGGTTTAGGGTTTAGGGTTTAGGGTTTAGGCCAAGGGGCGCTGTCAGGCACACATTCTGCGGCTTGTTCACACCAGCGGTCTCGGCTATGGCCTGAGGCGTGTTTGGGGTTTAGGGTTTAGGGTTTGGGGTTTGGGTTTGGGGTTTAGAGTTTAGGATTTAAAATCTAAGATTTATGGTTCAGGGTAGAGGGCGGCCAGATGTGGGGAAGTGGGCCTCGGCGCCAATCGAGGTGGCCAGCGAGAAGCCGCGGCTCGCCTTGCAGTCGAAGCCTTGGCACAAGATGGTTGGGCTTGATCTAGATGATGGACCTTGTGGAGTTTAGGGTTTAGGGTTTAGGGTTTAGGGTTCAGGGTTTAGGGTTTAGGGTTTAGGGTTTAGGGTTTAGGGCTTAGGGTTTAGGGTTTAGGATGTAGGAATGTAGGAACTCCAGTGTAGCATGTTTCTTTTGCCTTAGGGCCAACACAACACCCAGCAGTTTTCGGGGCCGTCTGTTCCCCCCTACCAAGCAACTCACTTTGCGTGGGCGAGAGAAAGCAGTCCGGGGATGGTAAGGCCTAAACCCTAAACCCTAAACCCTAAGCCCTAAACCCTAAACCCTAAACCCTAAACCCGTTGGCACGATGCCGGCCAAGCAGATCTAAGCAGAGCCATCACTGTAGCTTACACCTTCAGGCACCTGTGATAAGCCTACGATCTCTTGAACACCTGTGCACCGGTCTTTGGGGAATTTGCGTCAAAATCCCATGTCTGGGCCGACGGCGGGCGGCGATGAAGTCCGAAGTGAAACGTCGCCCCACCGCTCTCTGTATCTCAGTGGCTTCTGGGCTGGAAGGCCAAGAGGAGTTCATACGCCAGCAGCTGTTGCAAACAGCGGCATGTTCACAGGTGCAAGAAAGGCAAAGTAATGCATCAAGGCCCTAGGCTACTGGTGCTTCGCAAGATTTTTTCTATGAAGTTTTTTCAAGGAGCACTGTTCGACCCAATTTAGCAGGTGCCTCCTCGATAAAGTCAAGTTTGCCGGGCTGTTCAGGACCGTGCGACTGTTTGGGGGTGCCCGGTGGATCCGCTAGTATGTCAAGTCTTCCGGGTGTCGTAAGAATATTTCGTGCGGCGCGCCTTTGAAATCAACTGCTGGGCCTCTCCGTCCCACTTAAACTCATAGAAGTTCATCCCTCTAAAACCACAAAAATTCCCGGGACCGTGGTCTACTAGTTGCTTAAGAATCCCAAAAAACACAAACATGTTCTTCCTTACAAGGGGAAGATAGGGATTATTATTTATACTCTTTTCTAAACCCTAAACCCTAAACCCTAAACCCTAAACCCTAAACCCTAAACCCTAAACCCTAAACCCTAAACCCTAAACCCTAAACCGTGGTAAAGAAGAACACATCAGCTTCGATAAACAACTCCACTCAGCCACGCGCGATTCGTGGAAGAGGCATCTCGGCCACCTGCGTTCCACCCCATTTTTAGGGGTTTAGGGTTTAGGGTTCAGGGTTCAGGGTTCAGGGTTCAGGGTTTAGGGTTTAGGGTTCAGGGTTCAGGGTTCAGGGTTTAGGGTTTAGGGTTTAGGGTTTAGGGTTTAGGGTTTCAGTCTGGATCGCAGGATCGTGGTAAGTCCTGCCCAAAGTACCTCTCACATGTGTTTCTTATTCTAGGCACCTGGCTAGGCTCGCCAGCTTTCTGACTACCTTGGTAGCCCGGTATCCATATCAAAATAAGGGCATCCTGTTGGGATGGTGACTTTATAAATTGAACCAAAAAGAGGGTAAAGGGTACGACTGGGCTACCAGGCCACTGGGCTACCCACTGGGCTACCAGGCTACAAAAACGGAATCGGTCGGTCCGCAAAGCGCAAATCCAAAGTGGATCATGCAAGAGTTGGGGGGTTTCCGAAATTAGGGGTACCTTATTTGGATCCTTATTCTTTGGGAATTCCACTATTTGGAGTCTACACTAGGGGTACCTTGTTGGGGTCCTTTTTTTAAGGGGAATTCCACCATTGGGGTTCTCGAAAACTCCCAGTTGGTTCGAGGTCCCACCTGTGCTGCGACATCAATGGAGTCCCGCCTTGATGGCAGGTTTCGGCACGAAAGCCCTGTATGGGTTTAGGGTTTAGGGTTTAGGGTTTAGGGTTTAGGATTTAGGGTTTAGGGTTTAGGGTTTAGGGTTTAGGGTTTAGGGTTTAGGGTTTAGGGTTTAGGGTTTAGGGTTTAGGGCTTAGGGCTTAGGGCTTGGGGCTTAGGGTTTAGGGTTTAGGGTTTAGGGTTTATATGCACCCGCGTTCCGCGTAATCGACCCCCCCCCCCACCCCAATGGTATCCCCCCCATGGTATCCTGCCTGTTAACCCTGAAAACAACACGGACCCTGGAAGGGGGACAGAGAAACCTCAGCCTAAAGCCCAAACCCTGAACTCTAAGCCCTTAAACCTAAACCCACCAATGAACGACAGGAGGGAGAAGGGCAAACCCGAAACCTTAGCCGCATTAACCCTGAACCCTGAACCGTAAACGCAGCAAGAACCACAGGGGGGAGAGGGGAAACCGTAAACCTACCATTACCCCAAACCTTGAACCCTAATTAAACCCACAGTGAACCAATGGACCAGAGTGAAAATCCTGAACCCTACAGCCTAACCCTAAACCCCTAAACCCTAAACCCATGGACCACAGACCATGAACCACAGGGGGGAGGGGGGGGGGGGGGGGGGGGGGGGGGGGGGGGGAACCCAAAACCCACCATGAACCACTTAAAGGGTATATATGGGGCCCTAATTCCCTCATTTCCTACGGAGACCCAGAGGGAGAAGCGCAGCTCTCGGAGTCCCGCATGTCCCGGGCCAAGCTGCGATAGCCCCCCTTCACCTGCATCTCCTTCCAAGGAAGCTTCAGAAAGCTTAGGTTTAGGGTTTAGGGTTTAGGGTTTAGGGTTTCAGGGTTTCAGGGTTCAGGGTTCAGGGTTAAGGGTTAAGGGTTAAGGGTTAAGGGTTTTGGGTTTAGGGTTTAGGGTTTAGGGTTTAGGGTTTAGGGTTTAGGGTTTAGGGTTTAGGCACACCCGAAACCCTCAAGCATGACATCCCAGTCTTAGACTAAGCGGTTCAGCACCTGGCGCTACAAAGTGATATCCGAAGTCTCCCCAAGCCAAGAACACATGATCCTTCATTGCGCCAAGTTTCACATAAGCCACCCTGAACCCCCTAAACCCTAAACCCTAAACCCAAAGCCCAAAGCCCAAAGCCCTAAGCCCTAAGCCCTAAGCCCTAAACCCTAAGCCCTAAGCCCCCTAAGCCCCCTAAGCCCCCTAAGCCCCCTAAGCCCTAAACCCTCTTGTTTTTGAATCGATGCTCCCCCCCCCCCCCCAAGCCTGTGGAGAGAAGTAGCTCTTGAGGCTGGCTTCGAGGGGAACCCGCCGATGTCGCCGGAAGGTCACCTCGATAAGCCAACTCGATCACATGGGTTTCCCTGCGGGTTTAGGGTTCAGGTTTTAGGGTTTGGGGTTTAGGGTCTATAGGCTGAGGGTTTAGGGTTTCCAGACCCTCAACCGATTCTTGGACCCTCTCCTCAACCCCCTCAACCCCCTCAACCCCCTCAACCCCCTCAACCCCCTCAACCCCCTCAACCCCCTCAACCTCCTCAACCTCTTCAACCCTCAACCCTAAGCCCTAAGCCCTAAACCCTTAAACCCTTAACTCCTAAACCCTAAACCCTAAACCCTCAACCCTCTCATCCTTCCACCCAACCCAGAGAGCCTCGTGGAGTGATGGGTTCCAGTGCCGGTAATCCGGGTTCGTAAGCGCCTCCCCGCTGGCTTCGGGATGGCTTGAAGGGGTACTAGGGTTTGGGGTTTTGGGTTTAGGGTTTCGGGCTGAGTAGGGTTTCGTACGGGGGTTTTAGGGGGGTGAGAGCCTTGGATGCATGGAATGGAGTCCAGGGGGCTTAGGAGGCTTAGACGCCTAGAGCTTGGGAACCCAAGATGGGGGTTTAGGCTTTAGAGTTTAGGGCTTCGGCCGATACATAGGGATAGGAAGAAAAGCAGTCCAAGAGCCTATCGATTATCAGAGGCAGTGCGCCGGTGCCTCCATGACATACATGGCTTCCACGCCGGGAAGGACGGCTTCCACGTGCATAACGTCCTTGCGATCGCCATGAAGCAGCAACTTGCATGCACAAGCAAGCAAACCAGGAAATCTATTGCAGCAAAGAGCTCCCCCCGTGTTGAGGTAACTCTGAGAGGCATGCGACATGTCGGAATGAGAGACAGAGGTACGTATACCCGAAAACGCAGGTTTCAGCCAGCTTCTACCAGCCCCCCAGCCCCCCCCCCCCCTGCCCTCTCAACATTTACATCTCTCAACCAAGTCGTACGGCTAGAAGTAGTTGTGGCCGTCGTCTCCTCGTCGTCGTCGTCGTCGTCGTGATCGTGGTGGTCGTCCCTCGTCCCTCGTCCCTCGTCCCTCGTCCCTCGTCCCTCGTCCCTCGTCCCTCGTCCCTCGTCCCTCGTCCCTCGTCCCTCGTCCCTCGTCCCTCGTCCCTCGTCCCTCGTCCCTCGTCCCTCGTCCCTCGTCCCTCGTCGTCGTCGTCGTCGTCGTCGTCGTCGTCGTCGTCGTCGTCGTCGTCGTCGTCGTCGTCGTCGTCGTCGTCGTCGTCGTCGTCGTCGTGATCGTGGTGGTCGTCGTCGGTGGTGGGGGTCGTGGTCGTCGTCGTGGCGCAGTCGTGGTCGTCGTCGTAGTCGTCATAGTCATAGTCGTCGTCGTTGTTGCTCTTGTTTTTTCTGTAGCTGCAGCAGCAGCGGCAGCAGGGGCAGCGGCGGCGGCGGCAGCGGCAGCGGCAGTAGTCGTCGTCGTCGTCGTCGTCGTCGTCGTCGTCGTCGTCGTCGTCGTCGTCGTCGTCGTCGTCGTCGTCGTCGTCGTCGTCGTCGTCGTCGTCGTGCGTCGTCGTCGTCGTCGTCGTCGTCGTCGTCGTCGTCGTCGTCGTCGTCGTCGTCGTCGTCGTCGTCGTCGTCGTCGTGCGTCGTCGTCGTCGTCGTCGTCGTCGTCGTCGTCGTCGTCGTCGTCGTCGTCGTCGTCGTCGTCGTCGTCGTCGTCGTCCTCGTCGTCGTCGTCGTCGTCGTCGTCGTCCTCGTCGTCGTCGTCGTCGTCTTCGTCTTCGTCTTCGTCTTCGCATTCGTGGTCCGATCAAGAAAACTACAAAAAGTAACAACAACAATGCTTTATCACAAACAACATGGCTGAGGCATGCGCCCGAACACCGCCACAGGCATCTAACTTGGATGTCCGCGAGAAGTACCTCCCAGGAAGGGGAGCTTCGGGCCGGGCAGCAAAGCCTCAACCTGATTTGTATTTATATTAATTGTTATTATTCTTTCTGATTTTTTTTTTTTGGCCGGGGGGGTTGGGTTTTCGGGTTGCGGCTTTGAATCTGCGCTGAACAACCAAAGTTGGCGGCCCTTGCTACCCCAGGGCCCCTAAACCCTAAACCCTAAACCCTAAACCCTGGTGCCTTGAGACACTCACCAGGCTCTGCTGGTCTGGGTCCGCGTCGAGCCTGGCGCAGAGTGCCGAAAAATCAGATCAGAACCTCCAACCCACTCAACAGCTCGTTGCGGCCTGGCAGGCAAAACAGTAACCCTAAACCCTAAACCCTAAACCCTACACCCTAAACCCTAAGCCCTAGGAATCATGCGAATGAAACTAGTGAAAGAAAAAGAATGATCTACAACCCGAAGACCCTGTAGCTGTTGCTTCTGAGGGCAGCTGCTGCAGGGATACTTAGTCCGAAGACAGCGCCGAGCCCTAACCCATAGAGTCTAGATATAAGGTTTACTTATAGACCGTACCTCCTAATCCTAAATCCCGAAGATGCATATCCCGGCCTCACCGAGTCTCGCGGGACAAAGGTCCCATCTTGCTCGGACCACCCAGCATCATCCAGGTACTGGCAAGCAACAGGGTTTAGGGTTTTCGTGTGGGGGTTGAAGTGTTTGGGGTCTAGGGGTTGAAGTGTTCAGGGCGCAGGGGTTGAAGTGTTTGGAGCTATTTTTACTCTTAGAACTTTTAGAAGCTTCTATGTTTTGGGCTTTGAGTGTTTAGGTTTGAGGCCTTAGGGCTTTAAGTGCTTATAGGTTTCTAAACGACTGTCTCTCTCCATGCAACTCCCAAGCCTCCCTCGTGTCCATGAACATGCGCAAAAGGCTTCCCACCTGGGCACATGAACTTGAAAGAGCTTAGGGTATAGGGTTTAGGGTTAGGAACCCTAAGGGTTAGGAATCCTAAGGGTTAGGAACCCTAAGGGTTAGGAACCCCCTAAGGGTTAGGGACCCCCTAAGGGTTCGGAACCCTAAGGGTTAGGAGCCCTAAAGGTCCATGCACCGAAATCGAATGTAACTTGGGCCCCCAAAGTATTTAAGTTCTACATTTTAAAGGACATTAAGAGCCAGAGTAGTTGTTGATGTACATGGACCCGGACCCTTCGGGGAAGGGCGCAGAGAAAAGCTGAGCTAAGCTGGGCCTCGCGCTGACAACGTGTCTGGATCAAAGCGATCACTGTAGTCATTGGTGGTTCGGTACGCCACCTGGGCAGACTCTGCTCAGAACTACCGATTTCAGAGCACAAGGACATCAATGTGCGGCCTTTCATGCTCAACAAGCAATTCTTAAAGAGAGCGTAACAGTAAGAACGAAAGCCTACGAACACTAAACCCTAAACCCTAGAACCGATAGCCCCGTGGCTGCTACATCTGTGGCCGCTGAGCCCTAAGAGGCAACAAGGTTCGCGCACTTGCGATCGCAGCAATTCCGGCACCCAGCCTTAGGAAAAAGCGAAGTTTAGGGTTTAGGGTTTGGGGTTTAGGATTTAGGGTTTAAGGTATAGGGTTTAGGGTAGAATTGCCAGCCTGCTTCGGGCTTCGGTTGAGAATTGGGGTTTAGGGTGGTGAATAAGGGCTTGTGCCCTCGGCCGTACAGTGACGTAGAAACTGTGACACTCAATGGGCGACTAGCTGTCGAGGCCCGTTTCCAGACGCTCGTGTTGATTGAATAGCCTGAACGAGCATTTCCCAAGATAGGGATGCCCCTTATATATACATATACACACATTGATTTTTCATTGATTTAACTATTTACTTTTTTTTATAGGAATTAAAAACACAAAACCCCACGCCCTGAAAACGGTTGCCGAATTTTCGGAACACCCCTCCCACCCCCCACCCCATCAATCGACACAGTAAAGGCAGGTCCGAAAGGACTACTGGGATCGATTGGCACGAGGCCGTTGGCTCTAATAGTATGACGATTATGAATGAGTATTTGCTATTGTGAACTAGTATTTATGAGTGGGTATGGCTACGTGTTGTTTTGTTTGTTTTGTGCCCTTACTGGTTGTGCTATATCAGTATGAGTACTGTGCTTGTTCAAAACTAGTTCTTTCCTATGCTTGACTCGTGCTTATTCTTATGACATTTTACTCAGATTTTCTTTCTCGTTCTTAATCACAAGTTACTATTTGTTATTTATCGTGAATGGTAAGTTCTTAGTCATTAGCTAGTAGTTGCTAGTTATTAGACAATAGTGATTAACTATTGGTCATGAGACACTGATTGTGTCGTGCTCGTTGGTATTCACTGTTGTGCATTGTTGGTCGTCGGCTACTGTTGAATGTTGACTGGTTTCTGTTAATTTGTGAAAAGTTTGTTACCTATTCATGATCATTTGCTAATACTCAGGATGGCACTTAAAACCCTCTGAAAAATGTTCCTGTGTCTGATCCTCTTAAACCCAATAAGGGAAAATATACATGTCCCAGGGGCCTACCTAGTAATATTCCTGATCCCATTAATTATTTACGCAGCGGGGCCCAGTCTGGTTTGATTTGCATTTTGCTGCGGGTGCCTCCCCCAGACTCAACCAGGGCCCTCTTTTTGAAGAAGGGGAGATGGGGCGCATCTAAAGCACCGAAGCACCCCTGAACTCACACCCTAACCCCTGAACCCCTAAACCCCAAACCCTAACCCCTGAACCCTAGACCCGAAACCCTGAACCCCAAGCCCAGGCCCTGACGCAAAGAGTGCTCCTCTCCTCTTCGACCAGGCAGGTCTCAGCCAATGCGTGCGAGTAGGATTCTACACGCTTTTGGGGTTTTTGTTGTCATACCACCCCTTCTACTATTTCCCAAAATAGGGGTACCCCCGTTTATACCCCTAAATGGTATAGAATCCCCTGGAAGGGACCCCCAAGAGAAGGTACGCCTTTTTCGGAAACCCCATTTCGGTGTACCCAACACCGGGCCCTAACTCAGAGAACCCCCAGTGGACAAGGTCTGGGGTGAGGCTTTGAAGGTTCCAGGTTCCCCTTTAAGTCTGGTGTTTTTTGTGGGTTTAGGGTTTAGGGTTTAGGATTTAGGGTTTAGGGTTTAGGGTTTAGGGTTTAGGGTTTAGGGTTTGGGGTTTGGGGTTTGGGGTTTGGGGTTTAGGGGAACCTTGGGGGGTTAACCAGGGGAGGGGTGGGAGGAGGGGCGGGGTGGGGTGGGGAGAAGGCCCCTGTGTAAACCCTTTGGCCTCAGGCGCATTGTTGAGCTTCTCTGGGGCAGCTGTGTGGCTGTAGATCGGCCGAGGGAAACGCTTTTTTCCCTAAACCCTAAACCCTAAACCCTTAACCCTTAAACCCTAAACCCTAAACCCTTAAACCTTCCTGGAGAGTTTGGAGCTGAGGGCTTCTTGGTTGCAACATCCTAAAACCCAAAAACCTTAAATACCTTAAACCCTAAATGCCTTAAACCCTAAAAACCCTAAACCCGAATACCCTAAACCCTAAACCTGAATACCCTAAACCCTCTGAATCCTAGCAAGCAATGTCAGGGGTTCGGCAGGAACCCGACAGGACCCTTAACCCCAACACCCTAACACCCTAAACCCCAACCCCAAACCCCAAACTCTAAACTCGAAACCCTAAACGCTGCGCCCGGACGTTTTGCCGCGGAGGATTTGTGAGCAGACTGGAAAAAGTTGCGTTTTACTCGGTGATTACAGTACTTCCGGCACTTACGCAGGCTTGGAAAGTGTCATTTTCGAAGTTCGCGTTTTCCGAAAAAACGAACTTGTATATAGGCAGTCCAGATGGTTCATTAGTCTACATTACAGCACTCGGAAAGACTTCACGAAAACCGAACCACCGACAAGAACAGCTTCGGAAGAACATATTTTCCACGTAGTGGGCACCGATCCCCTTCGGGCTCACCAGCAAAAGAAGCAGTGCAGCGAGGCCAAGATAACACGCATTCTGGTGTGCCCTGCGTTTTTTGGCATGCATTGGGACCTGCTCAAGCTCAAATGTGCACAAAACCTAGGTCTTAGACAAATTCCGGTTTTGGGAGCCAAGAAGAAACAGCACAGATTCCTCGACAGGCGGATGCCGACAAACATGGATGCTACCAAGAATGGACGTTCCCTCCCCAATCGCACGGACTGGAACACGGATGTAGAGAGGGCAGCGTTTGAGTGGAGGGGTCGTGGGTCCGGCATGCGTTCAAGGGCGGCGGCTAAACCCCAAACCCCAAACCCCAAACTCTAAGGATGCGCGGACTGCGACATGTTGTGCGTACTTTGTAGATGTGCCGTAGTACCCCTCACTTCATGCCCAGCCCCAAGCTCTACCCATCCTGTGCCGGACGTTCAGCCTTTAGTGCTTTGAGGGGGGGGGGGGGGGGGGCATCTGCAGCTGATGCGCCTCTTGATGTTCAAAGGCGACAGATCCTCCATGGTCATGGTCCACGCATGCTTCAGCGATCTTGCTTCTTGCCAAAAAAAAGCTGCTTGGGGCTTAGGGTTTGGGGTTTAGGGTTAGATGTCTCCTTAAGACATGCAATTAAACAACTGCCCGGGGGACGTCCATGCAGAGTTGAATGCGCTTGCGGGGCGATGGCTTCTCAGGTCATGTCTGTCTGTCAAATGCTTACACTCGATGGCCAACGGCGGCAGCAGAGTTGGCAGGGCCCTATAAACCCTAAACCTACACCCTTATAAACCCTAAACCCTAAGCCCTAAAGCCTAAACCATCGCTACTGTGCATAGTTGCAAGTCAGAAGGCTATCGAGAAAACTGCTCACACTTGCGAGTGCAAAGCATTCAGCGATGATACCCTGTCTACGGGAAGGCATTTTTGGCTCAGACGCAAGCGATTGCGGTCGATGGCTCACAGCCCCTTCTTAATTTCCATCTTCTGGTGCGAGCCGCTGATGCCCTGACTAGCGCTTGAGACTCGGCATTTCAAAGCATTGTGGACCTTTAGGGTTTTGGGTTCAGGGCTTCGGGCCTCCTGTCAGAGAGACTGAAATCCCCAAAAAGGCACGCCACAGCCTCGCAGACGTACACTGGGAGGTTCGCATCTTTGCTCACCGAGCTCTTCGAATCGGGCGCAACCACTTTGCGCTTCGCCTTGCCACAGAGTGGCGACCGGCCGCTTGATACTTACAAACCTGGTACCGCGCACATTTCCCGACCGAAACAATGGATGCACTGTGGCCTCCCCGTCTGCCGGGGACTCTGCCTGCTCTGCCAACCTCTTCAGGGCGCTGAGGGTTGAGAAGTATAAGGGTTGAGGTGTGGTTCTGGTGCCTCTCTTCAATGGCTGACGCGTAGGCTTTCTTGTTCTGACCTCATTCCCAGATTAGTGGCTTTGTGGGCTCCGCATATTCCCACTTCCATGTCCGAACGACTGCTTACGCTCATGCTGTGAACGCTTCCATGACCACGGCAACTGATTGGCTGCAATCCCCGAACCCGTGAACCCCTGCACCCCTGAAAGCCTAAACCCTACACCCTAAACCCTAAACCCTAAACCCTAAACCCTAAACCCTAAACCCTAAACCGTAAACCCTAAACCCTAAACCCTAAACCCTAAACCCTAAACCCTAAACCCTAAACCCTAAACCCTAAACCCTAAACCCTAAACCCTAAACCCTAAAAGCCCAAGTCCTGCTTCCCACACACCCTAAACCCTAAACCCTAAACCCTAAACCCTAAAACCCTGAACTCTAAACCCTAAACCCTAAACCCTAAACCCTAAACCCTAAACCCTAAACCCTAACCCTAAAAGCCATGACTGGGATCAGCTGTGCGCCTGCAGCCCACGTCAGACGCAAGGGCCGCCTGCCGGGAGGCCCACGAGAATTGCATCGGCTCTATGTAGATATAGGGTTTAGGGTTTAAGGTTTAGGGTTTAGGGTTTAGGGTTTTGGGTTTAGGGTTTAGGGTTTAGGGTTTTGGGTTTAGGGTTTAGGGTTTAGGGTTCAGGCTTCAGGCTTCAGGGTTCAGGGTTTAGGGTTTATGTTTTTGGTTTAGGGTTCTGGGGGGTTAGGGAATTAGGGTACCTTTCTGGGGTCCTTAATATAAGGGAGCCCTACTATTTGGTGCTCTATATTAGGGTCCCTTATTTTCGTAAATCTCCATATAGTTATAGGGCATCTGTCATTCTTCGAGGTGCTGGGCACCTTCAGCCTGTGAATTGGGTGGATGCAGGAGTTTTGGAGATTCCGCCGTGCACAAAGAGCTCTCGCCCTCCGAATGCGCATTGTGGAAACCCACCCTGCACCAGCTGTGCAATCGAATCAACCGGAGTAAAAACCCCACATATATATATATATATATATACATATATATATATATATATTTCTTTATTATTTGTTGATTTAATTATTTATTTATATGCTTCACAAACATGGCCACAAAAGGTTCAAAGGGCCCCCACCTCGGCCACGTCTGCAGGCACGCCAGGTTCCTGAATCGTGGCCGGGTGTGACGCAGCAACTGCTACCAACAATGGTGGCAACTTGGCAGGTCTTTTGGGCCTTTAGAGTTTAGGGTTTAGGGTTTAGGGTTTAGGGTTTAGGGTTTGGGGTTTAGGGTTTAGGGTTTAGGGTTTAGGGTTTAGGTCCAGGGTATGGGACAAACCTTTGCAGCAGGCGACAGGACTCAGGAACCAACACCGGCCCATTAAGAATGGGTTTGGTCTGACTCCTCAAGCACAAGCCCCACATGTAACACCCCTTGCAGGGCTTAGGGTTTATAGGGATTGGGGATTCGGGTTTACGGGATTAGGGGTGTGTGACATAAGGAATTGAGGACCTGCTGACCATGCAAACGGGAGATGGGCTGAAGAGCCTAAGATTCGACCCTCGAAACCCTAGACGTCCTATGAAATCCATAAAGGCGCAAGGCAAGTTTGGAAGCCCTAAACCCTAAACCCTTAACCCTAAACCCTAAACCCTAAACCCTACACCCGAACAACTCTAACCTTCCTAAACTCTCCCCCACGACTGGCCGGGAGGGGACCTTTAGAACGCCCAGCAAGGCCAGGCAGAGGGTGCGTTCCATGCCTTGCCAGGGAGCTGGGGTCAGGGTTCACGACTGGGGGCTGGGGGAGGGTTTAGGGTTTAGGGTTTGGGGTTCAGGGTTTAGGGTTTAGGGCTTAGGGCTTAGGGATGTTTAGGGCTTAGGGCTTCGGAATGTTTGGGGTTTAGGGCTTAGGGTTTAGGGATTCAGGGCTTAGGGATGTTGAGGGTTTGGGTTTTGGGGTTTTGGGGCTTTGGGCTCGAGCCAGTCTACTTCCCTGTTCTCACGCCCCAGCAAAGAGCTTCCAGGGCAGACGAGAAAACTGACCGGGCAGTTCTTAGTAGGGAATGAGTACCTTATATAACCCATTAAAAGGTACAGTATGTTTCGGGCCCTCGCCCTCATTCCCTCATTCCCTACTAAGAACCAAAGGGACTGGCAGGGTGGTCGTTCGCGATTTGCAATCTGGCAACTTGGGGGGGGCCCTTTCACCCAAGCACCCCCCCCCACCCGGGTGTATAGGGTTTAGGGTTTAGGGTTTTAGGGTCTTAGGGTTTAAGGTTTAGGGTTTAAGGTTTAGGGTTTTAGGGTTTAGGGTTTTGAGGGTCTTAGGGTTTAAGGTTTCGGGTTTAGGGCTTGCCCGTGAGCACGTGGCCTGAGACGGCTTCGAGCGGGACGAGGTCGCCCAACTGGCCATCACGCGACCCCGGCTCTTGAAAGGACTCGTTACAGCAAACTCCAGAAAGTTTGAACATGGTTTAAGGATGAGTCGAGGTGGGATTCCCTTTAGTCCATCTTTTTTTTGGGGGGGTATGGGGGGTAAAGATGTTCCAACCTTTTGGAGTTTGCTGCAATTGGGATCTTGGGCTCCATAAGTTTTTGGGACTGAGGGTTCTGGGGCTGCAGGGCTTAGGTGATCTAGAGCCTGCGGGTTCTTGAATGTTGAATCCTACTACAGCCTACAACCTAAATCGACCCCTGACCAGGGGTCAGGATTCAGATGGCGGCCCTCAACCTTAAACCTTAAACCCTAAACCCTAAACCCCAAGCCCGAAGCCGCTTCGGGCTTGGGGGGAAATATGTCAACCCGCGCAGCCGAGAGCTGTGGGGCCCCAGTCCCCGAGTCAGGGGGCCGAACGCTTTTGTTGACGGCTTCGGGATGCTTCCGGGTTAGGGTTTGGGGTTTAGGGTGTAGGGTTTAGGGTTTAGGGTTTAGGGTTGAATTGGGGTTTTAGGGGTTGGGCTTAGGCAACGTCACGAAGAGAGATATGTGCGCTCCCCTTCCCCATATGGGAGTTTACGAAGATAGGAGGCCCCCAACAAAGACCCCCGCATAGTAGGATCCCCTTATAAAACGGACCCCATTAAGGTACCTATTATAAACCCATATCACTGCTGCCCCAGGGCGTTGGTGCCTTCACCTGCAGGCACCCTAAACCCTAAACCCTAAACCCTAAACCCTAAACCCTAAACCCTAAACCCTACACCCTAAACCCTAAACCGATGCCTTGGTGCCCTGGGCCAAGATGCGCGCCGCCAGCTCCGACACCATTGGGGCGTCGCGGGCCCCAGCCTGCTGGGGGTGGGTTTAGGGTTTAGGGTTTAGGGTTTAGGGTTTAGGGTTTAGGGTTTAGGGTTTAGGGTTTAGGGTTTAGGGTTTAGGGTTTAGGGTTTAGGGTTTAGGGTTTAGGGTCTAGGGTGTAGGGTTTGGGGTTTGGGGTTTGGGGTTTCGGGTTTAGGGCTTAGGGTTTAAAAGGGTTTAGGGTGCCTCCTGCCATGTAGGGTTTAGACAACTGAGGCCTGCCAGCAACCCAATCACAAAACACACTTTTGCAACCATCCGGCTACGATACTCGAAAGGCTGCTCAGCTCACGCTGTTGTCTCTGAAGCTTCCATGTTCCTTTGCCACCCGAAACCCTCAAGCCCCTGCAAAAAGCCTCCCTGCACACAAGCCCCCCCCCCCCTTTCCCCCCCCTCCCCCCCAAAAAAATAACAAATCCAGAGCCCTCGTCACCTTTCTTTCGCTCGAAACTGCTTCGGTGTCAACGGCCCGGCTTTTGGAGGCATTTGACAGCTTTTTGGGAGGGGTCGCCTTGACTTCATGGAGCTCCGATACCTAAGGGGTGGTAGCCTCTGTTCAAAGCTAGCACCTCAACACTCAGCTTCTGTAGGAGTTGAGGGCCATCAGAGCCGGCTGCGCTCCTCCAACGTGCTTCTCCTTGGGCTGCCCCGGAGCTTCGGACAAACATGTGCTGGTATGTATCTTCAAGGCAAGACAGCTAATCCTAAAAAATCCAAACCCTAAACCCTAAACCCTAAACCCCAAACCCCAAACCCCTAACCCGAAACATGGCTCTTCAATGAAGAAAATCCCCCCAAGTCTCAGAATTCGGGAGGCAGCGCTGGCGCCACCCTTGGCATCAGATGCTTTAGCCGCGGCCGGTTCCTCGCAGCTGTGGGTCGCAGGGTAGTGCGCAGCCCTTCTTCAGGGTTTAGGGTTTAGGGTTTAGGGTTTAGGGTTTAGGGTTTAGGGTTTAGGGTTCATCCACACGGATGCTCGGTTCACGAGCCCCGAGATTACAGGGTCGAAGTCGTAGCCTGCACTCCTAGCCCTTACCATAGCAGGAGGTGTCCGAGGTCGAAGCCTGGCCCCTAAATTCCCTAAACCCTGAACCCTAAACCCAAACCCTAAACCCTCAACCCTAAACCCTAAACCCTGAACCCTGAACTCTAAACCCTAAACCCTCAACCCTAAACCCTAAACCCTAAACCCTAAACCCTAAACCCTAAACCCTAAACCCTAAACCCTAAAAGCCCAAGTCCTGCTTCGGCAAGCCGCCATGGAACTGCCCAGACACCTTGAGGGATTGAGGGCGCATTCGGTCTACAGGGTTCTAGGGGCCTTGCGTGGAATCGTGGGTTTAGGGTTTAGGGTTTCGGGTTTAGGGTTTAGGGTTTAGGGGTTTAGGGGATTAGGGGTTTAGGGGTTTCGGGTTTCGGGTTTCGGGTTTAGGGTTTAGGGGTTTAGGGGCTTCAAGAAGCCCAGCCCGCCCGAAGATCCCCTTCGACCATGAATTCCACATTCCTTCTCTACTCCAATATACTATACTATACTATACTCCAATATACTATACTATACTATACTGTACTATACTATACTATACTAATACTATACTATACTATACTATACTATACTATACTATACTATACTGTACTATACTACAGATTCCGAGGTGAAACATCCCAACTCTCGAGCCGGCCCGCCTTCCAGGCCACTCCTCGACTGCTCGCGGGAGCTACTCCCTAAACCCTGCACCCTATATAAACCCTAGACCCTAAGGGTTTAGGGTTTAGGGTTTAGGGTTTAGGGTTTAGGGTTTAGGGTTTAGGGTTTGGGGTTTGGGGTTTAGGGTTTAGGGTTTAGGGTTTAGGGTTTAGGGCTTTGGGGAAATGACTACTGTACGGCAGTTGTTGGGGTTAGGGTGCAAGTCGAGCAGAGGAAGCTCGCGAAGTTCGCCTTCACTGTGCGTGTGCCCGCTTCAGCAGTTGCATATACTACAGATATACAAACCAACGAATACACATGTAAGATAGCATATGTATTTTATACAAGCATACATATGTATATATATATATATATATACAACGACGAGAGCTCCGAAAGTCTGCACGCACAACCAACCCTTTTAAGCTCCCAACTGCATGGAACTTCCATCTCAAGCTCTAGTATGGGGTTTCCGAAAATTGGGGGGGGGGGTACCTTTTTGGGCGTCCCTTTAAGGGGATTCTATTCTATTTCGGGGAGAAAGAAAGGGTACCCCTATTTTGGGAAATGCCCATATCCCTTCTCCTAAACCCCGGGCCCTACTCTGGAAATCTCGAGCCCAGAAACCCAACACACCAGCCCAAGATCCCAACCTGAATCCTAACCCGGCTACGCCAAGCCTAAGTCTATGCTTAAATAAAGCCCCATAAATAAAGCCCTATGAAAGCTCTACAAGGCCCAAAGCCCTGAACCCCAAGCCCTAAACCCTAAACCCTAAACCCCACGATGCTCCTTGGTAAGCTGCAGCATTGCGCCGTGGGTTTCGCACGAGCCGCCCGGGCAGGGCTCCGGTGCAGCGGCCGTGCCTTGAGGGGTTTAGGGTTTAGGGTTTAGGGTTTAGGGCTTAGGGTGGGTTTAAGGTTTAGGGTTTAGGGTTTAGGGTTTAGGGCTTAGGGTTTAGGGTTTAGGGTGTAGGGCTTAAGGTTCAGGGTTCATGGGTTGAGGCTGAGGACATGGGCTCGATATTTTGGGGGGGGGGGCCACGAGAGTTGTGATTCTACGAGATTTGGGGCCCCATTTTATGCAAATTGCCGGGCTTCAAGGGCTTGGGGTGTTGGGGCATCAAGTGGGTTGAGGGGTTCACAGGGACCCCCGGACCTCATTAAGCCTGAAGCCAGAGCCTCACGAAGCAACAAACTCGGCGGGAACGCTGTGCTAAAATTTGCTTAAGAGCCCGCCAAAAAAATATTCTTCCTTGTAATTGAGGGCGATATAATCTTGGCTCGGGCCCGGACCCACAGCACCAGGGGCTTGCAGATTCAGAAATGCTTGTCCGATTTAGCTTATGGCTATTGCATGGCGAGTCCGAGGCAACCAGACGCCCTTCTGTGAAGAGGTATTCCGCATGTTTTGGGGGTTGGTACACGCCAGAGCGAGAGTGAGAGCGATAGCGGGAGAGAGAGAGAGAGAGAGAGATGGAGACCAAGCCAGAGACAGAGACGGAGACGGAACAGAGACTTCAAGCGCTGGGTCTGCTGATACGTCCAATCAGACACGGTGTGCTTTTAAGATGTCAGGCAGAAGATGACGTGAAAGTTGCAAGTGAGCGGTCTTGGGGCAGGTAGGCCTGCAGGCCCGAATTAAAGCCTGAAGCCGAAGAATCCTGAAGCCCTATAGTCCCTGAAAACACTGCTGCAAGCTGAGACGCTTCACGGTTGGCTGTCCAGCAAGCAATGTGAGGCAGTAGCCTTCCACATCTTGCAACCAGCGGTCCTGCGAGGGCACAGAGTCCGCCCTCCCAACCGCCAGGCCCGCACAGCCCCTAGGTTTAGGGTTTTTGGGTTTCGGCTTCGTCGCTGCTTCTCGGGTAGAACAGGACTCACGAAGAGAGGCTGGAAAATGAGGTCCAAGTTCATGGACACCCTGTCGTGCTAGGGTTTGGGGTTGAGGGCTTTTTACACCCTGAAACCACGAACCCTTTAGCCCGTAAAAACCATACAGGCGCCGCATCTTAGGGAGACGCGCTCGCGCGCGCGCGCTCCTGTCCCAAAGGCATGTCTCTGGCAACATATGGCTGGCCCAGACCTTAGATGAGCCAGCAAAAGCAACATCGAGCTCATGCATAAGCCTCGTAATCCTCAGGGCCTTTTTGCCACAGTTCCTCCGGGGCTTGAAGGCTGATCGGCAGGGTGGCTTCCGCCAAGTGCAACAAGACATGGTCGAAAAGCCGCTTGCATCCAAGATGCTCAGCCTCTCGAAGTCGATCACATTAATGTCCGCCTTCCTTTGTGGCGTGCACACGCAACATACGGAAAAGGACGTGACGAGACGCATGGGATAAGCTCAAGCTCCCATATCATGCTGAGACGCCCTGAAGCCTGATCTCTGGCCAAGGCACTTGCCCACCTCCAGGACCCCACGATCTTTTAAGCCGAAGAGATTGGCAACCTCAAGCGAATTCACCTTGACCACCTGCTCCACATTCATCTTCGGACCCTTGACGCGGTCTCGCGCCAAGTAGGACAGCATGTGGGATGCGATTGGAGCATCCTGGAATATAGTTCCATGTGCCCCGGCATCTGCGAATCCGGGAATGATGTGCGGATGGTTCAACCTGGCGCACGTTGAGTTGTACCCCTCCCAGTCGTAAGAGCCAAGGAACGGCTTCCACACAACTCCTCCATTGGCCAGGATATCATAGAACACCTCGCCAATACTCCGACCTTCTCTTGCTGCGATAGCCACAATGCTGTCGGTTTCCTTTTTCGGCTCGTAGTGTGGTGTCCATGGGAAGTGCTCGTCGAAAGACCCAAAGAACTCCTGGAGGTAGCGATATGGCCCCGTATGGTTTGCGTTGAAGAAGGTTGTCGCTTCCTTAGCTCACCCTAGACCCTAAACCCTTAAACCCTTAAACCCTAAAACCCTAAAACCCTAAAACCCTAAAACCCTAAAACCCTAAAACCCTAAAACCCTAAAACCCTAAAACCCTAAAACCCTAAAACCCTAAAACCCTAAAACCCTAAAACCCTAAAACCCTAAAACCTAAAACCCTAAAAACCTAAAACCCTAAAACCCTAAACCCTAAACCCTAAGCCCCCTAAGCCATCAGCCCTAAACACTAAACGCTACCCGAAGCTGCACTGTGAACAATGTGAGACGACATGGGATGCCTGGACATTGGTGCAGATGTGATGGCTTGAAGTTGGGACACTGACAGTCCACTGCTGTTTCGCCTCCCAAAGGTGTAGGGAGCCCTGGGTTTAGGGAGCTTTGTGCTCAGGGAGCTTCGGGCTTAATATAGCTAAAGACTTCATGGCTTTAGGGCATTTGTGGCCTAGGAGGACCCTCTTGCTGCGTGGCGTCGTGGATGATCTGGTCTCGCTTGCCCGACCTTTTCAGCGTTGCCAGTAGATCAAGGCCAGCCTCCTGGCAGTGCTTGTTGATGGCCTCCAAGTAGCACGGGTGTTGATGAAGGTAGCACTTCAGCACAGGGGCACACAGTAGACGGGTGCACAGAACCCCCCATTACCTGCACCCACACTTGGGAGACATTTGCAGGGTTTGGGTATATGGGTACTCAGACTTGTCCAAGGCTCGTAACGCCGAAGGCCCGAAACCGTAAGCCTCTAAACCTCACGAAGCTGAAAGCCTACACGCCACGACCCCAAAACCCCAAACTCCCAAGCTTTTCAAACCCTTACCTTAAGCCACAAGAATCCTCAACCCCAAACCCAGAAACAGGATTGCATGGCGGCGAATCCCTCAGCCTCACCCGAATCATATCTATATTCCAAATCATCAGAATCATCATTGCCGGGTGTTTAACGAAGCTTTATGAACTAGTAGCTTCTTTAGCTCCCAAGTTTTGTTTACCATGTTGTGATTTTTCCGCTAAAAAAGCTTGTGTGTGATTCATTAATTCTGAAGCATGAAATGAACAAATAGTTTCACAAAGTTAGCTTCAAGGCTTCTGGCCCAAATCTTTCTCCTAGTCAGTAGCCCAAACCCGTCTAGAACTTTCGACCCCAGATCAAGAACAAAAAAACTCGCCAAGAACTTTCGGCCGAGACCGCCGACAAGCCACCCAGAACCCTGAACCCCATAAACCCTACACCCTCTGCTGAAGTGATTTCACCCTGAACCCTAAAACCCTAAACCTACAAACCCTAAACCCTCTGCTCAGATGATTTCAACATACCACAAGCCCTGCTCCAAACCCTGACGGCCTGAAAGGTGGGACTCACGGTGAAGGGATGCGCCCGGGAACCGAAAGATTGAAGAAGACCTGCTGTGATTCACTAAGGTTTCGGGGTCGAGACGGTTTAGGGTTCAGAGGGTTGAGGGCTTCGGGCTTGGGGAGGGCTAAAGGTGTTGGGGCTCAGGGTGTTGGGAGGGTTTCTAGAGGGTGTTGAGCTTAGGGTTTAGGATCAAGGGATGATCCCTATGCTACAACCTAGACCCCGATGACTTCTCCTTGCTCTTTCTTGTTCTAACGGGGGGAGGAGGAGGGCCGGGGGACATCAAGAACAAAGTCTTTTTGCAGCTTAGGGTGTGCTTCCTGAGTCTTACCCTAAACCCTAAACCCTAAACCCTAAACCCTAAACCCTAAACCCACAAACCTAAACCCTAAACCCTAAACCCTTATGGGATGTCGCTTGGCTTCAGGCTTTGGAGCTCTAGCAGGCTAGGGTAGATTGGCCCAGCAGCCCTCTTAAACCCCCCAAGTGAGTCCATGGAGGTTCCGGGGGCCAGGTCCCAAAACCCTAAACCCTAGACCCTACGCCTCAACCCCTAAACCCTAAACCCTAAACCCTAAACCCTAAACCTCATGGGACCCCCGCCTTGCGCTCGGGCAACGCACTGCCCTCGTGCTATTCCCCCGGCCTCCTTGGACGATGGGGTTGCAGGGAGCCCAAGTCTCTCTGGAATTGGCTTAGGGCTTAGGGCTTAGGGTTTAGGGTTTAGGGTTTAGGGTTTAGGGTTTAGGGTTTAGGGCTTAGGGCTTAGGGCTTAGGGCTTAGGGTTTAGGGTTTATAGGGATCCGCGAGCCGCGGCCGGCCGGTGGGCGACGAGAATGCCTGGAGTGCCCAATCTCAGAGAAATCCTGGCCCAGAGCATCCCCCACAGAATCCTGGAGTGCCGCCCAACCCCGAGTGCAAAAGCAGAGTATTTCTGCAATGCCCAACCACAGAGTATTCCCAGATAGTTTTTGGAGTGTCCAACCCATAGTATCCCCCAAAAAATGCCTGGAGTGTCCCTAAACTCTAAACCCTAAACCCTAAACCCTAAAACCTAAACCCTAAACCCTAAACCCTAAACCCTAAACCCTAAACCCTAAACCCTAAAGAGCATCCCGCAAAGCCCTGCAGTGCCCAACCCCAGAGTGCAGAGCATCACCTGAGAATCGCTGGAGTGAGACTGTCCCCTTAAATTCTTAGGGTTTAGGGTTTAGGGTTTAGGGTTTAGGGTTTAGGGTTTAGGGTGCCCCAGGGAAGCCCCTGGAGTGCAGCTCAGAGTATCCCCAAACCGCAGTATCCCCAGAGAATCCCCTGAGCAACAAACTCACCCGTGCATGGTTTCGACGCTGCTGCTGGAAATGCACTTAGCTCTGGTTTCGAAGCCGCGCTTGGAGATGTAGTAACGTGGTTTCGACGCTGCTCTTGGCCAGCCGGAGCTAGGTGGGGGTGGCCCCAATTTGCACACACCCTAGCTGGACCCCCTCCCCACACCCGTGTTGTTCAACCTTACGGTTGGAAAGAGACTCGGCTAGCTCCCACGGGCTAGCTTTCGTGATTGAGGAAACTACCCACATACCTTGTACAGATTCAGTGTGAACTATGGGGTATTGTTCTCCGCGGCCAGGTGTCGGGATGTGAGGCTGTATAAACCTTTTCGTGCTAGGGCTTTACGGTCCAAGGCTTCAGGGCTTTGGGGTTTTAGGCTCAAGGGTGCAGGTTTCTCCAATCTGGAGTGCAACAAGAAAACGGTTGCCAAGAACACCCCCCAGAGTCGTTAATGGCCTGGACGAGCCCCAAGACAGGGTGGGTGGCGAAGCAGTTGAAAGACAAAGCAACATCTCGCCCGTGCTGACGGGCAATGTCCATGAGCCATTCAAACTCTCCTCGCTGATACCGTCGCAGCTTCTCTTGGTCGACCTTGTCAGAAGGAACGTCATCGTAGGAGCTCCAATCGGTACTCATCTCGAACACGCCCCCGCCGCCATCTGCCACAGCTTTCGCTATGGCTTTCAGCTCAGCTGCACTGGACAATGCGCCCGGCGTCAGGGTGCCTTATATGCCAAGTGACTCAAAGGCTGCCAAACCTTCGAGGGAACCCTTAAGCCCTTAACCCCTCAACATTGATAACCATCATCGTCATGACAAAAATTATACTGACACGAATACGAATGCAAGGTGAATATGAATGAGAACTCCACCCCAACGCCAATACCAGACTACTGCTACGACGCCGTCGGCAACCTTCTTCCTATAGCGCGAAGACGACTGACTTCGACTGCGACGACTTAGGCATTCCAATAATATGGACAAAACGAATAGTCACGGTATCCAAGTACGAGATGAGAATCAGAGTGACAAACCCAAAAATCATAATAACAACACCACTCATCACAACCACATCTTGTAGTTCTTATTGTCGAAGCTTCTACCCATAATCACCACTTTGCATACAACAATAACAACAATGGTAGGTGCCCTCTGGAGCCCTAAACCCTAAACCCTAAACCCTAAACCCTAAACCCTAAACCCTAAACCCTAAACCCTAAACCCTAAACCCTAAACCAAGTCGCCCTCGGGATCGCGGTGCACCATCAGCCGCGACGTGGAAAAGCCAAAGGCGCCGACAGCCATGGCATCGAGGACGAGTGCTGCAATAGCCTCCCAAGGCTCACTTGCGGTTTAGGGTTTAGGGTTTAGGGTTAGGGTTTTAGGGTTTAGGGTTTAGGGATTAGGGCTTAGGGCTTAGGGCTTAGGTTGTAGGGTTTAGGGTTTAGGGGGATTAGGGTAGCTCTCTAAATTTGCGCGGCTTTTTTTGGGAGTCCCCGAGTCCCCTTTGTAACACGGCACCCTGAAAAGATAAGGACCCCAAAGGGAACCGAATTTAGAGAACAACTCTCTTAGTGGCCCTCTAGCAAGGGTTCAGGTTTTGGCCACTGGCCATTGAAGGCCGGGGCTCTTTTGTTGTGAATCGAGCCCTTTGGAGCCTGTAGGGCTCGATTCGGAGACTCTGGGTGCCTTTAGAGGGCTCCAAAATGAAGACCCCGAGATTGCAAGCGCTGGGATGCGCGAGGCAGGCGCCGCATGACATAGCTAGTAGAACCCTTGCCCAAAGATCAAACGACTACTTAGAAGCCTCTATGAAGGAGTGTGATAATGGTATCACCTTGGGGATTATTGATAGGTGAGGTCATGGGCTATTTAGGTAAAGGTCGAAGTACTGGGCAAGGAGTAGAGCTATGTGGGGGGAATGTAGAAGGGAGCAAAGGAAGAATCTTTCAATCGGGTGGCTTAGTAAAGTTTCGCCCGAATTCGATGGGCAACGGCAAAAGCCTTCGCACGAGATGATGACGATGATGATGATGATGACGATCATGATGCTGATATAGACGATGACGATGACGACTTTCTTCAATTTGTGCGGGAGGGGGGGGGGTCGTTTGTCATGGTTGTGTAGAGCCTCTGTGTGTGTGTGTGTGTGTGTGTGTGTGTGTGTGTGTGTGTGTGTGTGTGTGTGTGTGTGTGTGTGTGTGTGTGTGTGTGTGTGTGTGTGTGTGTGTGTGTGTGTGTGTGTGTGTGTGTGTGTGTGTGTGTGTGTGTGTGTGTGTGTGTGTGTGTGTGTGTGTGTGTGTGTGTGTGTGTGTGTGTGTGTGTGTGTGTGTGTGTGTGTGTGTGTGTGTGTGTGTGTGTGTGTGTGTGTGTGTGTGTGTGTGTGTGTGTGTGTGTGTGTGTGTGTGTGTGTGTGGTTGTGTGTGTGTGTGTGTGTGTGTGTGTGTGTGTGTGTGTGTGTGTGTGTGTGTGTGTGTGTGTGTGTGTGTGTGTGTGTGTGTGTGTGTGTGTGTGTGTGTGTGTGTGTGTGTGTGTGTGTGTGTGTGTGTGTGTGTGTGTGTGTGGGAGCTGACAGGGTTCCGTGAGGACCACGTGCAGCCATAAGGCATGCTTACTTGCGCAATCCGGGAGCCTGTGGGTGCAAAGCAGCTCCCGCCTCAATCTCATGCTCCTTCAGAGGATTCTGTGCTGGGCCTGCAGGGAGGTGAGCTGGGCAGGATAGCTCAGTATCTGCAAACACGAAAACCCAGTAAAGACCCTAAACCCTAAACCCTAAAACCCTGAACCCTAAACCCTAAACCCTAAACCCTAAACCCTAAACCCTAAACCCTGAGCCTCCTGGCTTGTCAGACAGGTTCGCCTTGTCTCCCATCACCCAGGTGCGCACTGCCGTGTGCCCCACAAGCACCGCGACATCGCAACCAAGCTTCGCGCGCTCGATGCTGTCCATGTACTCTTCAAAGGTCTCGAAGTCGTAAGTAAGCCCTTCTGCAATGATCCGCTCCTTATAGCCCAGTAATCATATTTCAACAAGGGCACCCCTTGTTTGGGTTGGTTGCTTTAGAATTCATAAGGGAACACAAACCCCCCCCTCCCCCCACAAAACAAAAAAAGAAAGGCAAAAAGGGTGCCACTGGGGCTTCGAAGGCTCCGGTACATCCTCCACGGCCTCCACGAGATGGGCAAGGAACTTACGTCGGTCACTTTGGCATGGAGCGAAGCCGATGCCGCAGTTGCCCATGATGCAGGTCGTAACCCCACAGGAGGAGCTGGGACTCAGGTAAGGGTCCCAGGACCACTGTGCATCATAGTGCGTGTGCGCATCAATCCATCCGGGCGTGACAAGCAGCCCGCGGGCGTCGAACTCCTGCTTTCCCTGAACGGGGATATCTTGTCCGATTGCGGTGATCACGCCGTCCTTGATAGCGACGTCTGCCACAAATTCGGGCTTCCCCGTGCCATCCACCACACGTCCGGAGCGAATCACAAAGTCGGCGAAATCGTCTCTGGCGGACATGTCTGCGATGAACCGCTCAAACTATGCACAAGAAAGCCATCATGGCTGCGTGTGTCAGAGCGGGCGTAAGGTGAAGCATGAGTAAGAAAGCAACTAGCTAGCAATCAAGCAGCCAGATTCATGCGCTCATCCATACACCATCCCACCCTATCGGTACTCACTCGTTATACCTTCTTTCGCCTGATGGTCTGCCCTCCCTACCTCTGGCTCTCGGTTACCATCACCATCACCTTCCTACCCACCTACATATATACATACATACATACATACATACATACATACATACATACATACATACATACATACATACATACATACATACATACATACATACATACATACATACAGACCTACATACATAAGTGCATGGAAATGCATGACAAGAAGAAGTACTTCAGCATCCAATGTACTACAGCTCCACTGCTAGACATGCGCAGACCGAGTCCTGGGGCACTCGCAGATCATGCCTGGCCTTGTGGATGCCTAGCCGCGACTTCTCTTCCTGCTCACTGAAGCTGGCAGCCCACCTGGGCCAGCAGCCATTGGGGGAACATGCGTTGCTGGGAATATGTACCTCTTAGGGTTTAGGGTTTAGGGTTTAGGGTTTAGGGTTTAGGGTTTAGGGTTTAGGGTTTAGGGTTTAGGGTTTAGGGTTTAGGGTTTAGGGTTTAGGGTTTAGGGTTTAGGGTGTAGCTCTTGGGCAGCAGCATGGCGATTCCCGTTGCGGTAGCGCCGTCTGAAACTGGAATGTTTGCGGCCCTCCCCCCATGCAACGCCAGCTGCTTGGGGAGCGGGCGCTGGGCTCATCAGCAGTATAGAGGAAGTCTCCCATACCTGGCCAGTGGAAATTGGCCGCATATCCCAAGTCGAATTTTCTTTATGCTGGATGAGGCTCCGTGGTTTAGGGCTTAGGGTTCCACACTTGGGGCTTGGGGCGTTTAGTTTTCAGGGTCCCATCCATCCCCAGTGCCTGTTTTGCGAAGGAGGCCTTTTCGGAGGAGACGCGTAGCAAGAAAGGCCTGACTGCAGTCTGACTGCATACGGTCTCGTGCGCTCAGGACGAGGGGGCCTGCAGGCGAAGTGTTACATCGTTTTTTCCAAGGTTGTCTTGCAATAGCTTCCCGAGAGAATCAGGACCCAATAGTCCCAATAGGACCCAATAGGACCCAATGAAGCCTATACCCTAAACCCTAAACCCTAAACCCCAAACCCTAAACCCTTGATACTCCGAGGCTGGGACCAGGCGTCGATGTCACTAGGGACCTGCGCCAGAGGGCCCGTGGAGCTCCCCCCACGCAAACTGTGAACTCTGAGCTCAGCCCGCGACCCCGACACCTCCTGAGGAACCCTAAACCCTGAACGTTAAACTTCAACCCTAAACCCCAAACCCTAAACCCGAAATCCACAGTGGAAGGGAGGTTCGGCAGGGCAGTAGCAAGCAGCTGTTGCCCGACAAAATCGCGTGCACAAAGCAGAGGTATCAGAGGCCTCAAACATGGAGCGTAAAGCCCCTCTAGCTATAGGGGGTTATAGATATGCTACCCCTACACCCTAAACCTTAAACCCTAAACCCTAAACCCTAAACCTAAACCCCTAAGCCATCATTCCAGTATGCTACCCACAAAAAAAGGGGGCATTACATTAGGCGCCTTTAGGTAGTCTTCGGGGCGAAACCCGGAGAGGCCAAGGCGGGCCGCGTAGCCCGAAAAGCAGCCCGCCGCCTCCTCCAACAGGGCAGGTGCCTTCTTCACCTGCCCGGAAAATGAGGGTTTAGGGTTTAGGGTTTAGGGTTTAGGGTTTAGGGTTTCGGATTTAGGGTGTTGGGGTTTAGGGTTTAGGGTTCAGGGATCCCTAGGGCCGCCCCGCTTGAACCAAGACCTGAAGTCCTACAATCCTGAAGCTGGCCGCTCAGGGCCGTGAGCTCTACACCCGGGGACAGGTTCCAACCCTAAAGCCTAAACCCTGAACCCTAAACCCTAAACCCTGAACCCTAAACCCTACGGAAATCGGCCTCCGCGAGGCCCCGCTTCAGTTTCGTGAGGATACCCGAACACCTGAGACTTCGCAATCACAAGAAGAGTGTCGGACTTGGAGGTCTGGGGAGGGCGTCGGATCTGTCATCTCCGACTTTGCACGTTCCAGAACCTCGAAACAAGTAACTAAGCCCCAAACGATAAAGCACAGCAACCCAAACCCCTCCCAGCCCCCAGTGAAAAGCCCTCCCAACCCCTAAGGCTTATACATGGGTCCCTAATGGGGATTATGGTACCCCCTTACTAGAATCCCTATAGTAAGGACTGTTAGTATAAGGGGGCACATCCCAACTCATACAGCTTTCACCTCTAGTCCTCGAGCTCCCCCACCCCGCGGCGAAGTTCGCTTCGTCCGCGGCGGCTAAGGCGGCAGCCTGCTTACTGCTGGCTAGTAGGGAGTGGGGGAATGAGGTACCCTACATAATCCCTAAAAACGGGTATATAGGGGGATACATAGATGTAGAGACCCATGAAGGGATTTTGGGGTCTGCAGGTACTTGGAGGCCTCTTTGTGTGGGCTGTGGGATTCAGATAGAGGCCCTGGAGCATGGCTTGGCGGAGAAAGACGGTAGGACTGCTGCTTGCGCTCTCAACCTAACCAGCTATGGGATTTTCCCCAAGGGCCTACCTATAGTCAAGCCATCCTCCCTGAAATATTGATAAGCAACATCATACATACATCAACCGACATTCCTTGCTTGCGTCTGACAACACACGCTTGGCCTTCTCAGACTCCCGCTGGCCTCCTTAAGGGCATCTGCCAGCTTTGCCATGCGTCAAACGGCTTCGAGGTAGCTAAAACTGATGTGACCGGAAAGAAGTACGGTTGCAGAATTGGAGTGTGACTTTAGAGGTTTAGGGTTTAGGGTTTAGGGTTTAGGGTCTAGAGTCTAGGGTTTAGGGTTTAGGGTGTTAGTAGGATTGCTTGCATCAAGCTCTGCGGCTGCAAGGTGATGTTGGCGTCGGGTTGCGAGTAGCAGTATAGCGATCTAGGGGGTGCGCTCCCTACGTCAAGCATCTTTGCAACCACGAGCAAGTGATCATGCGCAAAAGCCAGAAAAACGTCCAGCACAGATGCAAGCATGTGCAGGCAGGCAACGACAGAACCAGCGTAGCGTCCCTGTTGCGACGCAGGTGTTTCCAAGATGCGCATGATAATCCCAAGGATTTCCATCGGATATGGCGCCGGTCTGATTAATTGGAGAGCAAGAGGCTATTGGTTAAACACACACCTACAGGTTCACTGCATGGCATCGACTTTGCTCCCTGAGCCATGTTCGAATTTCAGATGTGATGAAGATCTGGTCGCACGGAAAGGTGTTACAGAGGAAGAAAATGCCATGCGGCTTGATACTTCTGCACATTTCGCTAAGCTGCTGCACTTTCTCTAGGCAGGGGGCGGTGTCTTAAACAAAGTCCTGTTTGCATACACAGGACGGCAATCGCTACAAGAAGTCCTCAAATTCCCAACGTGCATCGTGAAGCATCTCTAAGAAGCCTACGCCTACGCACCAGCCTCACTGTAGCGGTAGGCCACAACGGGATCCACCTGATAAACCCAAAGCTTGCTTGCGGATGTTGACGGCAAGTTGTTGGTGTAGGGTTTAGGGTTTAGGGCTTAGGGCTTAGGGCTCAGGGGTCTGGCTTCGGGCTTCTGGCTTCGGGCTTCGGGCTTAGGGCTTAGGGCTCAGAGCTCAGGCGGGACAAGCAGATGTGGCACAGGACCAGAAGGGAATACCAGAAGTAATTATTCCGACCCCTATATTAGCTTTTGAAGGCATGCCTCTCTTGCATCATGCCCTGCGCAGCGTTGACTTTCACATAGTGGCCAACAAAGGCTGTGTTCACCCCTGCTTCTGCGATGCCAGTCGTATCGTCATGCAGGACACATCGACATGCCCGGGTAAGTGCAGAGCTAGAAACAAATCGTCACAAAGCACCTGTTTGACCCGAAAACTGAGCTGGTGCAAACCTATGTTTGGCAAAGTAGGCGGATGCAGCCGGACCTTTCCTTGCAAGCATCCCTTACCCAACACCAGCATGAATCCGAGGCCTACTTGGGCCGGCTCGGGCAGCTTCGCTGGTTTATACCCCTAAACCCTAAACCCTAAACCCTAAACGCTAACGCTAAACCCTCAACCCTGGTTCAGGCTTCAGAGTTAGGGGTTGAGCTTGATGAGCAGGATTGAGTCGAACAGGGCCCTGATGTCGTGTTTCACATCTTCCTTTCAGGGGCTTTAGAGCTTGGAGTTTAGACTGCAAGATCTGGGTATACAACTTTTGACTCATGCCAGAGATCGAAGGTCTAAGGTTACACTAGCAGGGGAGGTGGGGGAAAGAATCCATCAATTCATCCGCCTTCGCATGGGATCGGGGCTGGGGCTTGGGCACGGCGCCTCTTCTTTCGCACATGCAAACTTTTGGAGATCTCGCCCGCGGCTCCTTGGCCCTTGCGAAAACAAGTTGGGGTTTCAATTTCGAGGGGATCAACGGAAGCCCCCTGAAACCCACCTCTCATTTCAAAAGGCATCAACGTGTGCAGTAGTTATCGACAGCATAGACAAAGGTTCAACGGAACCCCGTGATGTTTGTCCTTCATTTCCTGTTTTCTTCGTGCCTAAGCCACCCTCTCACACCTCTGCCGTCATCTTCTCTTCGTCTTTCAACGCTTGTTGCCGCTCGAGCGCCTTCTCAAAGTGCTCCTGCTCTGCCAGGGCCTTCAAGTAGAGCTGGTGCATCTGCTCCAAAGCCCTCTCCAGATCCTCCACGCGCCTCTCTCGCGTCTCCACCGATTGCAGCTTCAGGCTGCTGCTGCTCTCAGTCTCAGCAACAGCTTGTTCCCGCATAGCGAGCTCCACTCGCGGATCGGTGGGCTCCGGGCTGTCGGTCTCGACCCAGATGCAGAGGCGGCGATCTTTCGCAGAGAGGTTGTAAGGGACAAGTCGGGCTCTGACACCCTTGGGGCACCGGGCGCAGCGGAGGGAATCGACAGTGCGTGGAGCCAAGGCCGCCTCGACATTCTCCTCCAGCAGCGTGGTGTACTCGGCCCAGCGGACGCCCTTGCGGCGTGCTGCGGTTTCGGCAGAAGCTGCAATGGAGCAGCCCAGTACGAGGTGGTCCAGGGTCTCCTTGTCTTTGTGAAGACGGACCAGGTCGGCGATGCCGCAATTCTTCTGGCTGGGACCCACAAACGCTGTCAAGGCAGGCGACATTTCGAGAATGTGCCCCGCTTCGATATCAACAGTGAGCCAGGCACCTCCAGTGCTGTTCAGCAGCTTCCTAATCGCCACTTGATTGCGAAAAACCTCTGCGTACGCCGAGCACCAGACGCGCTCCGCCAGGTAGACCGGAACCAACATGCAGGCGGCGACCAGGAAGCACGGGACACCTGGCACACCAGTCGTCTGCTGTAGGACGACCAGAGCTGAGCCATAGGCACCCAGAGCATACACGTCCCCGCTGCACAAGGTCACGAGGACGATGACCCAGAACATCGCCAAGTGCTCCGAGCACAAAGCATCACGGCGCTCCCAAGCGGACGTGCCCTCGTCCGCGGTCCCGATTACGCGCCAAGCGGCTCGCCAGGTGTGCTCGGACGCGGCAACGCCCAGAGCGACGTTAGGGAGGTTCGAAGACTCCATAAACCCAGGGGCGCAGCCAGCGAAACACAACAGCAAGCCGAAGATTACGTTGTTGAATGCCAGCTTCTCATCAAAGCCCTGCGACATCCCCTCGGCCAGCAGTGATGCGACGAAGATGGCCAAGGTCGTCAAAGCACGCAGGCGTCGGCGGCTCAGCATGCTCCAAGCGTAACCCGGGGTGGAGGGCAGGTTGTGTTGTTGCCACCAGTGGTACATCTTCGATCTGGGGAGACAGCAGACGATGTCGCGGTAGACTGGCATGCGCTGCGGCTGTTCCTCCGGAACTGTTTCGCCTTCGCTTCCCTGTGGGGTCACGCCGGCCTCAAGATCAGGTCCAGCTTCCAGCAGCAGCTCGGCCGCCGATGCCACTGCCATGACCTTCGAAAGGAAGGGCTCGCGGTTTCGATGCGACCCGCTCGAGCCGTCGCCACATTTTGCACAGTCCAAGGGTACACGGGGCTCTCATTTACTGGCCCACAACAAACACCCGAACATGGTTCGTACTGCAGTCACCAATCTATAATCTTACTGTTGGTTATGGTAGGGAATGAAGGAATGGGGTACCCTGTATAATCCCTTAAAGGGTATATATAGGGGGATATAGGGTACCTCATTCCCTCATTCCCCACTAACCAACAGTAAGTAGTCTCAGAGGCCCCGAAACCCCTCCTTGAGCTCCCCACGCCGTAATTGAGGGGGTGCCTTATTGGGGTCCTTCTTATACGGGAATCCTACTATTTGCGGGTTTATATTGGGTCCCTGATATGTTTCGTAAAACCCCTCGTAGCCTTCCGCATCTGTCAGCAGCAGTCCTATACACGCGAGAACACGCCGAGGAAACCCTTGGAAGCTCTCAGTGGTACAAGAGGCTCCCAAGGAGACCGGGGCGTCGAAATGCCTCCTTACACGCTTCTGTACAGGTCTCGCACGTGCGAAAGGCTTCATGTCTGCCTAGCCACAAAGGTGGCGTATCAAAAGGAAAGCTTCGAACTCTCTACATTCGCGCCTGACGCGAACCTACTCATGATTCCCAGCTGAAAGCCCTTCAGGAGTGGCCGCCTTCTGCTGGGGTACAGAGCTGGAGGGTGGAAGCCCTACAAGCAGCCAAAGACGCCCTTCACGTCCACGATTTCGTCCTGCAGCTGCTGCTGTCACCAGCCGACTGGCAACAAGAAACCTGGATGCAGCCAAGCGGCTCTTGTGGCACCACAAAGCCCGATGATTCCATCACCATGGCTCATGTCGCGAGAAGCACACGAAATCTCCCGGGCATTGAAGTTTGTTGAGTTGAAAGGTGGGATGTTCTCAGTGCGGTCCCCGAAGAAGTAGACGTCCTGGTCTAAGACGTCAATGCCTTGCTGCTTGTACCACCTGAGAGTTTACGAAAATAGGGGACCCTGAATTTAGAGCCCCAAAACAAGTATCCCCAATAATTAAGGCACCCCTAATCTATGAAACCCTAAGCCCTAAACCCTAAACCCTAAACCCTAGACCCCAAACCCTAAACCCTAAATCCCCACCTCACAATATCAGACACCGCGTTCTGCTTCTCCCCATCAGGCCAGCCAAGCACCTCGACAAGAAGAAACGGCAACAGTCAATGGGACTACCTGCGGCGTATTAAGGGTTTAGGGTTTAGGGTTTAGGGTTTAGGGTTTAGGGTTTAGGGTTTAGGGTTTAGGGATAGAGCATATATGGGTGGTTGTCAAAATTATGATCCCTTTTGGGGCAGCCTAAATGTTAGGTGCCGTATTACAATAAATCTCCAAAAAGGGACTATATTTTTGCCAACCACCCATATAGTGGTTTATATAGGGGAATAAGACGAAGGGTCCCTTCTAGGGGTCCCTCCTTGTGCCCCTTAAAACAGCACCTGTGAGTGTTCGAAACTCGTACCAAAACATACCTCCTGAGCCGAACACAACACAAAGTGGTTTCGGGCTTAGGGCTTCGGGTTTAGGGTTTAGGGATGTTTAGGGTTTTTGAAAGGCTTTGCAGCCATAGGAGCCAGCGGTGAATGCACGGTCCCAATACTCCACTGGGCGGCTTGAACGTTTGAGTGAAGCAATGCCTGGAAGGGCTTGCTAACAAGCACGTGCTGGAGCAAGTAGCTCCGCTTTCCTGAGTTGCGCCCTGTGGCAATGCCATGTGAGACAATTCCCATGTAGCACTTCTTGCAGAATGTGTTCTGCAGATTCTGGCCTGCTTCTGAGATGGTGAGAAAGCCAAGGCCATATGCCGTGTCCCAAACG
The DNA here is from genome assembly GCA_905221605.1 of Symbiodinium natans. NCBI lineage: Eukaryota > Dinophyceae > Suessiales > Symbiodiniaceae > Symbiodinium > Symbiodinium natans. The sequence goes on along the minus strand of CAJNDS010002074.1, from coordinate 530,681 downwards.
CCAAAGATCTCCTTGTCCGCGGGACAATCATTTCTGGCAGTTCCCTGCTTTCCCGTCAGCGTCCTGTCAATATCAAAGACGCAGAGGCAGCTCGGTCCACTAGCAGTCGGCACATCGGGCGGCAATTGAGGTGGCTTGCGTAAGTTGCCACTAGCCTCGCCAGTACCATTGCCAGATGCCAGATTGGTTGGCTCGCCGGCTGCGAGCCAAGCCATTGCCAGAACAGTGAGGAAACTGTACATCGCCATGCCGGGCCGTGATGGTAGATGCGGGTGGCTGCGAAGAACAGCGCAAGGCGCAAGGTGTAAAACTGTCATTCACTGTTGTAAGTTTGTAGAGTGCTCCGGAGCTACACTATCACGTGAAGCAGACACGGGCAAACACGAGGGAGAACAAGTTGTTTGCCCACAAGTTGCTGTGCCTTGCTGCAGGATTCGAGGATGTGGGATTCTAGGGAAGTCCTACCCCTAAACCCTAAACCCTAAACCCTAGACCCTAAACCCTAAAACCTAAACCGCAGGACGGGCCTCACAGAGTGCCATCGGCCAGCTCGGCCACAAGAAGATCACTTTGCAAAGATACTTTCTTGTAGCTGATGCTTGGTCCTGCAGTAAGAAAAGACTTCTTGAGCTTCAACAAAAGGTAAATGTTTGACAATCATGGTAATAATAATGGTAATAATAATGGTAATAATAATGGTAATAATAATGGTAATAATAATGGTAATAATAATGGTAATAATATGAATAATAATATGAGAGTATGGAACGCCGGCCTGTCGGTTGATAGCCCAAGTCAAGGATAGGCTCGAAGCCATGATAGCTTGCTGAAAGGCAACCCCACAACTAAGCTGATGTGCCAGAACAGCTACGGCTTGTGCAAAGTGGAGGTGGAGTGTCTGTCTCTGTGGCTGGGTTGAAGACTATTTCCGACACCCGCGACGCTGCCTTTCCGTTGTTTGACTTTGACGTTAGTAGCGAACATTCTTGAAGCGCAATTGCTGTGCATCAAAAATCCGCTCACTCTCCCACCTACCCCACCAGCACGTACACGACATCTACATTTCATCCCCTACACCGCACAACTCACTCCGGCACCTAAACAGCACTGCCATCACGGCACAAACGATATGGAAAAAACACAGTTGAAATGTCGAAGTGCTTGCTTTCGGGATACTCGGTGTCTAGTGTTGGTATGATGCTTTAGGGTTGCCAGGGTTTGAGGAGTCAGGATTTTACAGTTTTGGGTTTTGGGGTTGGGGTTAACCGTTTGGGCTTGAAGCCGAAGATTCCTCAAAAGCCCGGATCTGCAGATCCAGAGGCACAGCGATTCAAAATTTAAAACTTCCCGTTTAGGGTTTAGGGTTTAGGGTTTAGGGTTTAGGGTTTAGGGTTTAGGGTTTAGGGTTTAGGGTTTAGGGTTTAGGGTTTAGGGTTTAGGGTTTAGGGTTTAGGGTTTAGGGTTTAGGGGTATACTGTATGTCAAGGCACAAAGCACAGCATGGGGATCGTAAACTCTGCTATATCATACTTGGGGGACCACAGCTCTTTCGCCCCTCCAACACCCGCAGAAAAGCGCCCCTAAGGCAGCCCTGAGTCACCCCTAAGGGTTTAGGGTTTAGGGTTTAGGGTTTAGGGTTTAGAGTTTAGGGTTTAGGGCAGCCTAACCCTAAAACCTAATCCTCCAGCAAGGACCCCGGAGCCGACCTGGACTATTTGGGGGCTCGAAATCCTTAGGGTCTCGGCTTTGGGGTTTATATACATACCCTTTTGTAAACCTACTATAGTATAGCTATAAAAGCATCACAATATGATTCTAGTACTATTATAGTAGTGAGGGCTTGAGGGTTGGGGATCTCGGATTCCATGAGCTATATAGTGTTCTAGTATTCTACTACCAGACTAGTATGACCCTCATACTATCTGCTTTTTCAGCATTGCGCCTTGACGGAGGCACTGCCAATGTAGGAGCAGCCACATGAGGAGGAGCACAGCCTAGGCCCAGCTTCAAACACAAAATAGTTTATAATCGCATACGATAATAGTATACTAGAATAGTATATCATCTAGTATACCATAAATAGTATACTATAATAAATAGTATGCTAGAAGAGTATACTATAACCAGTATTACCAGAAAAGTATCCGCGCAGTTGCAGTACGGCCACTAGCAGATGCACGGTGGAAGGCTGCGCAGGGGACTTTAATCAGTCTCAAGATCCGCCGCGGCTTCCAACAGCCGTCGCGCAATGTCATCGTGGCCAACAGCATGTGCCAGATCAAAGACTGTGTCGTTCTGCACATCCTTGTCGGTGGAGGCTTCCAACAGCAGTCGCACGATCTGGACGTGATTCCCCTCAGCGAACCCCGACGCACGATACAGGGCTGTACAGTCTTCACTATCCTGCACGTCCTTGTCGGCACCCGCTCCCAACAGCAGTCGCACAGTCTCACTGCAGCCGTCATACATGGAGGCATTGTGTAGGGCTGTCATGCCTGCACCATCCTGCACATCCTTGTCGGCTCCCGCTCTCAACAGCAGTCGCACAATCCCAACGTGGCCACTCTTTGAACTCTTTGATGCAAGATGAAGGGCTGTCCTGCTTTCACCATCCTGCATATCCTTGTCGGCACCCGCTCCCAACAGCAGTCGCACAATCTCAACGTGGCCACGCTCTGATGCAAGATGAAGGGCTGTCCTGCTTTCACCATCCTGCACATCCTTGTCGGCACCCGCTCCCAACAGCAGTCGCGCAATCTCAACGTGGCCACGCTCTGATGCAAGATGAAGGGCCGTCCTGCTTTCACCATCCTGCACATCCTTGTCGGCACCCGCTCCCAACAGCAGTCGCACAATCTCAACGTGGCCACGCTCTGATGCAAGATGAAGGGCTGTCCTGCTTTCACCATCCTGCACATCCTTGTCGGCACCCGCTCCCAACAGCAGTCGCACAATCTCAACGTGGCCACGCTCTGATGCAAGATGAAGGGCTGTCCTAAATTCCTCATCCTGCACATCCTTGACGGCCCCCGCTCCCAACAGCAGTCGCACAATCTCGACGTGGCCACGCTCTGATGCAAGATGAAGGGCTGTCCTGCATCCACCATCATGCACATCCTTGTCGGCACCCGCTCCCAACAGCAACCGCACAATCTCAACGTGGCCTTTCTTTGATGCACGATGCAGCGCAGAAGCTTGCCGCTCAGCCGTGTCGGCCCCTGCTCCCAACAGCAGTCGCACAATCTCAACGTGGCCACGCTCTGATGCAAGATGAAGGGTGTGGTCATGGTTGGCGCCGGCTCCCAACAGCAGTCGCACAATCTCAGATTGGCCACGCTCTGATGCAAGATGAAGGGCTGTCCTGCCTTCCTCGTCCTGCAAATCCTTGTCGGCCCCCGCCCCCAACAGCAGTCGCACGATCTCGGCATGGCCAAAGCAAGATGCATCGTGCAAGGCTGCCCGGGCCCTGCAGTCCTGTGCATTCTTGTCAGCGCCAGCTTGCAGAAAATAGCGTGACTCCAACACGTGGCCGCTCTCTATGGCATGGCGAAACTGATCCGAATACTCATCTCCGGAAATGCTGTGCAACACCAGCTGCACATCCTGTGGAACCTGTATCTTAGCAGTGTCCTGCAGAACTGTGCCGTCATGCAAGAACAGTTGAAGGCACGCTGGGATGCCGTACCTCTTTCGCAAGTGTTCCTTCAAGTCCAACCAGATATCACCGACCATTGAGACCTCTTCTTCTGATAGAGCGACCAGGTCCACGCCAGACGCCCAGAAAACACGCAACATAGCCATAGCCCACAAGAAAAAGCCTTCTTTGCTCCTAGGACGACACAGAGAGTCAAGGAGCTTTATGTCAACTTCACAACATCCCCCCCTGAAATAGCACGCAGGGTGCAAGGTAAGTTTCTCATGTTGGTCATAACCCGCTAGAGCTACCTCCCACCAAGAGCCGAAGGAAGGATCAACCTGCATCTCTTTACAAATCCTACTAGAGCGTAGCTGCTGGAATTTCCAAGGCTTCGGGGTCAGAGCTCAGGTTTCAGGGTTTAGGGCTTCGGGCTTGAGGGTTTAGGCTTCAGGGTTTAGGGTTTATCGGCTTTCGGGTTCAGGCTCGAATGTGGGCACTTTGTTCCTTGTGGCGCCCTGAGATAGGACTTCTCACACATTGGGGGTCCCAAACCCTAAAGCCTGCTCTTCGGGCCGTTTTTTAGGGTGCGACTGTCTCTGGGGTTTGTTTCAAGGCTCTAGCGGCGGCCCCAAGTACCATTTTTGTACTATAGTACTATAGTACTGTAGTATTATAGGATTATAGGATTACAGTAATATAGTATCATAGTATTATAGTATTTTTGTATTATAGTATTGTAGTATTTTTATAATATAGTATTGTAGTAATATAGTATTATAGTATTCTAGTACTCTAGCCTTGTAGTATTATCGTATTATAGTATTATAGCATTATAGTATTATAGTATTATAGTATTATCGTATTATAGTATTATAGAATTATCGTATTATAGTATGAAGGTATTATAGTATTTTAGTATTATAGTATTATAGTATTATAGTATTATAATATTATACTATTATAGTATTATAGTAGTAGAGTATTATAGTATTGTAGTATTATAGCAATATAGTATTATAACATTGTAGTATTATATCATTATAGTATAATAATAATATAGCAGTAGAGTTTTATAGCATTATTATACTAGTCTAGTACCATTATAGTATTGTGGTACGCAAAGATCAGTAGGATCCTTCACATCAGCCGTAATCCTAAGCCCCTTAAACCCTTGTGGGTGTAGGGTTTAAGGTCTCTGACTCTAAACCCTAAACCCCTAAACCCTAAACTCCAGAAGATGCTTGAGGGTTTTAGGGATCAAGGGGTTCAGGGTTCAGGGCTTAGCATCATGCCAGAAAGAAGGCTACAGTATACTACACTCGCAGACGATGGTGCCCGGTCTACTGTACTGTAATTACTGCAGTCTGTTCTAGCAAAAGCAAGATCTACTCTACTGCGGAAGTGCATTGGACGAGCGACATGCACAATGCAAGGCTGGGCAGCGCAGAGGATGCAGCAGGGTCAAGCACAATTTACGCAGGCAGGCTATCACGACCCCGAGGAGTGTGCACTTTCAGTTCTCGTGTCGGGAGTCTGGAGCGTGAAACGAGCCGAGTGCCTGGGGAGCAAGGGTTGAGCCAGTACAACACAGTACAGCATTAACCCTAAACCCTGAACCCTAAAACCATGTAAACAGCACGCCCCTTCTCAAGGAAACGGACTACGCGTCAGGGGCAAGAGTTTCTTCTCTAGCACGAGTCCGGCACCGTCGTCACCAGCCGCGCTCGAGATTGGTGGTGGTGAGGGTTTAGTTAGGGTTTAGGTTTAGGGTGTAGGGTTTAGTTAGGCCGAGGGTTTAAGCTTAGGGTTTAGGGTCACGGTTCCTTTTGACTGCGAGGGCATGTCAGACGGTAGCCTTTCATGGCATCTTGTCGGGGAGGTGAAACAGTACTACATACCTGCCCCAGTCACCGCGAAGAACGGCCAAGCCCGCGTCAACAAGTGACCCTAAAACCTGGAATGGTTGTTTCAGTGTTGTTTCTGTTGGGGTTCATGGTGTAGGGGCCTAGGGCTTAAGGCGTGGGCCCAGCGATCCACCAGAATATGCCGTCCGGACCGACTTGCAACTGCTGGCCAGGAGGCAAGTTCCTGTCAGGGAGCTGTTTTTGAGTTTAGGGTTTAGGGTTTAGGGTTTAGGGTTTGGGGTTTAGGGTTTGGGGTTTAGGGTTTAGGGTTTAGGGTTTGGGGTTTAGGGTTTAGGGTTTAGGGTTTAGGGTTTAGGGTTTAGGGTTTAGGGTTTAGGGTTTAGGGTTTAGGGTTTAGGGTTTAGGGTTTAGGGTTTAGGGTTCATCTGGGGCCCCCACTTCGAACTTGTGTGTTGGCTACAGGTAGAGCCATGTCGACTGTCCATGGACGGCCCATTCCTTTCTAAGCATGTCAGGATGAGGGCCGCTCTGAATCCTTCAGGTCGTACAGAAAGACTGCAGCTCTGCTTATAACTTTCTAACGAGGCACCTGTGCACGGCCTGGACCAGATCAAATGCATGTGGCAAACGGTAGTCATGGCCAGCAACAATACCACCCGGCCGAACGCGAGGGCCCCAAAGCTTAAGGTCCTGATCCACCGAGGCGTAATCATGCGCGCCATCGATGAACACGACGTCCAACTTTGTGGCGGCCCATCGTGATCGACAGGAGTGCAAGGGACTTCTGCTCGCTTGCGCGGAGGTGCGTCGGCAAAGGTGCGCCCTTTGGCCAAATCTTCGCAGCTTTCGCAGGGATGTGCGGAAATTCTCTCCAGATCCATAGCTCAAGATTCCGTCCCTCACCGCCTTGCCCTCAAAGTGACCCTTATATGGATCTATTCCCAAATATTGCAATAGTGGATTCCTGCGCAAAACATGGACGGCGAGCTCAGCCTTGTGAACGCCGACCTCCACCATGTAAATCTTCGAGGTATCTGGGAATGCCAGGCGAAGGAGCGAGCTGAATGACGCGCCTTGCAGGTCCACGCTGCCATCCAACTGGCTCGGATCCATGTCCGGGAGCAGGTCGGGCAGCCTCGGAGGAGGCCCGGGAGGAGGCGCCAGGCTCCACATCAAGGCCATCTCTAACTGCACCTGGGTGGTTCCGTCAAAATTCTGACCCCTTTTGGGGTACCCTCCTAAATATTAGGCGCCGTATTATAATAGGGATCCAAAAAAAGACCATAATTTGGACAGCCACCCACCTGAACTACCCAAGACCAGGTGGTCAGGATTGCAGTAAGCCGAGCCAGACGCTCATGTAGCCTCCAGCAGGACCAAAGCGCCCCGCATCTCTCCGATGCTGCCACGGTCGGGCTGGGGAGGTGTAGGCACAGCCGTGACACTTCATTCCAAAAGACCGACTGCATGACCTGGATGGCTCTCTCCGCAGCTTCCCAAACCCGTGGAAACTCGGCGGCCACTTCGCCTGCCTTGGAGCTGTGCAATCGCTGAGGAAACGCTTTGGCATGGTGACTCAGCTCTGCCACTGTCCAATCGCACACCGCGTCGAAGCCTGTCCAATGGTGCAAGTCCGCCGAGCACTCCTCAGCGAGATGGCCCATGAGGATCATCAGCAAGAGCACAGACCCATCCCAATGCACGGCCACCGACAAGATGGAGCTAGCTGCCAGGGCAGCCGCCGGGGGGATCTCCATCCGCTCCAGAGCCTTGTCTAGCGCCAGTGTGGAGTTCCGGAAACGCGGCTCTGTCCAGTCCGGCGGCAGCCAGCAGCCCATGGTGCTGGCTCCAGGAAGAAACGATGTTGCCCTGCTTGCAGGAAGACAATCCTGAGGCCCTAAGATTTTCGAAACACACAGTTTGGGCTCTTTGGTAGGGGGGCCCCTCTGAGGCAGTATCCTGACAGTGCAAACTTGGGTTGCCCGCATTGAAACAGGATTGAACTTCAGACCTAGCCCGAATTTGAACATGGTCGTGCGCCAGCTTGAGTCTGATCTAGGTGAGCATCAGCCTGGTCAACAGCAGCGAGCCAATGGCACTGGGGGGTTACTCAACTGAACTCGTCTAAGCTATCCCCTCTCCAATCCCAAACCCTTAACTAAGCCCTATAAAACCTAAACCCTAAACCCCTAACCCCTAAACCCTAAACCCTAAACCCTAAACCCTAAACCCTAAACCCTAAGGGTCAATCTCGAAGTTCAGCTTTGGAAGTCGAAGGCTCAGGAGTTCAGGCCGCTGAAGTTCAAGAGCCTCGGTTTGAGATTGGCTTGAGACTGTGTTAGGGTTTAGGGTTTAGGGTTTAGGGTTTAGGGTTCAGGGTTTAGGGTTTAGGGTTTAGGGTTTAGGGTTTAGGGTTTAGGGTTTAGGGTTTAGGGTTTAGGGTTTAGGGTTTAGGGTTTAGGGTTTAGGTTTAGGTCCCCCTTACCCTACACCCTGTTGTAGAGGTTTGGGCTTTGGCTTCTAGTGTCTGGGGATTGGGGATTTCAGGCCTTTCGAGGGTATGGGGGGAAGCTTCTGCCGTGGAGACGCAGCATCGAGGTTACGAGGGACCTGGGGCCTACGATATCTAATAAGGGTCGGACCAGCGCCGGAATAGTTACTCATGGTATCCCCTCATAGTCCCTATACAATATGCGAATCAGAACCCCAAAAGAAACCCTATTCTGATCATTCAGGCTTCTAGGTTGCATGAAGACGCAAGTGTGCTGCAGCTTTCTCCGTCTGCATGCCGCCATCACAAGAGTCCTACATGACAGCAAGACATGGTGCTGTTGCCAGCTTCCTGACCTTCCATCAGCACGCCGCACACTTTCAGTGGGATGCAGGTTCTTCCTACTTTTCCTTTCTTGTATATCTTGATTCATTTTCTTCGAGGGCCCTAGGGGGCGAAGCCCCGCGCAGTGCACAGGACTTCTTTCTCTTCTTCTTCTGCTGGGGTTGGGCATGAGGGCAGGGGCTTCCCCGCACGCAGTTGCCACCCAGGAGCCCCATGCATGACCTCTCTCCTTCCTCTCCTCCTCCGAGGGCTTGTAAGATCAGGGGGGTCGTCCCCGTCACCCCGCGCTTCAGCGCACTCTGGTTTCCACTTCTCCTTACAACTACGTCCCTCCTACGATCCTGAGGCACGATTGGCCGCTCGCATCAGCCACTCATTCAACGGCTCATCGTCTGAGGCACGATTCTCCGCTCGCATCAGCCACTCATTCAACGGCTCATCGTCGGAGTCCAGTGCTCCAACACCCGCTGCGGCAGCCACGTAGTCGCCTTCAGCAAGAGCATCCGGGGCGGGCACGCCATCATCGGGATCGTCGTCAGACGGGTCCTCCTCGCAGTCGTCCCCTTGGTTGCACTTCTGAATTCAAACTCGATTCAACCACCGAGCGCAATGTACCACCCAAACGTAGTCTTATAAAAGACCTGCAGACCCTAGACCCTAAACTCTAAACCCTAACCCGGAACCCTATAAACAACAGACCCAAGTCTCCAAAGCCGTGGAGAATGCGCTTGAGGCCACACTGTCGCTCGAAGGGCATCTCCGGCGCGTGCGGGGCACACTCGGCGCCCTGGTGGAACTGGAACTGCACCTTGAGGAGCTGGCCCCTTAGCGCAGGCTTGCGTTTAAAAAGCGGAAGGATTCTGTTCATTTTGAATCTATCTATGTAAATATATATATATGTACCTAATATTAATATCCATCTTCAGATGAGAATGAGTTTTTTAGTATAAACAGCAAATACTAAGATGTGACGTTCAGGACCTCAAGACACCAGCGGCAGGAGCTGCCCTTGCCGGCAGCTGCTCTGGCAGCACCACACCACCGACATCATCACCAAAAACATACTAAATACAGCACTCCTTTTGTTATTACATCGAGGTGCTTCAGCGTCCTGCGCTCCAGCTTGCGGTCGGCCGCACGGGACACGTCCCAGAACTCCTTGTCCGGCAAGCGCTTCTGGCAGCTCTTCTGCTTGGCGGGGCGCTCACCCTCCGGAGAAAACCTGCCGAAGAGCTTCTTGCCATCGGCCTGCTTCTCCCAGAAGCCACGCAGGACGCGGTACAGGAAGTCTGGCCCCACGACGTGTCGGACATTGGAGACTGTCATGATCAGCCTGTTGCACCGTCGACATGTAACGGCCCACCGGTGCCTGACATGCGTGTCAAGCGGTCCCCTCATCTTGCGCTTCTGCGCGTTCCTTCCAACCAGTGTCCTGCGAAGCACATGCGATATCAGGGCACATGTCTCCGATTTTAAACTCGTGTGCTTGTAAAGATCGAATGCTTTTGCAGCTCATAACTCAACTCTGCTCGGCACAACCAGCCCTGCTTCGCCTGTGGACTGGGGCAGGAGGGTTGTAGTCCGAGGGGTGCTCGACTGGCACGCGAGCGGCAGCCCGCTTGGGGGCTGCACGCCTCTTGGCCGCGGCAGGCTCGCGCAGGGCTGGCAGGGTCGCCACCTCTTGCTGGTCCTGCAGGGTCTTGCGGAAGCATTAAACCCTAAACCCTAAACCCTATGTAGATCCTGCCGTGGTTGAGGGTTCAAGGTCAAGCAAGTTGAAGGCACGCGGGCTTCGTGCGCAATTTCTTACATATGCCACCTGCTGTGGAATGCAGTCCGACTCCGGCCATGCGGCAAACCCTGCTGTAAAACATGGTAACACGCATTCTGGTGTGCCCTGCACTTTTTGGCATGCATTGGGGCGTGCGCAGGCTCAAAAGTGCAAAAAACCTAAGGTTTCAGACTAATTCCGGTTGTGGGAGCCAGGAAGAAACAGCACAGATTCCTAGACGGGCCTCAGTATTCTTAACCAAAGCACAAACCCTAAAAGTACGTACCAGTGCGAAAGACGCTTGGCTCCGGAGTCGTCCGGTAGCCCGTTGTGATGCTAAGTTGAAAGCGGGGCTCGCACGTGTGTCTAACAGTCTAACACCTATAATTCGCCATGGACAGCGATTTTTTCTTATGCTGACCCCGCTTTTTCCTATGCTGCTTGCCTTCGCGATTTTCATTTTATGCTGCACCACGCTTTTTGTTATGCCCTTCCGGCTCCTGTTATGCTCAGGGCGTTTTTCTTATGCTGAAGGTGTTTCTTTTTATGCTGCCCAGTTTCTCCTGTTAGGCTTGGAATTCTGTGTCTGGGGCCTACCTTGGGCCCCCGCATAACAACTTGTAGGGCTTAAGGAGCTCCCTGGGCAAAAGGACCTTTTCCTGAACCTATACCGTAGGGTTTAAGGTTTAGGGTAGGTTTGAGTTGTGTGTGTGTGTGTGGTTTCAGGTAGGCTTGTCTGTTGTCTTTGAGGACGTCCCCAAATCAAAAGCTTGATGACTGTGCAATCGAGCCCGGCCTGCAAAAATTTGGTTTGGCTTGGGCTTGGTTTGGGTTTGGCTTTGTCATTAGTGGGGAGTTTGGTGCTGAGTGAAACCCCCCCCTCCGCGCCCCCCCCCCCCCCCCACCCTCCGCCCCCCCCCCCTCCGCCCCCGCCCCCTTTCCCCCCCTCCCCCCACCCCAAACCCCGAGAAGCGCGCGAGAGTGCGTCTTACCCAAAACATGAACAGGGTTTGGGGGTTAGGGTTTAGGGTTTGGGGTTTGGGGTTTGGGGTTTGGGGTTTGGGGTTTGGGATTTGGGGTTTGGGGTTTGGGGTTTAGGGTTAGGGTTTACGCAGTTTGTCTATGCACGTCGCGTCCTCGGAGTGCTCCCCATCTGTGTCAGCCTCCACATCCGAGTTACCCCAGTCCAGGTAACCAAACCTGCACGCAAAGTCGGCTTTTTTTGCATCTGAGGCTGAGGAGGCCTCAGGGTTTAGGGTTTAGGGTTTAGGGTTTAGGGTTTAGGGTTTAGGGTTTAGGGTTTAGGGTTTAGGGTTTAGGGTTTAGGGTTTAGGGTTTAGGGTTTAGGGTTTAGGGTTTAGGGTTCATGTTACAAATACAAGTAAGGATGTAGAGTTGACATGGGCCTGGCCCAAATCTGCCAAGCCTCCCTTCGAGACAGATCCCAGGCCCAACAGTTTATATGTCACCCTGGACCCTCAACCCGAAAAAACCTGAAGGGTTGGGGTTTAGGGTTTAGGGGTTTAGGGGTTTAGGGTTTAGGGTTTAGGGTTTAGGGTTTAGGGTTAAGGGTTTAGGGTTTAGGGTTTAGGGTTTAGGGTTTAGGGTTTAGGGTTTAGGGTTTAGGGTTTATGGTTTAAGGTTTAGGGTTTAGGGTTTAGGGTTTAGGTTTTAGGGTTTAGGGTTTAGGGTTTAGGGTTTAGGGTTTAGGGTTTAGGGTTTAGGGTTTAGGGTTCGCCAGCGCAGCTGGCGCCCTAGCCAATTCGCCGAAGGCGTGGCACCCCCCCTCCCCCCAGGAACCAACCCCAACCTCAAAGATTCTAAACCCGATTTGAGTTTTCCTTCGCCAATCCCAGATCTTCTAAACCCGATTTGAGTTCCGAGCCTGGGAAACCCGCCCAACGGGCAATTTTGAAGGATTTTGGGCTATTTTTGACCTTTGTCAGACCTCCAGGGCCCGCGGTAAACAGATGTGTTTGCAAAACGCTTTTTGGAAACAAATTAGTTTTCCGTGTTTTTGGCTTCTCGGACGCCCCCCCGCAAGCTATTGCAGCCCTTACCTTCTAAACCCTCCTAAAACCCTCCTAATAAACCCTTCGAAACCCTTCTAAACTTTTCGAAACCCTGCTAAACCCTTCTTCTGACTCCTTCTGAACCCTTCTAAACCCTTCTAAATAAACCCTTGTAAGCCTTTAAAAGACTATTTCTAAGCCCTTCTAAAAAGCTTCTAAGCCCTTCTAAAAACCTTCTAAACCCTTCAAAACCCTTCTAAGCCCCTTTAAACCTTCGAAACTCCTTCTAAACCTAAAACCCTTCCAAGCTTTTCTTTCACCCGTTTAAACCTTTCGAAACTTTTCAAACCATTCCTAATCTTTTCTAAACCTTCGAAACACTTCTAAACCTCTTCTAAAGCACTTCTTGTAAGCCCTTCTAAAACCCTACTAAACCCTTCTAATCCCTTCTAAGTCCTTCCAAACCGTATGAAACCCTTCGAAACCCTTGAAACCCTTCTAAAACTTTCCCAACCATTTCTAAAGTCTTCGAAACCCTTCCACAACCGTCCCTTCTAAACCCCATGGAAATACCCCAAATGGCCATTTTCGTGACCTTTGACCCGTCTGGACCTTCACAAACCCTCAACCTAGCGCTTACTTAAGCATAAGTGTTTTTGGTAGTGGTTGTTGAGGTTTTTCGGCCAGGAGGTTTAAGTAAATTGAAAATATGGACCAACGAGTTTGAGTAAATCGGAGATTCTTAGGAAATTGTTGGTGAAATATAGGAATTTTGGCTACGTAGTGCCTTTTGATGCTTTTCGGCAAAGAGGTTTGCGTATATTGGAATCTGGACCAACATTTTGTAGAGATCGGGGAAGCAAATGTAGTTGGACCTCAACTGCGAAACTTTTGGTTTAACCAATATTCTGCGCTGGCGCATCAGGGCGAAGCCTCTAAAATTTAGGGTTTAGGGTTTAGGGTTTAGGGTTTAGGGTTTAGGGTTTAGGGTTTAGGGTTTAGGGTTTAGGGTTTAGGGTTTAGGGTTTAGGGTTTACGGTTTAGGGTTTAGGGTTTAGGGTTTAGGGTTTAGGGTTTAGGGTTTAGGGTTTCGGGTTTCTGGTTTCGGGTTTAGGGTTTAGGATTTCGAGTTAGTTTTAGGGTTTAGGGGCACCCTCCAACCCAACCGAGCTCCCCCAGCTGAGCCTCGCGGCTGCGCCGGCAGTGAGCTGGCTGTCCTGGCAGAGATCAAAAGCCCCCTAAACCCTAAACCCTAAACCCTAAACCCTAAACCCTAAACCCTAAACGCCCTAAACGCCCTAAACGCCCTAAACGCCCTAAACGCCCTAAACGCCCTAAACGCCCTAAACGCCCTAAACGCCCTAAACGCCTAAACCCTAAACCAAAGCAACTAAAGCCCTTGAACCCTAAAACCCTGAAACTCCCTAGAACCCCAAAACTAGGAAAGCTCCCTACATTCCCTGAAAACCCTGAAGCCCGAAGCCCCCCAAAACCCCCCCCCACACACCCCAAGAATAACCCTAACGTAACCCTACCAAATAAGCCTACAATAGCCCTAAATCACCCTACAAAAGCCCCCCAAAACTCGAAGAATATGGCGAAACCCGGGTTTCGCCTCTAACACTCCCTCCCTCAAAAACTCCCTAAAGTTCTAAAACTTCCTAAAACTCCCTAAGCCTCCCCCAAAAACCTCCCAACCCTAAACCCTAAACCCTACACCCCAAACCCTAAACCCTACACCCCAAACCCTAAACCCTAAACCCTAGACCCTAAACCCTAAACCCTAAACCCTACGGCGCCACCTCGGGCTCCAGCTCCGCTTCGAGCTCGGCGGCCGGAAGCTCAACGAGTTGCTCCACGGGCTCCTGAAGCAGCTACTTGGAGGTCGGTTTTTGGGGGTTTAGGGTTTAGGGTGTAGGGTTTAGGGTTTAGGGTTTAGGGTTTAGGGTTTAGGGTTTAGGGTTTAGGGTTTAGGGTTTAGGGTTTAGGGTTTAGGGTTTAGGGTTTAGGGTTTGGGGCTTAAGGTTTAGGGTTTAGGATTTTAGGGTTTAGGAGCTGTTTTCGGGGTCTATTTCTGGGGAATTTTTCGGGGCTACTTTTAGGGTTGTTTTTGGGGATTATTTTGTGGCAATTTTGGCGAGGGTTGTTTTGAGGCTGCTTTTGGGCTGATTATGGGGCTATTGTGGTGCGTTGTTGCGGCTGTTATCATTCTGGTGCTATTTTTTTCGGGGGTTGTTTAGTTTTGGGGCTGTTTTTTGGGTTGTTTGGGGAGCTTTTTGGGGTTGTTTTGGAGCTCGTTTTTGGATTATGTTTCGGGCTGTTGTCTGTTCTGGGGTTCGGGCTACTTAGGGCTACTTTGAACGTCTCAGGATTACTTAGGGTTATGTTGGGTCTTATATTTAGATTATTCAGGACTTCGGGCTTATATGGAGGGTACGGCGTTAAACAGAGGATTTGTGGGGCATTTTGCCTTTGAGAGAGCTGGATCTTGGACCAAAAGACTGCCACTTGCACCATGAACAAACCCTAAGAGTTCTAAAGGCCCCCATCTCCCAAAAGACCCTAAACCCTAAACCCTAAACCCTGAACCCTAAACCCTAAACCCTAAGAGCTCTAAAGGCCCCCATCTCCCGACCGAGTGAGGCCGCACCTGAGCACGTGGCACCAACTGCACCTGCTCCCGGGCTCGGGGCACCAGCTGCACTGCTGGGGGTGCTGGGCGTGGGCCGCGTCGGCCAGTGTGCAGATACCTACTTGGAGGTTCATGGGACTTATGAACCAATTGAGAACTGTACTGATAACCCCTCTTCAGTGCCCCAATATGGGTATACAAGTATAGTTATAGGCAGGGTTTAGGGCTGAAGCTTATGAAGCCCAAACCCTCGAACCCAGAACTCCCACTCCATGCAGGTTCCGATTGGCACAAAACTGCCAAACTGAGCGCAAGGTACTTGCACACCGGATTGAAGGGACACTCCCGCCAGGTCTGCCAATAGTCGCAAACATCGACATGCACAAAATCGCACTTACCGCCGCTCTTCCGCTCGCCCATGCTGCATCGGCCAGTTAGGGCATACTCGCGGCAGTAGCTCTTGTGCCTTAGTAGCCCAGTAACCATATGATGCTAAGGGCACCCTTTTTGGGGGTTGGCTACTTTATTATAATGAGGGAACCTTGAACATCCAAAAAAGAGAAATAAGGGCACCACGGGACTACCAAGGCGCTCGAATGGGCACCTGGTACCCCTTTCGCACTCCTTGCTGTTTCGGTGCATGTACTGGCGGCAGAACTTCTTCAGGTCGATGCGCTTGCGAGCCCGTTCTTCGGCAGCCATGGCGGTGAGTGGGCATGAAGATCTCGGCGGAAGATCCTTTAGTCACTCGGGGACTTACGAACAGAAGGGACCCTGATATGGACCCCCAAATTTTAGGATTCCCTTGTAATAAGGACCCCAATAAGGCACCCCCTACATTCGTAAACCCCCACTCTAGTTCTCTTGTGATGCCGCAGTGCTTCTGTAATGCCGAGGCACTTAGCAGCAGCTAACACAGATGCTTTCGTCGGCCATGCAATCTAGCTTGTGTGTCAAGCCTCCACGCCTGCACGCATTGACGTCATGCCATCTCTACTAGGTTAAGGGTTATAGGATTTAGGGTTTAGGGGTTAGGGTTCCCTGATTTGGTGGGGTGTGAACCAGAAATCAAAGCCCTAGAGCAAGATCATCACCCTCAGCCACATCAAGCACTGGAGCTAAGCCTAGGAAACAAGGCCTATCTGGCGCAGGTTAAATATGCTGCTGATCATCGGATCTCAAGCAGCCTCCTGCAAAGGAAGCTCACCCTAAACCCTAAACCCTAAACCCTAAACCCTAAACCCTAAACCCTAAACCCTAAACCCTAAACCCTAAACCCTAAACCCTAAATCAGAGATGATGAGAACTAGTCGGGGACATCAGGGCCCTTGCTGCGGCCTACATCGCGCCACCGGAGTAGTGACACATGTAAACTTGTACCTGCCGTCCCATTCCCTGTTTGCACAAAGCGTTGGGGGGGGAGGGGGGGGGGGGGGGGGGGGTGGGGGGGGGGGGGGGGTAGTGGGGGTGGGGTAGGGGGGGGGGGGAGGGGGGGGGGGGCAAACCCTAAACCCCAAACCCGGGGGGGGGGGGGGCAGGCTTTTCACCGCGATATCCTCATAATCCGAAAGTTTCAGAAGCCGGGCCCGGCGTCGGGTGTGCCGAATTTTTTGGAGAGCTTTTGATCGCCCATTAAACAACTAGAGGATAGGATTAGGGGGACCCTTGGGATATAGGTTCCCTTTTAAGGGCCCCCCCTAATCCTACCCAGGAACAATGCAAGGAAGCTAAGGCTTGTCATCCAACTTGTTTGTCCGCCAGGCAAGTCATTTTAATTTTAGGGTTTAGGGTTTAAGGGGTTTAGGGTTTAGGGTATAGGTTGAAAAATGTCGAGCGGGAAAGGTGTTGAAGGACATGCCACGTGAGGCTCTCTCTCTATAGCCACTAGGCAGGCGGCGGCCTGAATTAGAGTCCTCCACTTTGCATTGACAATAAGGCATTCTGCGCATTTATAAAGTTAACTGCGTGTATAAGGTATCCACTTGAAGGGAGTCCAGCTCGAAGCCCAAAACCCAAGCCCGCAATCGAGAGCCCTGATCCGGGATGATCCGGGTGAAGCACGTCGAGGAACCTAGGCCCCAGCTTCACTGTAGCGGTAGGCCACGGCGCCATCCACCTGCTGGGTTTAGGGTTTATAGGGTTTAGGGTTTAGGGCCCCCCCCCCGAATTCTGCATGTGTTTGTTGAAGGCAACTTGGATCAAATTGGTGCATGCGGCCGTGCAGGGACATGGTTATGGTTCGATCATGTCCGAACAAGTTCACAAGCCTCGCAGCTCTCGCAGGTATCTTATAAGCTTCCAAGTGCATGTTCCGGAGTTTCACCTGCCTAGGCTCGCCCTAAACCCTAAACCCTAAACCCTAAACCCTAAACCCTAAACCCATCTCCACACCTTGTGGATCTTGGTCGTGAAGGAGCGGAGCTT
Source organism: Symbiodinium natans (assembly GCA_905221605.1). Taxonomy (NCBI): domain Eukaryota; class Dinophyceae; order Suessiales; family Symbiodiniaceae; genus Symbiodinium; species Symbiodinium natans. Next base: position 513,504 of record CAJNDS010002074.1, on the reverse strand, counting down.
CACCTCCTCGCTCTCGCCTTGAAGGCTTCGGTTCAAAGGGAGAAGGCTACGGGGAAACTGAGGCCTTCATCTCCTAGGGCTTTTGCGGGTTTAGGGTTTAGGGTTTAGGGTTTAGGGTTTAGGGTTTAGGGTTTAGGGTTTAGGGTTTAGGGTTTAGGGTTTAGGGTTTAGGGTTTAGGGTTTATAAATAGGGCCTGGGGACCGCGAGTACCTCCCCACCATAGCGCCCCGGAACCGCATGTGCCCTTTGGGCCTTCCCAGGCTGTTCTTCGCTGGGGCTCTACCCTGCTCTGAGCCTCTGGGCATTGACTTTATGACGTCGTGCTGAGTGTGTCGCTGTGGAGGTGGGGAAGGTGGGGAGAAGACGTGCATCAACGCATCCTCCTTCTGTCATCTGCAAAGGCTTCTCTGTCTTAGGGGCTGAATACTAGCTCAAAAAAGGTTAACCTTTAATTTGTCATCGCAATTAACCAAAAAAGCTAAAGGTAAACTACCCAGCCCCTTCTCTTTCTCACGTGCAAACTTCTGGATTCTGGAAATCTCGGAAGGCCTTCTTGGCCCTTGAAACCAATACAGGGGTTTCAATTTGGAGGGGATCAACGGAAGCCCCCTGAAACCCACATCTTAACATCAAAGGATTCAAAGTGCGGAGCATAGTCCGCAGCCCCGTATGTCACACCTCTGCCGTCATCTTCTCTTCGTCTTTCAACGCTTGTTGCCGCTCGAGTGCCTGCTCAAAGTGCTCCTGCTCTGCCAGGCCCTTCAAGTAGAGCAGGTGCATCTGCTCTAGAGCCCTCTCCAGATCCTCCACGCGCCTCTCGCGCGTCTCCACCGATTGCAGCTTCAGGCTGCTGCTGCTCTCATTCTCAGCAACAGCTTGTTCCCGCATAGCGAGCTCCACTCGCGGATCGGTGGGCTCCGGGCTGTCGGTCTCGACCCAGATGCAGAGGCGGCGATCTTTCGCAGAGAGGTTGTAAGGGACAAGTCGGGCAGTCGGGCTCTGACACCCTTGGGGCACCGGGCGCAGCGGAGGGACTCGACAGTGCGTGGAGCCAAGGCCGCGTCGACATTCTCCTCGAGCAGCGTGGTATACTCGGCCCAGCGGACGCCCTTGCGGCGTGCTGCTGTTTCGGCAGAAGCTGCAATGGAGCAGCCCAGTACGAGGTGGTCCAGAGTCTCCTTGTCTTTGTGAAGGCGGACCAAGTCCGCGATGCCGCAGCTCTTCTGGACGGGACCTACAAAGGCTGTCAAGGCAGGCGACATCTCGAGAACGTGCCCTGCTGCGATGTCGATAGTGAGCCAGGCACCTCCAGTGCCGCTCAGCAGCTTCTTAACCGCCAGTTTATTGCGATAAAGCTCGGCGTACGCCGAGCACCAGACGCGCTCCGCCAGGTAGACCGGAACCAACATGCAGGCGGCGACCAGGAAGCACGGGACACCTGGCACGCCAGTCGTCTGCTGTAGAATAACCAAAGCTGAGCCATAGGCACCCAGAGCATAAACGTCCCCGCTGCACATGATGACGAGGACGATGACCCAGAACATCGCCAAGTGTTCCGAGCATAGTGCGTCGCGCCGCTCCCAAGCGGAAGTGCCCTCGTCCGCGGTACCGATCACGCACCAAGCGGCTCGCCAGGTGTGCTCGGACGCGGCAACGCCCAGAGCGACATCTGGGAGGTTTGAAGACTCCATCAACGCAGGGGCGCAGCCAGCGAAACACAAAAGCAAGCCGAAGATTACGTTGTTGAATGCCAGCTTCTCATCAAAGCCCTGCGACATCCCCTCGGCCAGCAGTGATGCGACGAAGATGGCCAAGGTCGTCAAAGCACGCAGGCGTCGGCGGCTCAGCATGCTCCAAGCGTAACCCGGGGTGGAGGGCAGATTGTGTTGTTGCCACCAGTGGAACATCTTCGATCTGGGGAGGCCGCAGACGATGTCGCGGTAGACTGGCATGCGCTGCGGCTGTTCCCCCGGAACTGTTTCGCCTTCGCTTCCCTGTGGGGTCACGCCGGCCTCAAGATCAGGTCCAGCTTCCAGCAGCGGCTCGGCCGCCGATGCCATTGCTAGCACCTCCTCGCGATATCGATGCGACAACAGCTCGAGCCGTCGCTACATTTAGGACATAGTTTCCGGGCCTCAAGGCCTCACGATGACTCTTGGAATGCGCAAGAGACACTCTCCCAGGGAGAAGGCTCACACCACCAAGACTCTCAGTGTCTCACCGACGATGTACTTGGGATCACTCTCCGCCCAGGCTGAAGGAACCTCCGAGATGCAGGTACTAAAGGGGCCTTAATGATTAGAAGAGGGTTTTGGGGGGGTGTGATTGTGGTATACTTATAGAGGGGCCATAGGGGAATAAGATTTGTAATTATTCCGACCCCTATTTTACAAGGGGCGTTGATCCGAATGGTGACCCATTCTTGGTACCCCTGCCCTAAACCCTACTAGGTCCCGTAGGTTAAAGGTCAACCCCCATGAAGCCGGGAGATCAGATCTCTTTAAACTCCAACAACAGGAAGTTCAGACTTCACCCTAAACCCTAAACCCTAACAGGATCACGGGTCAAGCTGCCTCGGCACCACGGTCTGTGTAGATCAGGAGGTCGAAAGCACAAGGCCTTAGCAGCAGAAAGGCACACCGTGGGGCGCCGGTGTTAGGGTTTAGGGTTTAGGGTTTAGGGTTTAGGGTTTAGGGTTTTGGGTTTTGGGTTTTGGGTTTTGGGTTTACTGTTTAGGGTTTAGGGTTTGTTTAGGGTTTAGGGTTTAGGGTTTAGGGTTTAGGGTTTCGGGTTTCGGGTTTAGGGTTTAGGGTTTAGGGTTTAGGGTTTAGGGCTTAGGGTTTAGGGTTTAGGGCTTAGGGTTTAGGGTTTAGGGTTTAAGGTTTAGGGTTTAGGGTTTAGGGTTTAGGGAGCTTGTGTTTTGCGGGCTTTGTGAAAAACAATAGGCACTGCTTTGTCTTGACCTGACGCGTTTATTAGGCGCTACTTCTTTGCTGAGATCGCAGCAGGGTTCCCCGATTGAACCTCTGCCGCTTGTGCGACACGTGGTGACAGAGCCCAAGCTGACAGAGAGACAGGAAGAAGCATAAGAAGAGCCACCAGCTCATAAACGCTTTGCGCCCCCTCCAACCCGCACAAACAAGAAAATAGAACAAGGCCTGGGTAGCAGGTTATGATGCTGACTCTATAAGTAACAACATGCAGAAAACCCTCAAGCCATACGGGGTTAATAGGGTTAGGGCTTTCCGGGGTAAACCCGAAATCGAGCCCACACGCCAACTCAGGAACGCGCTCATCCAGGAGGGGGAGGAAGGTGACTGAGGCGGTAATCTGCCGGATAATCGCCTGCACAGGGAGGTCGAGGACTCCTTGCATTCTAGGGTTTTGGGCTTGAACCATCTTGCAGAATCGAAGAGAATACTCTTAAGAACCACGAGAATACTCTTAAGAACCACGATGACCCAACTGAAGCAAAGCAGTTCAAGGCACTTTTTTGGGCAGATTACAAATCTCAAGCCCATTGCTCCCTCTGTTTTCTCTGCGGCACACAAGCTCAGCTTTCTGATGCAATCTCTTCCCGATTCCTGAGGGTATTCTTCCCAACATCTACCTTCCCAGGACCAGCCAGGCCTCGCCCCGCTTTTGTGGCATTTCAGGTGCCACAACATGGCACTGGATCACAGAAGGCAAATGAGAGGACTCACTTCTGTTTGTGAGGCCTTTGAGGGGGATGCCTGCGTGATCCTCTACACTATGACAATGAATTCGCAGCAGACGGCGCGGCCTTACCTGCACAAGCAGGCCGCCGCTGACAAGATCCTGCGGCCCTCTGTCGGTCGATTTGCCCTCTGGCACGACAGAACATGACGACAGAATCCGTGGCCGAAGAGAGAACATGCAGAGTCAAATTGACATAGCTGTTGGCAAGCATTTGGTCGCTCAGTCGGGTCTCAGATTCTGCTGCAAATCTGCTGTAACCTGAGGATGCGAAACTTGCCCACGTACCTGTTACGGACCTCCGCCTCAAGGCTGAGAGATCTTGAGAAGCACATGCGCAACCTGAGCCAGAGACTTCTAGGGCAATGTGCGACCACTCGCTGCCTCCCAGGAAAGCTGCGTCTTCTGCTGCACAGGAACTAGTTAAGTAGGTTTAGGGTTTAGGGTTTAGGGTTTAGGGTTTAGGGTTTAGGGTTTAGGGTTTAGGGTTTAGGGTTTAGGGCTTAGGGCTTAGGGCTTAGGGCTTAGGGCTTAGGGCTTAGGGCTTAGGGCATACAGCAACTGTGTCACACTTCACTCGAGCTGGGCCTGCATACTTCTGGTAGATGGCATGCTGCTCGATGCCCGACTCCTGCCCCCATGCTTGGTAGCAGGGCTCCATGGTGCGAACGAAGCAAGACCTTCACCAGCTGTGTAGGGCTGTCTGCTGCTCATCACTCCTACACCCCTGAACCCCTGAACCCCTGAACCCCTGAACCCCTGAACCCCTGAACCCCTGAACCCCTGAACCCCTGAACCCCTGAACCCCTGAACCCCTGAACCCCTGAACCCTAAACCCCCTGAACCCTAAACCCTGATCCCTAAACCTGAAGAACAACCCAAAGCCCTCCCAAGGCAGTCCACCAAAAGGCTGAAGGTGCTTCGAAGAATCACGCGCCTTCACCACGAAGGCTTGCAGCCGGGCATGCTACGCAGCGAAGGTCCCGAATATAAGGATCCCGCGATTGTTCTAGGTGGGATGCTCATGAATGAAGGGCTTGTCTCAGTGCTGGACCCTAAACCCTAAACCCTCAACCCTAAGCCCTGAAACCTAAACCCTAAAACCCTAAACCCTTGGGGCCACACTGGCATCACGGGCTTGGCAAAACACCTTCAAGGACCTGTCTGAGCCCCCGAGCAGCTGATGCAAGCGCCGATGATCTCCATCCGGGACGGCCATGGCTTGCAGCGTGTTCCCGGGCCTGCAGCTGGCTGGCTCTTCGTAGGGAATTGGGGATATGAGGGCCCTATAGAATCCCTTAAAGGATTCCCTTACTAAGAACCAGGGCGGGCGGGTGTGGGAGTGAGACAGACTCCGGAATTTTCTCAGCGCCTTCGAACACGAACAGGCGCTTTGCGATTTCGGGCTTCTGGTTCGCATGCCTCCGTCTACGACATGCTGCGCTGGTCTACGTCTCCCCCTAGTTTGCGCATGGGTGTAGAAGAAAACACGATCCCGGATGCCGAACCCCGGCCAAATGAGATCTGCGGGCCTCCCGAAGATCGTCGCTGCAACCATCACCGTGGCAGCCGCATGCAGCGAGGGGGCCCAGCGCCCGGCCGCCTCCTTGGTGCACGGGCTTGGAACTCCAAGGCCCCTAGGGTTTAGGGTTTAGGGTTTAGGGTTTAGGGTTTAGGGCTTAGGGCTTAGGGCTTAGGGCTTAGGGCTTAGGGTTCGATGAGTTGGCGAAACCACTGGCTGCAGCAGCTTCGTGGCTACACTGAGTTCCCCGCATTGAGAAGAGCCAGCCTAGCGAACGCCAGCAATTGGGTAGCACAACATGTTGCACGCGCCACCGCATGATGCCAACTTGGCTACTTTAAAAGGGGACCTTGAACCAAGAAAAACGGGGAAAGGGCACCACTGGGCTAACAAGCCAGAAAGATCCTGGTGAGTGAGCCTAAACCCTAAACCCCAAACCCTAAACCCTAATCAGCTCCTGACTGTCTCAGGCCCTTGCTCGCAGATGTAGGCCGAGGCAAGCTTCAGCTTGCCCTGATCAGGTTCAGGGTTTTTTGGTTTTTGGGTTTTTTGGGGGATTTTGGGGTTTAGGGGTTTAGAGTTCAGGGTTTTTGCGGTTTGGGGGTTTAGGGGTTTCGGGGTTTTGGGGTTATGGGGTTATGGGGTTTAGGATTCAGGGCTTAGAGCCCCCTTGAAGCTCTCTGGTTCGGGTTCAGGGTTTTTGGGTTTAGGGTTTAGGGCTTATTTGGGGTTTTGGGGTTCAGGCTTAGGGCTTAAGAATTGCAGGCTTCAGGTTTCAGAGCTTCAGGTTTCCCACCTGCAGTTTGCCAAAGTTCTCACAGCGGTGGACGTACTCGACGAACCTGGGTCATGCCGAGGAGCCACTCTTCTGGGGTTTAGGGTTTAGGGTTTAGGGTTTAGGGTTTAGGGTTTAGGGTTTAGGGTTTAGGGTTTAGGGTTTAGGGTAATAAGGGCACCCTTTATGAGGAACCCAGAACCAAGAAAAATTGTAAACGGTACCACTAAGCTACCAAAAAAACCGAAACTCAGGGTCTAGGGTGTGGGGCCCGGCACTAAGAATAATTCACCATACCCCAAACCCATACCCCTTAACCTATAAAAGGAGCATATAAGGGAGTCTAAGGGAGATTTTATTTTAAGGGTATGCCCAAGGTGTATGTTGAGCATTTCTTCGGGTTTAGGGTTACGGTTAAGGGTTTAGGGTGTGGGATTCCTCAAATCAAAGACCAGCTGGGTCGGACACCAGTCTCGGTGATGTGCCGGTGTCGGCCTTGCCGGAGACAGCGCTAAACTGGAAGACGTGCAGAGGAAGACTTCAGGGAAATATAATATGTATATATGTATATACATATATATATATAGATAATATAATACGTGTAATATATATATATATATATACACTGCATTAGATAACTACTATGTATATTTGAGGTTGGGAAACTGCTGGTTTACGAACATAGAGGACCCAAGTTGCACCCCCAAATGGTAGGCTCCCCCTCATAATCAGGACCCCAAAAAGGGTACCCCTAAGATATTCCAAACCCCCAAATCCCCCCCAAAAAAGAAGCAAAGAAATGAAAAGAATGCTTGGGCCTCAGTTCAGCGCGGAACTGCACACAACCCCAAGTGTAGGGTTTAGGGTTTAGAGTTATAGTTCTAGGATTAAAAACGCCTAAAGCCTCAAAAATGCAAAATCAGCAGGCCCGAAACCCCAAAAGGAAAAGCCCAAGCTATGCGCTCTCCTCAACATCAGGAAGAACCCCTTCACCCAACTCAGAACTCCTTCTTTCAGCAACCAAAAGTCAACTCCGCGCAACAATCTGAAGTATCAACGAATCTACTTGGGTGGTTGTCAAAATTAAGGTCCCTTTTGGATCCCTATTACAATACGGCCCCTAATACTTGGGGTACCCCAAAAGGGATCATAATTTTGACAGCTGCCCATTCTGTGACTTGTCGATTTCATGTGTACGATGTGCACCCGGCACGGTGTACAATCACATCCTCCCGCAAGACCTCCAAATACCTACTTCCAACTCGAAGCCCAAAACCCTTGAACTGAACCTTAAACCCTTCAAGACCCTTAAACCCTCCAATCAACCCTAAGACCCTTCAACCCGAAGACCCTTCAACCCTAAGACCCTTAAACCCTTCAACCCCAAGAACCTTCAATCCTAAGACCCTTAAACTCTTCAACCCTAAGACCCTTAAGTCCTAAACCCTTCAACGCTAAGACCCCTTCAACCCTAAGACCCTTAAACCCCTAAACCCTAAACCCTAAACCCTAAACCCTAAACCCTAAACCCTAAACCCTGAACCCCAAAGCAGCTTGAAGCCACCGGCCTGTGCATACGATACCCCACCGCCGCCAGCAGGGCCAGCTCGGCCGCTTCCTGGCTCGCCGAGGGGCTTCGCTCTCTGAGGGCTGGGGCCTGCCAGGTTTGGGGTTTAGGGTTTAGGGTTTAGGGTTTAAGGTTTTAGGGTTTAGGGTTTGGGGTTTCAGGTTTGGGGTTTAGGGTCTTAGATTTGGGGTTTAGGGTTTTAGGTTTGGGGTTTAGGGTTTGGGGTTTAGGGTTTAGGGTTTCTGCAATGCCCCCTTCATAAGGCCAGTCCACCCTGTAAAGCTTGTAAGCTAGAAACAAAACCTTACACCCTGAACCCTGGCAGTGACATCGCACGGACTCCGCGGAGAATCACTTTCGCCGATCTCAAGTTGTCAAGTCCTCTGTGGCGGGGCGTTCGCCTATAGGCGAAGCCAGAAACAGCTTGCCGGTAGTAGCAGCGTGCGCAGCACATTAAGGAAACGGAAACTCACCTGGAGAGAGAGCATCACGCTCACTGAATAGGCTTAGTGCACTGGTCACACAGCATCTCATCCATGATGGACAAGTCATGTGAGTGGAACGGCTGCACCTAAGGGCCGTTTTCGGTTTATCAGACGTTCGAATGGACAAGCACTAGCTCCAAATACATGCGCAAGTGCACAGGTCGCTTGTCCGAAAACCGCCGATGCAGCAAGTAGAACCTGAAGCCTACTGAAGTCAGCGACATCTCATACAACATGTCGATCAAAAGCAACAGCGTGACGTCAGCAACATCTCATACAACCTGTCGATCACAAACGTCCAGATATAGCATGTGCTGATTCCATCCTATAGGTCCTGGCGCCTCAACTCTGGACATTCTCTCCGAAACACGAAGGAAGGAAACTGAGGGTGTGATGCGTGAGAGCAGTGTGACTGCAACAATCTGTAGGTCAGAGTCGGGGCTTGAAGAAACACCGTAACAAGGGCAGCACTCCCCGAAGTGCTGACAGTCCACATCAACAAGCAGGGCGCTCATCTTCTCAAATCTCTAGGTGAAGCTGTTCTTGCTGTCACCGACCTGATTTTCAGTCTGGTATGCCAGGAACAGCTCAAGACGTTTCAGGCATTTCCAAGCCTGACGACCCTCGTCGGCGGTGCACAGAGTAACAAGCACATCCTTGCCATTGGGGTCGATCTTGTACCTGCATCGATCCACTGCCAGGCACCTTGGCATCATGTTCGAACAAGCTGTCCAGGCATAGCCTGCGCAGTCAACAGCTTGGATGGCAAAGTGGACGGGCGAGAAGTTCACTTGCACATGCCGAAAGGTGGTACCCAAGCGGCTGAAGTGCTGTGGTGTGATGCGAATTCGCAAACGTCCCGCATCGGGCGGGGAGGGGACTTCTCCCGAAGCTTGTCTTGCCTAGGTTGACCCTTTAAACCTCTCAACGAGCATTCAGAACCTCTTAAGACTCAACAAGGTAACATACCCTAAACCCTAAAACCTAAACCCCAAACACCCCAAACACCCTAAACCCTAAACCCTAAACACCAAGGGCCTGCCATACCGAGCTGCCTCCCATACACGGCAGCGGCTTGCCTCTGTGACGAGGCCTGGGCGCAAAGGCGAGGTTCTCCTCGAGGTCCTCCTCTTGGTGACTCCAAGAGTCTGCTGCTTTGCCTCTGATGCTGATACACCACTTTGCTTCTCACGGTGTGCTGACATTCCGGATGGTGCTGTCTCGCTTGGGAAAGTGCCACATTCACATCCACCATCGTCACTCGCTGGGTTGCTCGGCAGGAACTGCAAGAACTCGAGGTGCGATTGCTCCATGACTGGCTTCGCGGAGCTTTTGCGATTGTCAGCATCTCGCCCCTGACTTGTTGGCTTCATGGCCGGCTTGGTGTGCTCGTGCTCAGTCTTGACGGAGCCGGGATGTTGAGTGGAAGCATTGGCATTCTCCGGGAGAGAGGGGCCACACACAAGGTCACATGACTCGGCTGTTGGCTCAACTTCGCCTCCATCTGTCGACCATTCGGACATCTCCTCCGGCGCAGGGTCGAAGATTCGCAGCTGAGGGATCCACGGGCTGCGCGACCTAGCACCGGCTGAGTGACCTAACACCGGCTAAGTGCTGGAGCCATCGGGTGTATTTGGGTAGTCTTTCTAAATTAAGGGTCCTTTTTTGGGGGGTTCTAGATATAGTACGGCACCCTACCCCATTTAGGGTTCAAGCGAATCAGCAGTGTTAAACCCCTATAAACCCAATAAAGCCCTAGCAAACCCCCATAAACCCCAACAAACCCCAATAAACCCCAATAAACCCCAATAAACCCCAATAAGCCCCAACAAGCCTGATAATTAACCCTAAACACTAACCACCTCAGTTCGTCTCAAGCTTCCTCACAGTCAAAGACGTCTTGCACTTGCACGGCCACCCGCAACAGCCCATCTCACGTATGCAACAACTTCTGCATGCACAGTCTCGGGCTCCTGCTTCCCCATCAGTTCTTCACTACCCGATATGGTCAGTTCTCAACTTGATGGTCCCTTTTTTGGGTATCCTAAAGATTAAGGCCCGCCTGACAAGAATAACCCCCAAAAGGACCAAAATCTACTTGCTTGAGAACCTCAAAAGAATAGAAAAGAATTATCCCTATATTACCCTTATCAGGAAGAACATGTTCCTATTTTTTGGGATTGCTTAAACATGTAGTAGTAATTTCAAGAGGTACCCCCTTTATGCCCAAAAAGAACAGAATGCCCTTAACAGGGACCCCCAAACGGGTACCCCTGTTTTCGGAAACCCGCATATGTTCTCATTGCTTTATGGATGTGTGGATCGGTGTTTCCATTTTTGGGGGGGTTCTTTAAGCAGTTAGTAGTAATCTAGAGAAGTGACCCTTGATACCCAAATAAAACAGAATGCCCTTAAAGGGACCCCCAAAAGGGTACCCCTATTCTCGGAAACCCTAAACCCTAAACCCTAAACCCTAAACCCTAAACCCCCATGTGTCACTGCATGTCAGTGCACCAAACGTCAACGCGCCAAGGCCACGAACTCCGGCTGCGTGGCCTGTTCGCCAGCCGCCTCTTCACCAAACCATGGTTTAGGGTTTAGGGTTTAGGGTCTAGGGTTTAGGGTTCAGGCGGTTTAGGTTTTAGGGTTTAGGGTTTAGGCTTTAGGGTTTAGGGTTTAGGGTTTAGGGTTTAGGGTTTAGGGTTTAGGGTTTAGGGTTTAGGGTTTAGGGTGTAGGGAGGGGCTTCGTAGGGGACTAACGGGCTTCTCCAAAAACTGTGCATTGACAGCTCAGGATCTAGGTGTTGGAGGCACGAGCAAGTAAGATTCATGTTGCAACTTGGGATGTTCCCAATGTTGGGATGTTTTCCCCTCTATACTAACAGTCCTTTATAGGGACTAAATTATATTAGCCCCTATGATTCATCCCCATTAAGGACTGTTAGTGGAACGGGGGAGCATCCCCAGTAGCAACCATCTCCAAGAACCGTCGAGCAACCTCGGATCACAGCGCTGAAGCCCACAAGCTGCTCAACGCCTAACTCCCCAAATTTGTTGGGGTTTAGGGTTTAGGGTTTCGGGTTTAGGGTTTAGGGTTTAGGGTTTAGGGTTTAGGGTTTAGGGTTTAGGGTTTCGGGTTTAGGGTTTAGGGTTGTTTTCAACCCTCAACCCTCAAGAGCCCCCTTTCTCCCCAAACTCCTCCCTGCGGCACCTGGATCAAGGCAAGGCCTGTCAAGTCCGGCGACAACTCTTCCTGGAAGCCGCAGTGGATTTGGTGGGGTTCTTTGCGGGTTAGTGTGAATAATGTTCTAAACCCTAAACCCTAAACCCCTAAACCCTAAACCCTAAACTTCAATATGAGGGCTTAAAGTTTGAGTTTAGAGTGGCGGTATGGTTGCAGCCAAAACGTGGCGAGTAGAACGGTTCTTAGGGGGGGTTATCTTACTTCGGCTTCAGCACAGCCGTCATTTTCAGCTGGGTCAGGATGCGAAGCCAACCCGCTCTCCAAGCATACCGCGGCAAAACAGATCCTCGAGAAAGCACATCCCATAGCGACCTTTGGTCGCTGTTGGGAGACTTCGGCAACGCGCCTCCTCTTCGCGCGCTGACCATGGCTGCAAACATCAGCCGGTCGAAGGGGGCGGCCCTTTGGTAGCATCTGCAAGAGTCGGTTCAGATCGAATTCTGTTCCATCTGGCGCCACGAAAAAGACATCTTCAAAGCCATCCACCGTTCCCACACCGCTATGCCAGCAAAGCTCAGTGGAGCTCGTCACTGGCAGGCGCGCAATGGAGCATGACTCTGCAGATTTCAGCGCCTCTTCTTGTCTCTCGTTGTGATGCGCGTTCTTTGCCCGGAAGATGGCCTGCGCTTGGTTGAGATCGAGGTGCTCCAGGATCTCCCGCAAGCGTGCCTTGTCAAAGATGCCGGGCATGGCCTTCCAACTCCCAGATCGGAAGGGAACAGATCTCCGCCAAGCATTCTCCTCTGATTTGGCCTTTTAACCCTCTGAACAATATTTACGAGGGCCCCTCTAAAATAATAAGGAACATCTAAAATGACCCAAAAACCAACCTGGTCCTCTTTGCCCCCAGGCCCATCCAGCGCGGCTTGCAGGGCATCGCACAGAACCCGCGAAACGGTCCAGTCATACGTCGGCACGGCAACCGTTAGATGAAGCGACGCCTCGTCCTGCGTAGCGGCTTCATGCACAAGGCCGCGCGGGACGTAGAGGACGTCCCCAACCTTGGCTTGGGGATGCGATCGACGGAGGACTCCCATGTGTCGGAACCTAGACCGACCGCAGGAGGCGCCCTTTTCACTAAACCCTAAACCCTAAGCCCTAAACCCTAAACTCTAAACCCTAAACCCTAAAACCTTAAACCCTAACATCCAAGCAACATTCAGGGCTCCCTCGAAAACAGGCTCTGTGTCCAGGAGACTCCGCGGAACCTTGAGGCCATTCTTACCAACCTGCTCGCTGGGGTACGGCAAATAAACCGGGGGCTCGCCGTAAATCTTCCAGTGCTTTGCGCCTCTCTCTCACAACACCAACTCAAGCACCCTGATCCCGAAACCCTAAGCCCTGAACCCAACTAAGCCCTAAACCCTAAACCCTAAACCCTAAACCCTAAACCCTAAACCCTAAACCCTAAACCCTAAACCCTAATATCATCCCTAGAGAGGTTTGGGAGCCCCGTAGCTGCAAGCGAGAGACCTTCAAGCTGAAACACCAAGACATCCCGGTCGTCGGCGTGCGGCGGGGCTGCTTGCGATGCTCGCGGGGTCACGTAGCAGTTCGCATACAGTGAGGGAAACCTTTGGGCACCAAATGAACCCTAAAATTGGGGGGTCATATACCCTGTACTACCATAATCCCTACTAACCATAAGCCCTTCTAGGGCTCCTTTACAGTACTGTACTCCCTATTTAGGCCTACGAACCAGAAACCCTTTTTGGGCTCATTTGGTCTCCAAGGAGCTCGCGCAAGGCACGGCACAAGTCGAAGACCGGCCTCCAGAGCTTATCCACGTGGTTCACGATGATCGAGGCGCCATCCAGATAGGCAGCTGTCGGAGATGAATAGTCCTTGGGGGCCAAAGTGAGGCCTGAAAGGGCTTTATGGCTCGTAGTACCTTAATACGGATTATGGTATACTGTAGGGTAGATGAGCTCCAATTTTAGGGTTCATCACCCTAAACCCTAAACCCGAAACCCTAAACCCTAAACCCTAAACCCTGAACCCTAAACCCTAATCCTTTGGTCCCCAAGGATCCTCGCAGGGCTTCAGGTCCTTGTAGACCACCAGCTCTGCCTCTTCGGGGCAGCCCGGCGCCAAGGTCCGAAGGAGCACCTCATCCAGAACCTGGCCGAGCAGATATTTAGTACACATATATATATATATATATATGTACATATATATAGTGTATATAGTATATAGAGAGTATGTATAGTAGATACACGCTATATATATATATATACATATATATATATATATACGAAAATTATTATTTTGTATATATTCTAAAGCATACAACCCATCTCCAGTAGCGCCCAGAGGCCCAAGAAGCCAAAGCAGTGAAACTGAAAGCATCAACTTGAGCTGTCAGTGGCCTCCCAGCTGAGGGGCGCCGGGTGAGCGGCAAGCGCTGCGTGGAAGACCCGCGGCTCCTTCTCCCACACCTCACGGAAGAAGGTGTCGACGGGCAGCGGCCGGATGAGCTGCGCGAGCATGCGGAGGCTCTCTGTGCGAGTTTAGGGTTTGGGGTTTGGGGTTTGGGGTTCGGGGTTTGGGGTTCGGGGTTTGGGGTTCGGGGATTAGGGCTTGGATCTGTCAGGTCTAGGGCCGGGGCCAAGAATCATGTACAAGGCACAGGGCATCCCCAAACTCAGCTTATAAGCTGTCTGCCCCTGTGCCAATACAGCTAGAGATGCGGACAAGGGGAAGCACTACGCAGCAGACCATATGTATGATGAGAGGTACATGGGGCTCCCTATGGAGACCTGTAGGAAACTGCTTCATGCTGGCTGGCCTGAAGCCCTGAACCCTGAGCCCCTAAACCCTAAACCCTAAACCCTAAACCCTAAACCCTAAACTCACCAAACAACCCCAAAAACCCTGAAACTTACCAAGGCTTTTGGCTTCGGGACAAAGGGGGCTGCGAGGCTTCGGTGGGTGGAAAAGGGGTTCAAGGAGCGAAGGGCGAAACCCTCACCGATGCAGAACTTCGTAACAATCCCCCAAACCCCAAAACCCTAAACCCTAAATCATAAACCCTAAACTCTAACCCCTAAATACTAAACCCTCAACCCCTAAACCCTGAACCTCTTGGTTAAAACCTTTCCAAGGTCCTCGAACTTCGCGGCTACCAGCAAGGCAACTGGGGCCAAGAGTCCCGGCCTCGGGTTCACTGTAGTGTTGGGCTTAGGGTTTAGGGTTTAGGGTTTAGGGTTTAGGGTTTAGGGTTTAGGGTTTAGGGTTTAGGGTTTAGGGTTTAGGGTTTAGGGTTTAGGGTTTAGGGTTTAGGGTTTAGGGTTTAGGGTTTAGGGTTTAGGGTGGAGGGTTTAGGGTTTAGGGTTTAGGGTTTAGGGTTTAGGGTTTAGGGTTTAGGGTTTAGGGTTTAGGGTTTAGGGTTTAGGGTTTAGGGTTTAGGGTTTAGGGTTTAGGGTTTAGGGTTTAGGGTTTAGGGTTTAGGGTTAGGATTTAGGGTTCAGGGTTCAGGGCAGGTGGGCTGAAAAAACTGCAGGTTAGGAAATTTAAAGCCCGAAACTCCTGAACTCCTAAACCCTAACCCCAAACCCCTATAAACCCTAAACCCCTAAACCCCTAAACCCCTAAACCCCTAAACCCCTAAACCCCTAAACCCCTAAACCCCTAAACCCCTAAACCCCTAAACCCCTAAACCCCTAAACCCCCCAGTGGGCCCGGCCGAAGGCAGGGCTGGCGAATCGTCAGGCACTCGTCAAGCAACGACACGGCCTCAGGGTTCATCCGACTCCAAAAGGGCTGTTTGGGGTTTAGGGTTTAGGGTTTAGGGTTTAGGGTTTAGGGTTTAGGGTTTAGGGTTTAGATGGTTTTAGGGTTGAGACGGTTCGGGGTTTAGAGGGTTTATGGTTTAGAGTTTAGGGTTCAGAGGGTTTTAGGGTTGAGAGGGTTCAGGGTTTAGAGGGTTTAGGGTTTAGGGTTTAATAAGGGAGCGAAATTCAGGCGAACCTCATCAAAAGTTCAGGTTTGACGTCAGATATTCTGAGACAGAGGCCAGAAAAACAAAAGGGGGAGGCTCAGGGTGTGCGTGTAGCTCCTGTCTGGGGTGTGGGCCAAGTACAGGGTCTGCGGCTTCAAGTTGTACTTGAGATGGACGCACCTGAAGAGCAGTTTCGGTTCAGCTCAAGGGTTTGGGGCCTTTGCATGTCTAGGACCGACCGGCAGCAGCTTTAAATTGTGAGGAGCGCAGGTCTCAGGGTTTGAAAAGGACGCCTTCCCACACACAAGTCCGTAAGGCGCGAACACGATCCGGCCCAGCATCGTCGCACGCATGCGCTCCTGCATCGGAGTTGGGTTCTTCACATACACAGGGCGCTACATCCAAGTTAGTTCAACAAGAGCACTTTCTTGAACCCAAATATGGCTGACATCTCCTGTTTCGATTGCTTCGGGATTGAGGGCTTGACGCGATGCATAAAGGGGGGGGGGGGGGGACGGAGCTTGGCGTTCGGGATGCGTGATGTCCTGGACCTTCCCATGCATGCGCCAAAGAAAAGCTGACAAAAACCAAGCTGGCAAGTGCAAAGGGTACCAGCACAAACATGCCGAAATCCTGAATCCCCGGATGCGAGACCTAATGCGGAGCCCTGCCCAAATCACTGCAAGCCCCCGTGTAGACGCGGGCAGCAGAGTGGGCCGCATGTGACAATGTCCACCACCCAACCAAAAACCCCCGCTTGAGCCGCGCGTGCCGTGCGCATCATTCGGGGTTCAAGGGGGTTACTGTAGGGGGAAAACGCACGCATTCCCTGACAAGAAGTTGTGGATAGCGAAAACCCCATCAACTCAGAATTATTCCCAAGAGCCCGAATTCACAACCCGAGTAACTGTAGTAACTCTCAACCCTCGACCCTAGACACCTGAACACTTGAAACCCCCACCCTGCCAACCCTACTTACCCTACTTTCCCCTGCTTACCCTACTTACCCTCCTTACCCTCCTAACCCTACGAACCCCCTGAGCACCCACCACGGAGCCCAAAGGACTTCGGGATCCTTGTCATTCGGCACGATGGGAGCGTAGTCGAAGTGGGCAGGCTGGTCCAGCAGCCGCTCCTCGCCAAGGCCTTGTGGCTTGTGGGTTTAGGGTTTAGGGTTTAGGGTTTAGGGTTTAGGGCTTAGGGCTTAGGGCTTAGGGTTTAGGGTTTCTTGGCATTCTGGGGGGGGGGGGGGGTTAGTTTCTGTAAGGAAACCTTGAACCCAAAAAAGGGAAAAGATACCACTGGGCCACCAAGGTTTAGTTGGGGTCGGATGTAGGGTCTATAGGGCTTAGCACCTAACTAGGGTTCAAGGGCTTCAGAAACCCTAAACCCTAAACGCTAAGAATCTGTGGGCTTTATGAGGTTCTGGGTTTGGGGCGTGGGTTGTTTTGCCAGTCTTCGCGCGCACCGGCGGGCATCGACGCACATGCGCTGAGCTCCCGTCATAGGTGATAGAAGTGCTCCCCAAAGAAAAGAGCGTAGTCCTTCCAAGTGCTGGCACCCTAAACCCTAAACCCTGAACTCTGAACCCTGAACCCTGAGCCCTGAACCCTGAACCCTGAACCCTAAACCCTAAACCCTAAACCCTAACCCTAAACCCTAAACCCTAAGCCCTAAACCCTAACCCTAAACCCTATAAACCCTTAACCCTATAAACCTAATATAAACCCTAAAGCCTAGTCTCTTAGCCCTTGCTGTGGCCATCCCTCAGTCCGGGCATCCCAAGGTGCCTCCCCCCAAAACCCAGTGCGCATTCCACAGCCAAGTCCTCGTCCGCCTGGTGGGCGCCTGGATTCAGGGTTTAGGGTTTAGGGTTTAGGGTTTAGGGTTTAGGGTTGAGGGTTGAGGGTTGAGGGTTGAGGGTTGAGGGTTTAAGGATTCAAAGGACAAGAAGAAGTTCCGAACCAAGCTCGGACCGTTCCCTTCTGCTTGCATTGCGTCCGCGATGACAAAACCACGCTAAACCCTAAACCCTAAACCCTAAACCCTAAACCCTACAAGGTGTTCAAAAGTGATCCAAGGGGCCGCAAGAGGGTGACAACGGAGGCAATGCAGGTGCCTTCCTGGGGCATGTCAGAGGCTCCGTTTAGGGTTTAGGGTTTAGGGTTTAGGGTTTAGGGTTTAGGGTTTGGGGTTTAGGGTTTGGGGTTTAGGGTTTAGGGTCTAGGGTTTAGGGTTTGGGGTTTGGGGCTTAGGGTTTAAGCGTTTAGTTCTACAGGGTGCCTTCTGTGGGCAGGCGGAGGGCGGGGGGGGGGTGGGGGGGAGGGCCGAGGCATGAAAATTTGGAGGTGCCTGTTTTGGAGTTCCTGAATCCAGGATCCAGTCACTCTTCGACCGACGGGTCTCCTATAAAGTCATTTTTCCTGGCGTCGTACAGCCTTGGTGTATTAGGGTTGGGGAACACATAAGGGGATTCGGGGATTCTGGGACATGCCTACATGGTCAGCGAGTCTGACACAAAGAGGGGCGTCGCGTCAAGCCCTAAACTGGAAACCCTAAACTCGAAACCCGAAACCCTAAAGCCCTAACCCCAAGCCCGAAGCCCTAAGCCCTAAACCCTAAACCCTAAACCCCTGGCCAAGGCCAAGGCCGTGGCTGCTTGAGACACATGAAGCTTCGACCGGAGGAGCGCACCTGCACCGAAAGACTGGCGCGGAGGGATGGACGGGTTGGGCAGGGTTTAGGGTTTAGGGTTTGGGGTTTAGGGTTTAGGGTTTGGGGTTTGGGTTTGGGGTTTGGGGTTTAGGGTTTGGGGTTTGGGGTTTAGGGTTTAGGGTTTGGGGTCATAAATCCCCATGAAGCCTCATGAAGCCCCATGAAGCCCCACAAAGCCCCATGAAGCCTCATAAATCCCAATAACACTAACCCTAAACCCTAAATCCCAATAAACCCTAAACCCTAAATCCCAATAAACCCTAAACCCGAAATCCCAATAAACCCTAAACCCTAAATCCCAATAAACCCTAAACCCTAAGCCCTAAACCCTAAATCCCAATAAACCCCGTAAAGTCTAATCCCATCACACCTCCAGGCTGACAGAGCACGGACTCGGAGTACGGCGCAGATCTCAGCTGCGCGCACTCTCAACTAAGACTGCTAAGGCTGAGGGTTGAGGATTTAGGGTTAGGGTTTAGGGTTTAGGGTTTAGGGTTTAGGGTTTAGGGTTTAGGGTTTAGGGTTTAGGGTTTAGGGTTTAGGGTTTAGGGTTTAGGGTTTAGGGTTTAGGGTTTAGGGTTTAGGGTTTAGGGTTTAGGGTTTAGGGTTTAGGGTTAGGGTTTAGGGTTTTTAGGGTTTAGGGTTTAGGGTTTAGGAGTTTAGGGTTTAGGGTTTAGAGTTTAGGGTTTAGGGGGGTTAGGGTTTAGGGTTTAGGTTTAGGGTTAGGGTTTAGGGTTTAGGGTTTAGGGTTTAGGGTTTAGGGTTAGGGTTTAGGGTTTAGGCGGGGGTTTAGGGTTTTAGGGTTTAGGTTTAGGGTTTAGGGTTTAGGGTTTAGGGTTTAGGGTTTAGGGTTTAGGGTTTAGGGTTTAGGGTTTAGGGTTTAGGGTTTAGGGTTTAGGGTTTAGGGTTTAGGGTTTAGGGTTTAGGGTTTAGGGTTTGGGCTTTAGGGCTTTAGGGTTTAGGGTTTAGGGTTTAGGGCAAGGGGGGATGTTTCCAAAGATAGCAGAAACAGACTTGGGAGTGCAGAGTTTGGTGGCTCAGGGCCTTGGACGATAAATCCTTTTGGCGTTCACGTTTCATAAGAAAGTATTGCAGAAGAGACTCAAGATGTAACCACCCTAAACCCTAAACCCTAAACCCTAAACCCTAAACCCTAAACCCTAAACCCTAAACAACCCTAAACCCTTCCGGTTGTACCCTTGGGAGCCCGTGTGTCTGGGGCACCCCCCCCCCCCCCCTGCGGTAGGGAAGATAGGGGCCACATGCCCGGGCATATTCCGGGGGAACCCCTGCTCTGCTAGACCCTAAACCCTAAACCCTAAACATCCCTAAACCCTAAACCCCAAACCCTAAACCCTAAACCCTAAACATTCCTAAACCCTAAACATCCCTAAACCCTAAACCCTAAACCCTAAACCCTAAACCCTAAACCCTAAACCCCCAAACCCTACACCTTGAGGTGCCAGCCCCATCCTGTGAGCAAGACATGGTCGCTGGCCTGCAGAGAGTCTCGTCATAGGCTCTACTGGGCTCGGTTTTTGGAACTTTGAATCAGCCGCCATATTGAGGACACCATATTGCTAGTTCCTTAGCAAGGGGCTCAGGGGGCTTCTTTGGGTGAAGAGAGTGGTTTACCCTGCCCCCAACCTCATAAACTAACCAGACCGTAATACACCCAGACCGCTGACCAAAGGCCACCTCCCCTCGCGGCCCCCGAAAACCCTAAACCTTAAACCCCAAACCCTCAACCTGAAACCCCTAAATTCTAAGCCCCCAAAACCCTAAACCTTAAACCCCAAAACCCAAAAACCTGAACCCCCTAAATTCTAAACCCCTTCTGGCCCGGACTCGGACGTTGAGGGCCCGGCACTGGTGTCCAGCATGTCGATGTCGTCCTCAGACTGCCGCGCAGCGAAAGGCTCGAGGGTTTTCGCGTTTAGGGGCCGTAAAGGTTTAGGGTTTAGGGTTTAGGGTTTAGGGTTTAGGGTTTAGGGTTTAGGATTTAGGCGAGCATTCAGGGTTTTGGTGTGGGGGAACTCTAGGGGGCCTTTAAAGGTGTAGGAGCTGGGATGTGCACCCTTATGCTAACTGAATAAGCTCTTAAGGACTGTTAGTAGAAGGTAGAAGGGGAAACATCCCAATGTAGGAGTCTTAAGGAGGGGACGTTAGGGCTTTGGCGGGCTCCGGGTTTCGGAGTTTGCAACTCAAGAGCTCAGTACTGACGAGACTGACTCCAAGGGCCGCAGTTGTCTCTGAAACCGCAATTGGGGATAGGGTTTAGGGTTTAGGGTTTAGGATTTAGGGTTTAGGGTTTAGGGTTTAGGGTTTAGGGTTTAGGGTTTAGGGTTTAGGGTTTAGGGTTTAGGGTTTAGGGTTTAGGGTTTAGGGTTTAGGGTTTAGCCTGAATTGCGAAACCTTTGGGAGGATCCCCTGTGTGGAGTGATTTCATGATAAGAGGGTAGGTACTCTTCAAGGCTCGCCCCCGCCTCACGCCGGCAGAAGCTTCCCTTCGCGCCTGCCGCACAGCTAAGGGGGTCGAAGGGGGTTCTTCTCAACTACACTCTCTTCATGACGAATGACAGAACCTGATATACAAAGACCCCTGAGAGGAGGGACTACAGTGACTACAGTAGGTTCTGAAAGACTCCAGTGCTGTCAAAGGAATGTTAGCGCTTGGGGCTTCCAGTGCGCAGCATGCTGAGGTCGGGGGGAACCCGGCCTTCCGAACCTGGCAATCTGACGGCATAGCTACTCCTCCACGCCCCGGGGGCATTGATGGCAAGACCTTTCTTGGAGCAATGCCTGCAAAAATCTCATGTGAACGAGATGCTGCATGCAATGTGAAGTTTCCCAAACCCCGAGACCTGAAAGCCTGCGCTCCGAGCCTTCACGGTCTACACCTGAAGCCCCAAAAACCCAAAGCTCGAGCTGCCACCTGCAAAAACCTCGGTGCGTTCCATCTGGGATGTTCCCCCTTATACTAACAATCCTTTCATAGGGATTATAGTACCCCCTATTCTGATCCCTATATATCCCTATTCAGGACCGTTGGTATCAGGGGGAACATCCCAACATCCCACGTTTTCCCGCCTTTGCGCCGAGCTGCACGTCGGCCGCAGCGAAGCACGTCCTCAACACCAGCCGGTCAAGAGCGTGTGTCGAGCATCTTCTCGATCTAGCTATAGAACTAGTCATGTACGTACTTTTGTACTTAGTCATGTCTGTCTTCGTCTCTTTATCTGCGTCATTCGTTCGTTTGTTCGTCCCTTCTCTAACCATCATGCCCTTGCTTGTTGGTTCATGTCTTGTGTTCCTTCTGCGCTTCTTGAGTTCGGCACTGTTCCGCTGGTTCGTTCGTTCGTTGTTTATGTAGTGATGTCTTCAATGTGCTCATTGGTTCATTTCGCCCGGCGACTTTGTTACTCGATGTATTCCCTTCTGGTGATATTTATGCACTTATGTATGTGTTTGTGTCGGCACCTGCTTCTTTCTCTACGTGTGTAAAAAAGTACCTTGTTCATTGTGGCAGTATTTGTGTACTTGCGATGCTCGTTCTTTCTTTGTGTGCTTGGTTCTGTGCAGTGTTTGGTTATTTCGGTATGGGTGGCTGTCCTTCTCTAGTTACGCTGTTCTGTTTGTTTGTGTTCGCTAACCTCTAGTAACGGTATATCCTTTTTTGGTTATGTGCTACTCTTCGTGTTTGCTCATTGTGCCCTGTCTTTACCTCTGTCTCTCTCTCTCTCTCTCTCCCTCTCTCTCTTTCTCTCACTCTCTCTCTCTCTCTTTCTCTCTCTCTCTCTCTCTCTCTCTCTCTCTCTCTCTCCCTCTCCTCTCCCAAGCTCGACCAGGATTGGCCTCAAAGAAATAAAGTGATCCTAGGCCCCACGCAGCCACATGGTCAGGGGGCGTATTAACAGATTGAACAAAACGTGCGCACCATCTGATAAGTTTTCATATTTGAGCTGCCAGGAAACAATCATTTGGATATCCCCACCCCAAACCCACCCTCAACCCGCAACCCCCAACCCTCAACCCTCAACCCGCAACCCTCAACCCCAAACCCTAATCTCTGAACCCTAAACCCCAAACCCCAAACTCAGCCCAAACCCACCCTCCATCCTGAACCCTAAACCGGGAAGCCCACCACGAAACTCTGGGAGATCGCTGTCTGCTGCTTCGCTCCCCGCCGCCTGGGGCAGGACTCAGGAGCTTTACAAGGTCACTTGAGGGGTTCAGGGCTTTTGGGGTTCTCGTGGACCCTTGCTCAGAGTCAACCGCAACTCAGGCTCCGGCACGCTTCGAAGCGGCTTCCTCTTCCTTGAATTGCAGCTGCTGCTCGAGCCCTGCGCAGCCAGGGTGAAGTTAGTTGCATCTCTGTGTCTATCGTCTTGGGTCTACGGTTTGGGGCTTTAGGGTAGAGGGTGGACAAGGGTCCTGCGGGGCACCAAAAACGCGACGTGGAAATCCGCAAGGGCAGGAACTTCTAAACCCTAAACCCTAAACCCTAAACCCTAAGCCCTAAACCCTAAACCCTAAACCCTAAACCCTAAACCCTAAACCCGTAGTTCCAGCATGGCCCCGACGAGCTTGCCTTCCTCCCATAGAAGTGCGTCTTCAGCAGATCGTTCTGCGGGCCTGCGTGGAATCGAGCTGGGTTTAGGGTTTAGGGTTTAGGGTTTAGGGTTTAGGGTTTAGGGTTTAGGGTTTAGGGTTTAGGGTTTAGGGTTTAGGGTTTGGGGTTGAGGGTTTAGGGTGTAGGGTTTAGGGTGGCAGCATGCCACCAAGTTTAGTCTTGTTGATAAGCAAAGGAGACCATGACCGGCCAGGTACTTAAGAACTGGCCCTTCAAGTATGACTGCTTGAAACACCATGTGAGGGTTTCCGAAACTAGGGGTACCTTATTGGGGTCTACTATTTGGATGGGAGTCCCCTTGTTTTCGGAAACCCCCAAGAGTTTTCGGATGTTGAATCTCAGTACTACTAGCCAAGACTACTCGCATGACTACGACCACAGCTTGACTCCATCACTACTCTGACACTGGCTGCCCTTACCCGCAATGATTGCTTCAAAGGCTGCAGCCGAGACTCTCAACCCCAAACCCTCATCGCCAAAACCCCGCCGCCAAACTCCTAAACCCTAAACCCCTAAACCCTAAACCCTAAACCCTAAACCCTAAACCCTAAACCCTAAACCCTAAACCCTCAACCCTCAACCCTCAACCCTCAACCCTAAACCCTACCCTGCTGCCTGCTTTTTGGATGCGGCCAGCACCATGAGGTCGAGGCGGTCTCGGCCTCGTGCAGGGTCTAGGGTTTAGGGTTTAGGGTTTAGGGTTTCGGGTTTAAGGTTTCGGGTTTCGGGTTTGGCATTTGGGGTTTAGGGTTGAGGGTTGAAGGTTTAGGGTTCAGGGTTTAGGGTTTAGGGTTTAGGGCTTTTTTGGGGGGTTGTGGAGTTTTGGGGGCTCAGGGCGTTTAGGGAACTTCGGTTTGGGGGTTTGGCGCGCGAAAGATCTGAGAACCTCACATGGGTTGCGGCAACAGCTGCCGCGATGAGCGGCGGCACTCAACCCAGCGTTCTGCAGTGGCTCGCAACTATGGTTACGGCACAGGCATTATTCGGCAAGCAATCTCTAGGTAATCCCCTGAAGATCCCGATGGAATGATGATTAGAACGATCCAGAATACCAAATCTAATCGAGTGTGCTTGTCGGTCTGCGAGCCAGCAGCTGCCAGGAAACGGCGGGCAGGGCTCTTGTTCCACTGTTAGGATGCTATCTCGCCACTGCAATCAACGATTGCAGCAAGGGTGTGGGGCTTAGGGTTTAGGGTTCGGGCTTGGGATGTTCCTCCTTATACAAAAGGGATTCTAGTAACCCCTATCATAGTCCCTCTTAAGGACTGCTAGTCTAAGGGGGAACATCCCAAATTCGGGTTCACAAAGCCAAGGACCCACTATTTCTGGTTCTGCGCCAGCGCCATGTCGCTGCAGCGACACTCAGTGGAAGGACCTAGGCATGGGATGAAACTCGAAGACCCTGGAGATCCTTGAGGGGTTTAGGGTTTAGGGTTTGGGGTTTGGGGTTTGGGGTTTAGGGTTTAGGGTTTAGGGTTTAGGGTTTAGGGCTTAGGGTTTAGGGTTTAGGGCCAGGGTTTAGGGTTTAGGGTTTAGGGTTTAGGGGTCTAAGAGCAGGCAGTGGTTGGGCCCAGACCACCAATTCTCAGCCGGTCCAACAATTCAACTCTTCCAGGCCCACAAAGCAAAAGAGCACACCTCCTAGCATCCCCAACATGTCCCAGAACACAATCCCCGATCCTAACCAATCCGAAATCCAAACAACAACACCTCATAAATCCTTGGCTAGTTGACTCTACCGTGCGGTCTGGGGACAGCGACCCTTGTAGAAAATGACCCCCCAAAGCTTGAACCCTCATTTCGGGTATGCCCGTCACAAAGAACTTTACAACAGCAACTTTAGGGTTTGGCGTTTAGGGCTTAGGTCTGGGGTTTCAGGCTTAGGGTTTTACGGTTTAGGGATTAGGGTAACATGCAATCAACGCCTCAATTTTTTGTTATTGTGTCGATTGCTGCTGCTCCTGTTGGCTGTACGCGTTTGGTGCCCTCTCGTCTCATGTTGCCTACTGCCCTCGCATCCAAAAAAATTGAGAACAGTTCTTCCATTCCATACATAGATCATAGTTGTACACTTGTCTGCCAGGTATGATCCGTTGGTTATTGGGCTCTTAGCTTCATCCTTTATCAACTTCAACTCGTTGTTAGCTTTTGGTTTATGTGGGATTTGCTTTGTTCGCTGTCATGACGGTTGTGACAGAATATGCAAGTTTCTCGAATTCTTTAGATGCGTTTGCAAAAAGTATGTCTAAACAAACTCCAAACCCAAAATCCTAAACGTAAACCCCAAACCCTACACCCCAAACCCTATACCCCAAACCCCCCCCCCAAAAGCCCCCCAAAAGACCCCCAAAACCCCCCAAAACCACCAAAACCCCCCAAAACCCTCCAAACCCGCAAAACCCCCAAACCCCCCAAAACTCCCAAAACCCTCCAAACCCCCAAAAACCCCCAAACTCCCCCCCCCCCCCCCCCAACCCAACCCCCAAGCTCCAGGCTTGAGCTTGTCCGTCTGCACCGGCGCCTCATCCTCGGGTTTTGCTGGCTCCAAGTCGGGAAACTCAGGTCCCTCCCTTGGGGTTTAGGGTTTAGGTAGGGTTATGTAGGGGTTCAGGGGCAGGGTTTGGGGGTTTGGGGTTCAAGGGTTTAGGGGTCGGGGGTTTGGGAGTTTGGGGGTTTGGGGGTTTGGGGGCTTGGGAGTTTGGGGGTTTGGGGGTTTGGAGGTTTGGCGGTTTGGGGGTTTGGGGGTTTGGGGGTTCGGGGTTTGGGCGTATGATACCCCATTCCCAAGCAGGGGAACTTGCCCGTCCTCGTGAAGGTGCGCCAGGGGATTCTCCGAGCGGTAGTGGTGCGCATCGTTGTAGGCGTCGATGGACTCACGCGGCGGGGAAGGGGGTGGGGGGGGGGGAGAAGAGGCGCCTCCCAGATGAGCCCAATGGCCGCCGAGGAATCGATCTTCACAACCGAGACAGGTACACCCCAAAAACCCTAAACCCTAAACCCTAAACCCTAAACCCTAAACCCTAAACCTTTGACTAAGAGGTGCTGGGCTCCATGGGTTCCTAGGGCTCAGGGTTTAGGATGGTTTAGGGGTCCCTTGAAAGCACGACGCCGAAGCCCCCAAGCAGCGCGTAGCACCACGACTGCGCTCTGCACCTGCGTCTCCAGACGGGCAATCGTGTCAAACTCCTTGATGGTCGCCGCACCTGAGGCCCTTTGAGGCCTACAGGTTCGAAATTGGAGTCAAGAGTTTGGTTTGGTTGGTTCTTGAGGAGAAAGGCATTGATGGGTTTTCCGAAAAACCCAAGAAACACCCTAAACCCCGAATTAGACCGCAAACCTCTAAACCCCCAACCTCTAAACCCCGAAACCTCCAAACCGCTAAGCCCGAACCCCAAAACCCCTACGTAACTTTTCAAACCCCCTTGACGGCTCGGGTCCAGGCGTAGCCGGGTCAGAGCGCGGAACACCGCCCGCTTGACCTCCGCCACCTCGGCGGTTTCCACGGCGTCAACCAGCGTATCCTGCGGCTGAGCTTAGGGTTTAGGGTTTAGGGTTTAGGGTTTAGGGTTTAGGGTTTAGGGTTTAGGGTTTAGGGTTTAGGGTTTAGGGTTTAGGGTTTAGGGTTTAGGGTTTAGGGTTTAGGGTTTAGGGTTTAGGGTTTAGGGTTTAGGGTTCTGGGGCTTTTGAGGGAGTTGTGGACTTGATGGGCTTGATGGGTTAGGGGGGTGTAGGGATTTCGCGTATCCTCTGACAGAGCTCTTGGGCTTTAGGGGGGGTGGTTCGGGGGGGGGGAGGGGGGGGCTTAGGGCTGAGTGAGGATCTGGGTTTCCTAAGGCTGTCATGCTCAGGGCCATGGAAGTCCTGAAGCCCTAAAGGCACACCGAACCTCCTAAAGCGCCGAATGCTACGTTCATGGAAGGGAGGGTCTTGTGGCTTTCGAAGGCCCCATGGGGTCTTCATGCCCAGTGCCCACCTGACACTAAGAGACAAGACTTCACACTGCGAAAACAACCCAGACTTCGCAAGGAAACCCCGAAACCCTAAGCCCTGAACCTAGAACCAATGGCAAAGCCAGAGCATCGCGTGCTGCACAGTATGGAGATCTTCGCGCGGGCTGTCTCAAGGGGTATGCTCCTGGCTCTTCGAAGCAATGTCTTGAAGCTCAGTTGCCGTGTCCTGCGCAAGTGACAGCAGAGTGTGAAGCGGGGGGCGGGCTTGGCCCTAGACCCTAAACCCTAAACCCTAAAAAACTAAACCCCAAACAACTAAATTCACTAAACCCTAAACCCTCAACCCTCAACCCTCAACCCTCAACCCTCGACCCTCAACCCTCAACCCTCAACCCTCAACCCTCAACCCTAAACCCTAAACCCTAAACCCTAAACCCTAAACCCTAAACCCTAAACCCTAAACCCTAAACCCTAAACCCTAAACCCAACGGATGTGGTAGTGGCTGTGGTGCCTGCTTGCCAAAGGGTGTGATCTGGTTGGTGATCTGCTTCTCCTTTGCGGCCTGCTCATCGGCAACTAGGCTGCTACAAGTCTGCAGGGCCGTCTCCTCCAATATAGGGGCCTGAATAACTAGAATAGGGTTGTGGGGGGGGGGTTATTATCGTATCATCATGTAGGGACCATATGGGAATACTGTGAATAGGGTTCTGGGGGTTATGATAGTATAATTATAGAGGGACCTTATGGGAATACTATTAGTCATTTTTCCGACGCCTATAGTACACCGTCCCCCCTGCACGCAGCCTCTTCTGGAGCAGCGCCATGTCTCAGCCAAGTGCTTCCACGTGAGAGGGGCATGTGGGATGCCAAATAAACCCAAAACCCAAAACCCTAAACCCGAAACCCGAAACCCGAACCCTAAACCCTAAACCCTGAACCGTTGCGTTAAGGGCCCGGCTGCACGGCTTCCGTGAGGCATGCCATGGCCTCGGCACAGGAAACCCGGTCAAACCCTAAACTCCCTAAACCCTAAACCCTAAACCCTAAACCCTAAACCCCAAACCCTAACCCTTCACCCTAGATCCTAAACCCTATACCCTTAACCCTTGGAATTTTTTTGGTGGGGGGGGGGGAGGGGGAAGGGGAAGTGGAAGTTCGCACAGCATCGAAGATGCCCCTTTTGCCTCACTTTTCCACGGAGGAGGCTCGGCTCCGCGGTCCGCAAATGCCCGCTCCCCCCACTAAAACAATGAATCAATGCAGGGTGAATCGGATAGGTCCATACATCGGCTACATGGGCTAGGTTGCCCAGTAACCTAGGCTTCAAAAGGGTGCCCTTTTTTGCTTAAAGGGGTTTATAAGGGAACCTAAACCCAACAAAAGGGGAATAAGGGTACTACTGGGCATCCTAGTGGGTGAATCGGAAGGCTTGATGGTCTCGGCTTCTCAAGAGCCACCAAGCACGGACTCGATCGTGGAGTAGTCGGACAGGTAGCTCTCGAACTCCTCGAAGGAAACTTGGCCATCAGCATTCCTATTCTGATCTTGGAACCCAAGCAAAAAATAATATCTTAGCTGTCTCTTAGGAATTTTATAGGAACCAAAATTTCGACATTATTCCTGAACAATTCCAAATCAAAATTTCTTGGGAATTTATGGTAGCCAACAATTCGAAATTATTCCTTAACAATCATCCCCAAAATCAAAATTGTTCCTAAAAAAAGTCCCCGAGGTTCTTGTCGATGGCCTCGCGGCAGATCTCGAAGAGCTCGTCGGAAAGGTTTCGATGGCCGCACTGCTTCTCCAACAAGTCTTCCTTGACAACCCAATAGCCATTAGGGTTTAGGGTTTAGGGTTTAGAGTTTAGGGTTTAGGGTTTAGGGTACCCTTTTGGGGGTCGGCGACTTTACATGGAAGACCTTCAACAAGGGGCAGCTAGACCCAGGAGCAGCCAAGGAATACGAAGGGCGCGCTTTGTGGTTGTAGGGGGATTGTAGAAGTAGACGGGAACCGAAACCCTAAAAAAAAAGGAAATAAGGGCCTACTCCGGGTCCTAGGCAAGGGTACCACTGGGCCACCGAGCTTCGAGGAACAGCCTCAACTCATCCATGTCCAGGTGGTTGCTGTCGTCCTGGTCCTTGGGTGGCCATTTCAAAACCCTCTGACAAACATATCCTGAATATGATCCTCTGAGACCCAATAAGGTACAATATACACCTGCTAGTAAACCTCTTATAAACCCCGGTAAGGGAACAAATGTATAAAAATGTGCCAGGGGCCTACCTAGGGTCGTAGCGCCTCCACATGTCCTTCAAATCCTCGTCCGAGAGGCTCTTGAGCTTGTACTGTCCCAAGAACTCCTGAAGGCGCTGAAAAACGAGGGCTCTCTATGTGTCAAGGGTTTAAGGTTTAGGGTTTTTGGGTTTTGGGTTTTGGGTTTAGGTTTAGGGTTTAGGGTTTAGGGTTTAGGGTTTAGGGTTTAGGGTTTAGGGTTTAGGGTTTAGGGTTTAGGGTTTAGGGCTTAGGGCTTAGGGTTTAGGGCTTAGGGCTTAGGGTTTAGGGTTTAGGGTTTAGGGTTTAGGGTTTAGGCGGGTTTAGGGGTCGACGTGCCAGTCATGTAGAGTACTTGCTACACTACTGCAAACCTTCAAAAGCTAAGCAACCCATCAATTAACTAGTATACTTTACGGTTTCCTAAACCCCAAACCCCAAACCCCAAACCCCAAACCCTAAACCCTAAACCCTAAACCTAAACCCTAAATGTTCAAAGTTCATTCGCATGTCCCTAGGGCGCTCCTCACTGCTGAGGGATCGCGAGGCCGTGCTGAGGTAGGCGGTCGACTGCATCTCCATGAGACGACTCACCTGATAAGGGGTCCAAAAAGAAGGGTTCGGGGTTCGTAGAGGGTTTAGGGTTTAGGGTTTAGGCTTTAGGCTTTAGGGAACCTCTTGCTATGCTAGAATTAATATGATCTTGATCATGAATGCTTTCACTGGTATCCGGTTCTTTGGTTTGTGCTTTTGTTGTTGTTTTATCTTTTGTGTTTGTCGGTTGGGGGGAAGGGGGGAGGGAAGAGTTCCTTGAAGGTCCCTTTGTCCCTTTGGGCCTTGGATGCAGGGATTTCGGTTTGCTCTCAAGCCCGCGTAACAGAGACAGTGGCTTTGAGGTTCCTCTGTGTGGGAGACAGTAAGGATCCCGATATAAGCAAGAGGACTGAATAGGATGTAAGGCTTAGGTTTTGGGTCCTAAGCCCCATTTTTAAACCCTCGAAAAAACCTTGTAGTTACAGCCTACAAGTCCACCCTAAACCCTAAACCCTAAACCCTAAACCCCAAAAAGTCCAGCCAGGTCAGGCAGGCAGCGGTGCGATCCCACGCGAAGATCTCATCTGCAATCGACGTCTTCCGCTCCTCCTCCGAGACGTAGAAAAGGGGTATGGGATCCAGCGCCGCCGTGCACACCACCTTCTACTACTTGCTTAAGAAACCCCCCCAAAAAAAACACAAAAAAAAGTGTATAAATATATATATATATATATATATATATATATATGTTTGTTTTGTGTTTTTTCGGGGGGTTCTTATAAGCAACTCGTAGAGACCTTGGTGTGGCACTCGTAGAGCGAGTCGATCAAGGTGATGAAGCGCCGGACTTGATCCCGCTCTTGCATGGTGAGCTTGGGGATGTTTGCCAGGAAGACCGTGTGGAAAGCGTGCCCAATGGCCTATTTTTTGGGGAACCCGAGCAAAAATGATTTTATAGCTGTTTCTTAGGAATTAACGTACCCAGAAATTTGAAAAAACTATTTCCAAGTATCCCCAAGTTGCTAGGTAGTCCGCTGCACCTAGGGCCTTGTTGCACAAGTCGGAGAACTCGAACCAGGCGACGGAGGAGTTCTCTGCGCTGCGGGGCACCACCACCTTGCGCCCCTGCGCCTCTACCTGGGAGCCCGTGCGGAACTTGCCCTGACAGATCCTGAGCCAGTTGGGGGCCAGAGGGTTTAGGGTGTAGGACGAAAGGCTCATGCGGAGGTTTGCCATAATTCGGGTACACTTTTGGGAGGTTTTATAGTTAGGCGCGCGCGCCCAAAAAAAACCACCCCCAACAGACTCCGGAAGAAAAAACACAAGGACCCAATGAAGAATAATGTGGCAGGCGCAGCGAGTTTGGCATGTCGCGAGCAAACCCCAGCACGCGCTGCAGGAAGAAAACTGGTCACGATTTCGTGACCAGACTTTTGGGCCAACTACGTTTCAAGTGCCATCTAAGGACTGTTCTTGTCGCAAAATTATGAGACCAAAGTGGTCCTGTAGACTCCTAAACCCCAAACCTTAAGCCCCAACTCCAAACCCTAAAACCTAAACGTAACCCCCCAAGTCCAAAGCTTAAACCCAAAAATTTGGCGCAGCGCTCAGGTCAGGGGAATGCAGGAAGCGTGGCAGGCGCAGCGAAATCGTGTCTTGTGACCAACCCCAGCGGAACTGGCAACATGGACGTACTCATCGTGCGGGCATGGATGCTCTGGCCATTCCCACGCACTGGCAACATGGACGTAATCATCGTGCGGGCATGGATGGTCTGGCCCTTCGCACGCACTGGCAACATTGACGTACTCATCGTGCGGGCATGGATGCTCTGGCCATTCCCACACACTGGCAACATGGACGTACTCATCGTGCGGGCATGGATGCTCTGGCCCTTCGCACGCACTGGTAGCAAGCAGGGTGGTTTTTTTTGGGCGCGCAAGCCTATAGTTAGGATTATCTCTCTCTCTCTCTCTCTCTCGGGTATCTAACGGGCATCCCTATTTTCGGAAACCCCCACATGATGCCACAGTGAATTCTAAGCATGGGAAATAGGTGATGCTGGCAAACAAAGGAGAGCTTTGTCCAACAGCAACTAGGCTTCTTGGCAAACTTGTACTCCAAGATCTTCTGCTCAGCAGGTCCGTTCGGAGTGATGTACACCCGGTCATCTTCCCCATCACGCGTGGAAGTCATTCGGTAGTCGACCTCGGCACCGATGTCATGCACTTTGCAGAAGTCCTCGAGCATGGGAATGAAGGGAAGGAACAATGGACGATTGAGGCCGTTCAGGTACAAGTCTTGGGGAGGCCGGTTCGAGGTGGCGACCACCACGGCCCCGAGCTCGAAAAGCACCGAGAAGATGCGCTTCATGATGATGGCGTCGCTGATGTGCGTCACCTGAAACTCGTCAAAGCATAGGAGCCAGCCCTCCCTCATCATGTCAGTTGCCACCTGCTCCACCAGATCATCCGCTGTGTTGTCCTTGTTGGCGCTGCTGCCCTTCTGCTTTTGGTGCAGCCTTGTGTGCACATCAATCATCCACTCGTGGAAATGGATTCGTTTCTTGTCCTTGATATTGATCTTGTCATAAAACATGTTCATCATGAAGGTCTTGCCGGTACCAGTCCCCCCCCATAAATAGAGGCCCCTCTGGCCCGGGGCAGGCTTCAAAGCTACCTCTGCCTTGGGTGCAGGAGCCTTGGCTGGCTTGGCCTTGCCCCCAAAGAGGCCGCCAAAGAAGCCGCCACCGCCAGATGAGGCACTGGGGGGAGGTGTTGTGGCCTTGGCTGCCCGAGTCATCTTGGGCGTGTAGCTCATGATGTCCTTGGCAAGGTCATCAAGCATCTTCATGCACACCTCCTGACGAGGGTCTTCTTGGATCTCACCCGAAGCCTTCAGCTGCAGGTAATGCTCCAAGCATCCGCCAGGCATGGCAGAACTCCACCTTTACTCCCTTAGAACCCTAATAAAAGTAATATGTTTAAGATCCTCTTGGGTTTTGTATAAACAAAAATGAGAAATAATTCCCAAGGGGGGATATAGCCACCTCCTCTGGCAAGGGGCGGCTGTGCCAGCACTGCCTGCCGGCCAGCGGAGAGTCGCACCTGCATGCGAGCTCCTGAAAACGGTCAAGTGCAGCCTCGCTGGCGCACTACCAAAGCCCCTCACGCATTTGCACGACAGGGCGCGGGCCGATGCAGAACGCGCACACCGCATCTCGGCATGTCTCAGCATGCCAGCTCTCTGGACCCAAGTGAATCTCCTGCTTAAACCAAAGGTCTGCGTCAGAGAGAGCGCTGGCTGCACCCGACGTCCACTAGCTGCTGACAATACAAACCTCACCCTTTCTTTGTCAGGCTAGAGCCTTCTCAGCTACGACCCCAACCCCAAAAAAGATGGACCCGATGTCTGTCACATGACGACTTTCGATTTTGGGGCCTCAATACTTAGAACAGTTATTTTTTGTTTTGGGGGGGTATTATAGTTTATTTGTCAAGTAAGGGCATACTCTTAGCAACTATTGTTCCGACCTATCTAGCAAACACCCTGAGAGCAGCCCTTGCAGGCAGCACGAGGTGGGGGCCAAGAGGACAGCTGCGATGGCGCGTGATGCCATGTGCCTGCACCAGCAGAGGTTACTTGGGGGTGTACGAACATAGGCGAGCCCTGTAATAAGGACCCCAAGAAGGCACCCCTTAATTTCGGAAACCCCCACTTGGTCACCCCTACCCCAAGAACAAGGACCGTTTTCATAGTCATGTGATATTCCAAGGGTCCTCTTGTTGTTGTTGTTTTTTTGGATTGTTTTTTGGGGGGGGTCTTCGACCCAACAGCAATCTCAACACAGTATCCCTAGACCCCAAAAGCCCGCACACCTGGATCCCTCAACCCTTAAAAAAAA
The DNA here is from genome assembly GCA_905221605.1 of Symbiodinium natans. NCBI lineage: Eukaryota > Dinophyceae > Suessiales > Symbiodiniaceae > Symbiodinium > Symbiodinium natans. Next base: position 480,245 of record CAJNDS010002074.1, on the reverse strand, counting down.
CTCAACTCAACTCAGTCTCGCTCCAGGGCACGTTGTTTAGGGATCCCGCTCCGGCAGTTAGATGTCGATATTCGCACACACACACACACATATACTACAACCCTCAAGACCCTAACGGCTAAGTTGGTCCGAGGGCTCAAGGTATCGGGCATGCCAGGTACTGGGCATGCTGTGGGGTGTAGCTTCTTATGGTTCAGGGTTTAGTGTAAGTTTGGTTATTTCCTTACCCATACCCTGAACCCTAAACCCTAAACCCTAAACCCTATACCCTGAACCCATGGAACCATGGATTCCGGAGACCGAACCACGAAGCCCAAATGTGCCGCATAACTTCACCCCTAAACACAGAGCCGCCGAGGTAACCCTGAACCCTACCAGTTGAAACTCCCCCCCCCAAAAAAAAAACTGAATTACCTGTAAATCAACTCATTGTATCTGAACCTTCTAAATTACCTTATGAAATCAACTGACAGTATCCAAGGGGCTATGTTGCGATGAACCCAGAAAAATGCCCTGGTCTTTTCAAGACGCCCTTCGCCTCATTGCAGCAGAGCTCGTGTCCCGACCTCGGCGGGGCCTCCCTCCCAGGTTTAGGGTTTAGGGTTTAGGGGTTTAGGGTTTAGGGTTTAGGGTTTAGGGTTTAGGGTTTAGGGTTTAGGGTTTAGGGTTTAGGGTTTAGGGTTTAGGGTTTAGGGTTTAGGGTTTAGGGTTTAGGGTTTAGTGGTTAGGGTTTAGGGTTTAGGGTTTAGGGTTTAGGGTTTAGGGTTTAGGGTTTAGGGTTTAGGGTTTAGGGTTTAGGGTTTAGGGTTTAGGGTTTAGGGTTTAGGGTTTAGGGTTTAGGGTGACAAATTTAGAGTGTCGAGTTTCGGATCTACGGATTCGGAACCCTAAACCCTGAAACCCCCACCCTTAAACCCTAAACCCTAAACCGTCAACCCTAAACCCTAGACTCTAAACTCTAAACCCGAAACGGCCTCATCAGCGCAACTTTCACGCCCCTGGAACCATGCGAAGGAACCCCCCCCCCAGGGCCGCCACCAACACCCTTTAGGGTTCAGGGTTGGAAGGGTTAAAGGGGGTTAGGGTTAAAGGGTCAACGAGTTTAAGAGTTAAGGGGTTCAAGGGTTTCAGGGCTTAAAGCTTTAAGGGTTTAAGGGTCCAAGGGTTTAAGGGTTTGAGGGTTTGCGGGTTTAGCAGCCACGTAAGGGGCACAGACCGGAAGCAAATGTCAGCAACGTCTGGGGAATATTCGAGAGCTTGGAGCGTGTCTTTTGACAGCAGTCGTGCGGAGGCTTGGGCTTTAGGGACTTTCCCTTTGGGAATTGTGGCCTCCGGGGCTTTTAGGGTTCCTAAACCCTAAACCCTACACCCTAAACCCCAAACCCCTTAGGCTTTAGGGCTTTGGGCTGAGTGCGGGGTTGGAGTTCTGAGCTCCCAGCGTCGGACTCTGTCAAGAGGACGCAGGAGCGAGATGGCTTGAGCCCCAGTTGCAGAGAGCGAGGGTGACAAACGGGCGGGCGTGCCCTCTTTCGGGTAACTTGCATCACAAAGTGAAGAACATATTCGTATATATGTCTATATATATATATACATGTACATATGTTCCTATATTTATCTATATGTGCTTATGAATTTACGCATATAGAATACATATGTGCAAATATGTATATAGCAGCCCATGCCATTCGAGACCCCTCAAAGAAATCCAATGATATTGAGCACCCATCAATAGAGATATGCCAACCACTTCCACATGAAACTGTAGTTCGGTGGACAAGAAGCACTTAATTGCTGAGTTCATATGCCCCCAAAAAGTGTACACTTGCAGTTCTATATGGGATTATAGTATCCCGAAACGTGTAAAGTGTACTCAATCAGCTGCTAAGCGAAGCTTTCCATGCGAACCACCGCCCCCAGCTGCCTGAATCTCCTTCTGCTCACGGACCTTGTCAGCCTGGGGGGCATGCCAGAACTCTCCTTCCCTTCCGGGGCACCGAGCCTAGATGCGTCAGCTACTTTTGAACCATTTTGCCCACATCCTCTGACCCATCTCCTAGTTGCTGAGTACCCTGGGCCAAAAATGGTTCACCTTTATGGTAGGATTATATATACATATACCCCAAAAAGTTACGGGCTACCTACTCAGCTAATCAGATCTTACCCAGGGCCCTCGCCTGCGTCTGCGGAACCGCCAAGGCCGTGGTGGCGCCGTCGTTCACCTGCAGCCCAGGGTTTAGGGTTTAGGGTTTGGGGTTTAGGGTTTAGGGTTTTGGGTTTAGGGGTTAGGGCTTAGGGCTTAGGGTTTCAAAAAGGGGGGGGGACATGTTTGTCCTGTCGAGTTCAGGCATTGAGGACTTCAGGGCTTGTCGAGCAGCGACCGGCGGAAGAAAGTCGGCTGAGAGACTGAGCAAAACGAAACCTAGAAAGCCTCCACGTTTGAAGCCCTAATCCCGTGCCACCTCGTGCAACTGTACTGTACACCCCCCCTAACCCCCTAACCCCCTCACCCCCTAAACCCTAAACCCTAAACCCTAAACCCTAAACCCTAGACCCTATAAGCCCCCAAAAAGCCCCTTAAGGAATGGCGCCTGCACATCAAACGTCCAGCGCTCCAGGGTCTCCTCCGTCACCTGCTCCCCATGCATGCGCAGTGGGGGGGAAGTTCCGGGAGGTTGGGGGCTTTGTGGGTGGGTTTAGGGTTTAGGGTTTAGGGTTTTCGGTTTAGGGTTTAGGGTTTAGGGTTTAGGGTTTAGGGTTTAGGGTTTAGGGTTTAGGGTTTAGGTTTTAGGGTTTAGGGTTTAGGGTTTAGGGTTCAGGGTTTAGGGTATAGGGTTTAGGGTTCAGGGGGCTTTTGGGGAATTCCCTTGGGTGCCTTCGTGGGGGGGTTTGGGGTTTGAAGGCGTCGGGACGAGGATGTAGTTTTGCGGGATATGGGGGTTTCCGAAAATAGGGGTAACTTGTCATGCGAACCCCTGAAACCGAAGTTGAAACTGAAGCCCTGTTCAGAGGAGTTCTTGCAGCTGCTTGTGACGCCTTGGCGACCTCAACCCCCTAAACCCTTAACCCCAAACTCCTAAACTCCTAAACTCCTAAACTCCTCAACTCCTCAACTCCTCAACTCCTCAACTCCTCAACTCCTCAACTCCTAAACTCCTAAACTCCTAAACTCCTAAACCCAGATTGGTGCTGCCTGCGACGCCACGACAACAACCAGCTTCTTCACCTTAGAGGGCCGGCAGGGCGCGAGCATGAGACGCCCGGAGTGAGGGCTGGAAGGGGGGGAAGGGTTTAGGGTTTAGGGTTTAGGGTTTTGGGCTTAGGGTTTAGGGCTTGGGGTTTGGGGTTTGGGGTTTGGGGTTTGGGGTTTGGGGTTTGGGGTTTGGGGTTTGGGGTTTGGGGTTTGGGGTTTGGGGTTGGGGCTGGGTTTGGCGTTGGGGGTGGGTTTAGGGTGATCATACGATATCACATATGAAGGGCTTGAAGGTGGGGGGAAAGGGCTCAGGTTATCGGGATGAGAGATCCCGGCTACTTATAAGTTGCACTTTACAGTGGGAAGAGACAGCTCCACGCATAAACCATAAACCCTGAACCCTAAACCCTAAACTCCAAACCCTAAACCCTAAACCCTCATCCCTAAACCCTCAACCCTAAAGCCTAAACCCCTGGACCCTGGTTCCGCCACGCCCTCTCCAGACAAAAAGGGCCGGGCCTGGCTGACCATCATCCAGCCGCGGAGTTGCTTGAGGACCTCCACACATGGCGGGAGGGGGGGGTGGGGGGGGGGGGGGGGGGGGGGAGTTTAGGGTTCAGGGTTAAGACGTGCGGGGGTTTCGGGTTTGGGGTTTAGGGTTTAAGGTTTAGGGTTTAGGGTTTAGGGAGTTTAGGGAGTTTAGGGTCATCAGGGGGGTCTAGGGTTTTAGGGTTGAGGGGGTTTAGGATTTAGGGCATAGAGTTTCTGAACGCACATACAAATTTGGGGTACTCCCCCCCCCCCCCAAGAATGGGACCACTGGTTGAACTGTCCCAAAGATGCCCCAAAGTGTCCCGTTGACATCTGGGCTTTGGGTGTGTGTTTCTTTGTATTTGTGTGTTGATATTTGACACAGACACCCACAACAAAAGCAACTGCTTCCCCAAAACCTCGTAAAACCCACGAAGTAGGCTCCGAAACCCCTTACATCCCAACGGCAGGCAAAGGTTGGATCTTTGGCAGTTTTGGGGGGTTCGGGGGGGGGGGGGGGGGGCAAAAACACGCTGCGCCCGCCTCGCCCAAGTACTCCTGGAGGCCCTTATCTTTGGTCACGAGGATGGACCTGGGGGCAACCCTTAAGCCCACAAAACCTTCAAACCCCCCAAAAACCAAAAACCCTGACAACACCCTAAGCCCTAAAGAACGCTCAAAGCACCCTAAACCCTAAAACTCTTCAAAACACCCTAAGCCCAAAAACCCTGAACCTCAAAACTCTTACAAGCACCGACAAAAAAACCCTAACAGCCTTAAACCCTGAACCCTAAACCCTAAACCCTAAACCCTAAACCCTGAACCCTGAACCTCAAACCCTAAACCCTGAATCCCTGGAGCCCCTGCAAGATCCGAGCCGGGACCCCTGGAATACGCCCGCGCTGCGGGCCCTAGGGTGTTCACGGATTGGCGGACGTTTGGGTTTAGGGTTTAAGGTTTAGGCTTTCGGGTTTAGTTTTGGTTTAGGGTTTAGGGTTTAGGGTTTAGGGTTTGGGGTTTGGGGTTTGGGGTTTGGGGTTTGGGGTTTGGGGTTTAGGTTTTAGGAATGAGGGGAGTTCTTGATGAGTGACAATGGCTCATGCACAGACTAGCGGATCTGTCGCAACAGCAGCCGGGACGCAATCCGTACTTGGCCACGGAAGTGAAGTTCTCTGGCGGGTAGACCCTGGTAGAGCGCTCTACGTTCGGGACAGGCAGGGATGCTCACCCCCTTATACTAGCAGTCCTTAGTACAGATTCTAGTGCCCCCCTACTATAATCCCTACTAAGGACTGTTCGTGTAAGGGGGGAACATCCCAAAGAAGGCATGCACATGCTGCACTCTTCAGCTCTACATGGTGCAGGGCGGCACCCGCGCTGGTACAAGATGCTGTTGATGGCGTAGCCGAAGAACTCGACCACGGTGTCCGTGGAGCCGCGCAGGGTGATCTGGGCAGCTCCGGGGGTCTTACAAGCCTGGCTCTCTGGCATCCTCTGGGTATTCGGAGCCCTAAACCCTAAACCCTAAACCCTAAACCCTAAACCCTAAACCTGAAAAAACAAAAGAAAACAAAAATGAAAAAGCTGGGGCCAGATCAAGGCCCGTCTTCTCTGGAGTGAAGGCTGCTGGCATGGTGGAAGCAGGGCAATCGATTCTTGGGGCTGTTTGAGGGGCGCAACCAGGACACCAGCTCGGACACTGCTGTGCACCAGCTCCCCTGCTTTGTGTCATGCCAGACTGGGCATTGCTTTTGCATCGGGACTTGGACCGGCAAGAGTGTATCGCATCTCGAACAGATCGAAGCTGTGGGTCTGGCCCTTACAAGAGCACTGCACATCATCAGCAGGCATCCACAAGCTTCGGATGCCGGTTTTTTCAACGTGCTGTGGCAACGTCTGTACGCAGCATCTGAGATGCCTCCAAGAGGACATCTTAAGAGGCACGGCACGAGTTCACCGGAGTCTCTTGGCTCTTCAACTGCCAGAGGACCTACAACAGCCTACAAAGCCAGTGGCCAGCGGGTTCAGGATCCCAAAATCTCAAATCCTGAGCACGCTTCGGAGAGGGAGCCCTACGTCTCACATCACACCCTTCGAGGATCTCTACCCTCACTCAGGGCCCGCTAAGCCACGGCGGCCTCCGACGCGGACTTCAGGGAAGGGTGCAGGCTCTTAGGACTTCGGGGTGCTTGGAGTTTATAGAGCATCTTTGAACAGTAGAGCTTGTAGGGCCTGTGGAGATTGCAGGGCATGTGAGGGTTCTAGGGGTCAGGATCCGGAGTTATAAAAAGGCGTCTCAGGAGGGTTGAATGTGGCTTGACACTGGGCTCTGTAAGGCGGCTACGAGTAGATTCTTAAGTTCAGGCTATCCTAGGCATAACCATCCATAAGCTGACTTCCTGCGGACCTTACTCCCTGAACCCTAAACCCTAAACGCGAACCCCTAAACCCTAAACCCTAAACCCAGCAGGTTCCGCCTTGGGCCAGGCTCGCGGCATTCGGAACCCTGGTCGGAGAGGCACTGCAGTTTAGGGTTTAGGGTTTGTCTGTGTACTCCTTATTGGCAGTGAGTCCAGGCTTGGCAAGTCAGGTCCCTAGGCGCCGAGCAAGGAAAGGAAGACGGAACCCGATTACAAGGGAACTAGCCCTAGACCCTGAACCCTAAACCCTAAACCCTAAACCCTACGAGTCGACTTGGGAAAAGCCTTATATTGGTTGGAAGGCCTGCCGGTAGGATCGAGGGGCTAGGGCTTTCGGCTCATACTACTCTATATGCTATATATGGGGGGGGGGGGGTTTCCGAAATTAGGGGTACCTTATTGGGGCTCTTACTATAAGGGGATTTTAGTATATGGGGGTCAATTTTGGGTGGTCCCCTATTTTCGTAAACAATATATATATGTATATATATATATACTAAACATACTCTGCTACATCTACCGTGGATACACAACATGTGATATGCTATGTACGATAAACGATTGCTACACCATATACCATATACTGTGAACTGTGTACCCAGAGCAACACACCCCAGGGCTCACAACCATTAACCCCTCAAATGTTATTCCCCCCCCCCCCTGATAATTAACAAGGGTTGGGGCGTTCTGGGCTCACAACCATGAACCTCTGAAATGTTACTCCCACCCCGGTGAAAAAACAAAGAAGGATTGGGGCGTTCTAGGGTGTACGAAAAGTCAAATTTTCGGTGGGAGGGAGGCTGCCTGCTATCTTGTTCAGGACTAAGCCTTCTTTTCTCCCCACCCCCCCCCCCCACCCCCCCCCCCAGCCCCCCCCCCACCCCCCCCCCCCCCACCCCCCGCCCCACCCCCCCCCACCCCACCCCCACCCCACCCCCCCCCCCCACCCCCCCGCGCCCCCCGCCCTCATGCAGGCACGGACCGCCTAGGCCAGATAGGTCGCCGTTCGCGGCGCCGTTGCTGCTCCCCACGAACTTCCGGGCCGCCTGGGCAGGGAGACAGCAGCTGTTCCCAAGAGCCAACGCCGCTGAAGGAATGTAGGGTTTAGGGTGTCAGGCTCTTCCCCCAAGTCCGGGGCAAAGAGTGACTGCTTTACAATCTCGGGCTTCGGGTTCAGGATTTACGGTTTGGAGGGTTTATGAGGGTTGAGGGTTTAGGGATTAGAGTGAAACGGTTTATTTTTGCAGTGGCCTTGCGACGATCGAGGGCGTTGGAAAAATCCTGGCAAAGTTGCACATGACGTCTCTGAGCTTCTACGGCATGCTTGCGGCAACCCCCATTGAGCCCAAGATGCTGATTCCCTAAACCCTAAACCCTAAACCCTAAACCCTAAACCCTAAACCCTAAACCCTAAACCCTAAACCCGCAGCGCCCGGGAGCCACTAGGGCATTAGAATCAAAAATCCTGGGTTGCAGGTGCAGGGTTTAGGGTTTAGGGTTTAGGGTTCAGGGTTTAGGGTTGGGGTTTAGGGTTTAGGGTTTAGGGTTTAGGGTTTAGGGTTTAGGGTTTAGGGTTTAGGGTTTAGGGTTTAGGGTTTAGGGTTTAGGGTTTAGGGTTTAGTTTTAGGGTTTAGGGTTTAGGGTTTAGGGTTTAGGGTTTAGGGTTTAGGGTTTAGGGTTTAGGGTTTAGGGTTTAGGGTTTAGGGTTTAGGGTTTAGGGTTTGGGGTTTGGGGTTTGGGGTTTGGGGTTTGGGGTTTAGGGTTTAGGGTTGTTCAAGGCTCTGCCTAATTCAGGGCCCACGAAGCAGTAAGATTCAGCCCAACCTTCGCTGAGGGCTGGGATCTCTTGTCTCGCAGGGCCAGGAAGATGGCCTGCACAGTAGCAGCACGATCCCTCGTGCTAGCTCTCGTAAAAATCTGTTCGAGGCCCGTACGGTTATCTCCCCAAACAGGGGTACCCCGGTACCCCCCTTTATACCCTAAATAGAATCGGATCCCCTTAAGAGACCCTCAAAAAGGGCACCCCTGTTTTTTCGCAAACCCCCATACAGCAAAAGGCGCAGTCTTGCAAAATTGACCCCTCATGGACACGACTACCACCGTCAGTGTCATGTTCCTGGTTTTTCGACCTTCAGGCTTTCAACAAGAAGGCTAGGGTGTTTCAGGGGCCGCGGTGTACCTGTGTGTCCCCAGCCAACTCCCCGCATCTCCCCCGCAATGAAAAATCCAAGGGTTTCTGCTTGGTGTTGAAGGTGTGGGCCCTGCCTACACTCCTTCCCCCCAAGCCACCCTCCTTCGGGTCTAAACCTAAAGCCTAGTCCCAAAGTCTCAAGGAAGCATAGAGTTCCCAGAGCTTCGTGATCTTACAGACTGGGGGGAGGGGGGCTTCGATCACTGTGGCGCCTCGTTCACCACGTTGGCCAGCTCTGCCCCACTGAAGCCTGTCTTCCAACGAAACCCGCAACACGAAACCTACAGGTTTAGGGTTTAGGGTTTAGGGTTTAGGGTTTAGGGTTTAGGGTTTAGGGTTTAGGGTTTAGGGTTTAGGGTTTAGGGTTTAGGGTTTAGGGTTTAGGGTTTAGGGTTTAGGGAAGCCCCGAAATCCTAATATCCGAAAACCTGAGCCGCAAGCCAATCTACGGGGCATGGGGGTGGAAGTTGCTGGAAGTTCCACGATTCAAGAAATTTTCTTTCCACAATCAGTGAGGAGACCATAAAACCCGAAATGCCGAAAACTCTAAACCCTAAAACCTATGACCCTCAAACCCAAACCCTCAAACCCTCAAACCCTGAAGCCCTCAGACCCTACGTACAACCCTACAGCCCTATAACCCAAAAGCCCTAAAGCCCTCAGACCCTACAACCCTAAAACCCTATTCATGGCTCTCTGGTATTGCAAGTCTCCTGGGTGCTCTCGAGCACAGCTATGCACAGCTGACGCCAGAAACTTGTTTCACCCTAGAGCCTCAACCCCCTCCCCTCAACCCTATAAACACCTATAAACCCCTATAACAGCCTATAACCCCTAGAAACCCTAACAAGCCTGAAGACCCTAGAAACCCCTCCTAAACCACATACACCCTGCACGCCCCAAACTCTGAAGCCTTTGTGGAGCCATCCCCCCCAAATCAACGAAACTCACGGGACGGGCAGAGGCCTGCCGAGGACGCGGCGATAGAGCTGACGGTACCCGCCTCCGCTTTTAGGGTTTGGGCTTTGAGGGTTTGGGCTTTAGGGTTTAACTAGGGTTTAGGGTTTAACTAGGGTTTAGGGCTTAGGGCTTAGGGCTTAGGGTTTAGGGCTTAGGGTTTATGGTTGGTGAACTTTAAATGGGCCTGTACAGCTTGGAATCTTGAAGCTTCGGCGTATCTGGCTCCCGGGTTGAGATCCCTGTAGACTGGCTTTGCTTCGTGGCTTTAGGGCTTATTTAGGGGCTAGGGTTTGGGGTCTAAGGGTTGAAAGGTTGAAGTGGGTTTAAGGGCTTAGGGTTTAGGGTTTAGAGATCGCAAAAAAGGCTTAGACTCCCCCCGCACCGGGCCAAGCCTCCACGGACAGGTTCTCGTCTGCCTGCCGCCGGTTTCGGGGCTAGAGGGTTGAGGGTTTAGGGTTTAGGGTTTAGGGTTTGGGGTTTGGGTTTGGGGTTCGGGGTTGAGGGTTGAGGGTTGAGGGTCCATGGTGAACCCTTTGTGGTGGTTGTTCTATGATTCTCTAAGCCTTGCCCTGCAACGATTTGATGTCGCTCATGGGATGTCACATGTTGTCTCGCCAGCATGGCCTCTCTACATACTGAAGCAAGACCTACTTGCTGTATTCCACTGAGCCCGACCGCGCCTTTCGGACGTGAATTCGAAAAATTTCTCTCCGCTCCTCCTGCAGGAGCAGCTCAAGAACTGTTTTGCTTAAGGCTTAAGTAAGGCTTTCAGGGTCCAAGATACTTGGGTCTTTGAGGAACTCGGGCTTAAAGTCTCACAAGGGCTTGGGGTACCGGAACCCCTCAAACCCCTAACGCCCTCGACCAGGAGCCCCGCTTCATGAACCCTAAATCCTAAACACTAAACCCTAAAGCCGAAACCCTAAATCCTAAACCCTAAACCCTAAACCCTAAACCCTAAACCCTAAACCCTAAACCCTGAACCCTGAACCCTGAACCCCAAACCGAACTCTGAAATCCCTGAGCTCCACTACTCGCGCCCTAACACGTCCTCATCGGGGAGCTCCACCTGGATAAACCGATCGAAGCCTCACATGGGGGACAAGCTGTAGATTAGGGTGCCCTGGGTTTAAGGTTTAGGGTATAGGGTTTAGGGCTTTGGGTTTAGGGTTTAGGGTTTAGGGTTTAGGGTTTAGGGTTTAGTGTGAAGCACAGAGAACTTCTTCGTCCTTTGTATGATGTTTATGATGGTCCTCGTATTGGCATTCAAGAATCATCTCCCATCTAGGGCAACCCGGACCCCCTTTTGACCCGTCGCAAGGCCTTCAACTTCCGCAAGGCATGTTCGGCCCATGCAGAGAAAACAGCTGTGGCTGTGCAGGCGGGCCCCCGGGGTAGGGTTTTCGGGTTGCTGTCTTGTGGTTCCCTTAGTGTTTCATATTGGTAGCGGAGCCTGTGTGCTCCTTAGGTTAGGCTTAGGGTAGTGGGGACGAGCCATGTCAATCCCGTTCGATGGCGGCGACGGGAGTGTTCGTTCTGGGCATGAGCCTGAAGAGCCGGCTGAAAGGGGAGATCGTGAAGACGCCCCTCCTAGTGTGACCAGTGAAGGAGATCCCTGGGCGAAGCAAGGCTCTTGGGAGGGCCGACAGCAAAGCTCAGGAGCATGGGAGAGTCGAGATTCCGAGTGGGCGAACTGGCAAAGCCGTGCCGGTCATAGAGAATCTGGACGTTGGGAATGTCACTATCAGCCAGATAGTGGGCGAGAAGGGAGTTGGACTGCCTCGACTGAAGATGCGAGCAATGCCCCCCGATGGTGGCGAGATCCTTGGCAGCCTCAAGCAGCTCCCTCGGCAGATGGTCGAGACGGCCGTTGGGACCCCGGTCCTTTTGGACATGCTCAAGAAGATCCCTGGGCAGATGGGCGAGATGGCCGACGGCAAGGGTACGATTATCCGCACCGAGATGAAGTAAGTGGAACCAAATGGACGAATGAAGACAGTACCACGAGGGCATGGACCGGCTGGCGGCACTTTGGCGGAGGCTTCCGGTCGGACGACCAAGTATGGGACGATCGCCCGAGGCCACAGGGGCGACCTTCCGAGAAGCTTAGCGTTCCCAGCTTCTCAGCAGAAGACGGCGACGATGTTGGGACCTCGGCAAGGTCCTACCTTCGACAAATAGAGGCCTGGCGAAGAATGACCTTGTTGCCTCCGCAGCAGCAGGGACTGGTCTTGTACCAGCACTTGGGCGGCAAAGCTTGGGTCGCCGCCGAAGAGCTCGATGTCGACCAGCTCAGCAGCGCCGGCGGTGTCAGCTACCTGGTTTCCTGGATCACGGCTCGCTTCTTGGACTTGGAGATCACTCGCATCGGGAAGGCCTTCTCGGAGTTCTTTCGGCGACTTCGTCGCCGACCAGGTCAGAGTATCCGGGACTATAACAGCGAGTACGACCGTCTCCATGCCCGACTCCGTGAAGTGGGATGCAACCTGCCGGAGGCTTGTGCTGCTTGGGTTTATGTGGACAGGCTTCAGTTGGATGAGACAGCTGAACTCAACCTCCTCGCGAGTGTCGGCAACTCGTACTCCTTGCAGAAGCTCCAGCAGGCGGCGGTCATCCATGATCGAGGACATCGCAAACCTTGGGAAGGCGCTAGGAAAGAAGCTGCACAACACCCACATGACCGATGCCTACGACGACTCCGATGCGGACTCCCTTGGAGATGAAGAGGGAGAAGGTGTTGCTGAGGAAGTAGCCACTGCCTATGTTGCCTTCCAGAATGCCAAGGCCAAGCACCGAGACCAGAAGAAGTCCCGAGGTTACGACGTTGCCACCGACAAGGACAAGGGCCGCGATGGAGGAAAGGAGGGCAATGCCAGAGAGGAAAGGATCCGCGCAATGAAAGCAAAGTCCTTTTGCTCAGGATGTGGAAGACGAGGTCACTGGCATAAGGACAGCCAATGTCCGAACAATCGGGCTGCTGCGAGCGGGGACGTCAAGGAGGTCGAGGTGTGCTACAACTTGCCCTCCGAAGTGTTCGCCGTCAAACACTCCAAGCACTCCTTGCTCGGCATCACGGATACCGCCTGCGCCAGGACGGTCGCTGGAACGAGATGGTTGCAGGACTACACCGATGCCCTCGAAGTCCTCGGGATGAAGCCGGCCTTGCACAAGGAATGCGAAGCTTTCAGGTTCGGGGCCGGCAAGGTCTACTACTCCTCCTTCTACGTGATCGTGTCTTTCGAGCTGGGTGATAAGATCGTCGAGGTCAAGACTTCCATCATCAGTGGCGACATCCCGTTGCTGTTGTCCAAAGCCGTGCTGGGAAAACTTGGCATGATCTACAATGTCGGGACTGGCGACGCCGACTTTGTCGAGGTCGGACTGAGGGGGTACCGCCTTGTCACAACTGCATCCGGTCACCCGGCAATCCCCATCGTGCCGGCGAAGCCAGCAGAGGCAGGGGATCCACTCCTTCCAGTTGAAGACCTTCGCTTGCAGTCGCGAGAATACATGGTGTACGCCATTGCTTGTGCTGCTGGGTCAACCGATAGGAGGTCTTCCATGTTGAACCTCTTCCACGACAAGAAGTTAGACCCTGGGGTCAAAAGTATGCTCATCCACCCCCGTTTCCAGCACAGTACTTTCCTATCTTGGCGGCAAGCTACGAAGGTCACTGGGGACTTCTGGGTTGAAAGAGACGACGCCTGGATACGAGTACATGTAACGCCGAGAAGGGCACAGTTCAACCCCTCCACATGGCGCACGCATTCTTCCATGCTGAAGGATATGTTGCTGACTAGCCTTGGGGACATTAGGAGCACAGAAGCGGTTTGTTGCAGTTCTGAGAGGTGGTTGGAAACTGTAGTAGACCGATGGACGGTTGAGAGCGACTCCGAATCTTCACTTCCGCTGCTTTGGATTGGAAGGACTGTGCTCAGTAAGAGCTTCGGTCGGCCCCTGCCTACTCCTTCGCGACCGGCAGCCGATGGAGCCTCGAGCATGCGGCAATCCCCCGGCGATCAGCAAGATGACCAAAGCGCAGCTGTTGGAAGAATGCAATCGGGTGGGTCTCCTGGTGCACCACTCTTGGTCGGTGGAAGAACTCAAGTCATGCATTCAAGAACATCGGCAAGCGCACCAGGAAGTTGGAGCCAGAATGACCCGCCTTCACCAGATGAACATGGAGCAGCTTCGTCTACAAGCCAAGGAGCTGGGAATTCAGTTCGTCCCCAAGACCTCAAAGGGGAGCCTCCTGAGGATGATTCGCGACAACATCAACACCCCAGCGGAGACCCTGATGCCCATCGGAAAGTGGAAGGGGCTGCAGTACAAGGAGATTCCGAAGGAGTACGGGGAGTGGTGTCTTCAGGAGCTCAATTCGAACTCCGACCCGGACTTCGTTCGCTTCGCCCGGTGGTACGAGAACGACAAGAAGGCCAAGGAGCAGAGCTATGTCGGGACAGGGAGCGACATGTCGGCACCCTTTCCTCGGAGTCCGACTTCCAGACCGGGAACCTCGGCGGCAGCGACAGGCTCATCGGATCAGATGTCATCGACAAGGACCGATTGGTCGGTGGTGTCTGCTGCGATCTCCGAGAAGCAGAGGGTGATCCCTGTCGAAGCAACGCCCAACAAGAAGAGAGCCGGGAATGCCGAGACAACCAGGATGGAGGCGGAGATCGACGAGGAAGCCCTGGAGGAGATCAGGCGGCTCGAGGCCCAGCTTGCAGTGCTCAAGAACAAGGCCGGGTATCCGGGAGCAGACCATGGCCGTCAGTGAGGGACTCCGGGAACTCTTGCGAGCGACGAAGACGCCAAGGATGCTGTGGTGATTTCGACTTGCAAGATGGCATCACCGAGGAAGAGATCCTCCTCGCCTCCAAGAATAATTGCACCTACCTGATCGCCGAAGCCGAAGAAAACTACGAGGGGCCGCTCGTCAACCCGTTGCTCAGCCAGGCCCGTACCGCCTGCATCAACGGTGACTTCTCCTTTTCCACATGTCGAGAGCTTTTGGAAGGCGCTCGTCTTTTGAGAAGCACCATGAGTCGAGGAAGTGCCTTCAAGCAACAAGACCAAGATCCCGACAAGCGCCCGCATGAGCATACTCTCTTCGGCTTGTTCACCCATGGTGGCGTTCATGGTCTTACCAAGGCGACGGAGTCCAATTGGCTCGGTACGTCAATGCCTTCGGAAAATTCCATCTTCCAGAGGGCACCACCTGGACATCGGTGTCGGTGATGTGCAATGTCGCCGCCGGTGTGCATTGCGACTACAACAACAGTCCCGACTCCTACAACCATGCTGTCAGATTTGGACAGACCAAGGGTGGAGAACTATGGATTGAGGAAAAGATCGAGGGTCAAGAACAAGGTCTTCGTCAAGATCTCCTATGGAAAAAGGACAAGCAGGGCAATTGGATTCCCGGGACTGTGCAGTCGACCCTGGGCAACTTCAAGAGCTTCAAGCCAGGGCTGAAGCATGCTGTCCTCCCTTGGGAAGGGGACCGGTGGAGCCTTGTGTACCACACCACCAGGAGCATCATTAAGATCGGCAAAGAAATCCGTGACCGCCTCAGAAAGACCGGTTTTCCTCTCCCTCGCAAAGGGCGTCAAGACCAATCAGGCGAAAGACAATGTGAAAAGAAGCCGAACAAGCGAACAAGGAACGTTCTCGCCGCGAATGCCAGCAAGATTGGGGTGCTCTTCACCACACTCGTCGCCGCGGTCACTTCCTATATGTGTGACTTCGGCATGCCCGAGGTCAAGCCCGACCCCATCGTGATGTTCGAGATAGGCGGCCTAGATGGAACTTCAGAAGCCGTCGACCGCGGGAAGGCCGTCCTTGAACCTATGAGCTGGGAAGATTATTTGGACCCAGACAGGCGGGAGACCGCCTACCACTTCGTCTGTGCCGCCTCTCCTAGGGAGTTACGTCTCCACATGCACGATCTACCGAGCAGCGGGCGCGAGGCAGTCATTGCACTGATCTCACGACAACTTGACGATGGGGGCTGCGTGGTCCTTCAGGGAGAAGATCTTCATGGCATCGCCGACAAGTTCTCCGAGTATATCCGCTACCGGCAAGGAGATGGGGATACCGCTTGGGTCGTCCTCGAAAGAAAGAAACAGGCGCAGCGGACTGTGCCGAGCGATTTCCCGCCGTACAGTGTGTGCGTCGTTGGAGAGGCTGCAGGAGAAGACGAACGACAGCCAGCCGATTTTGTCGGGAACGGATCAGCAATCACCTTCGACACTGCAGCGAGCTCACTGGTCCAAGGAGCCCTACGGCGACTCCACCAGAACCTAGGTCATCCGCGATGTGAAGATCTGGTGAGACATCTGAGGCTAGCCGGATGTGAACCAGAGGTCCTCAAGGTTGCCAAGAGCTTGAAGTGTCAGGTTTGCGACAACACTAGCAAACCTAAGATTGCGAGACCCAGCACGGTTCCGCGAATGCTGGACTTCAACCAATGCGTTGGGGCTGACCTCCTCTTTGCTCATGACGTTGACGATGTCAGGCATACCTTCCTCAACCTCGTCGACTGGGGCACCTCCTACCAGGTCGTTGTCGAGATAAAAGGAACTTCTGCTCCCGACTTGGAAAGGGCGTTCAATGATTTCTGGTTGACACCCTTCGGCCCTCCGTCAACGATGTCAGTGGACCTAGAAGGAGGACTACAGAAAGGATTGGGAAGGCTTTGCGACTGGCACAACATCAAGGTCAAGCATGTGGCGGCCCAAGGACACTGGCAAGCAGGCATCACCGAGCGACAGGGAGCCTGGTGGAAGGATATTTGGGAAAGAGTCGTTCATGACATGAGTATCAGCAAGAACGAAGCCCACCTCGCAGCTTCATGTGTGACGAGTGCGAAAATCAACTCCGGAGACGTTGCGGTCACAGCCCATTTTCGTGGGTTTTCGGTCGTGATCCCCGCATGCCTGAGGACCTCCTCGACCCTGACTCCGGAGAGAGAGTCACATGGGACGTGTCGGCGGAGAGCAAATTCCAACGACAGATGGCGGTGAGGTCGGCAGCCAGAATCGCGTTCCACAAATCGCAAGGGAACGATCGTCTTCGCAAAGCTTTGATGCAAAGAGCAAGGACCACATCGCGACCCTATGAAATTGGAGAGCCTGTCCACTTTTGGCACCAGCCAAAGAACCGCCGGAGGGGATCGTCGGCAATGAAGGCGGCAACTACTGGATCAGCCGCAATGGGCGATGTCGCTTGACAGCTCCAGAACATCTACGACCATCAGGACCCGAAGAAGTCGGCGAACTCCTCCAAATGCGCGGCGTCCAGCGTGAAGTGGCCCGACTCCTCGAGGCAGACCTTGACGAGGATGACACCTACGACGGCGACCAGATGGTGAGTGATCTAGATCTCGATCTACAAGGGTACTCGCCTACCGAACTCGATCCGGACGAGGAGATGGCCGTTGCTGAAGAGGATCCGCTCCTAGATGCAAACGAAGGAGTCGTATTAGAAGCCGACGAAGGAGAAGAGATGAGGAGGCCCACAAGACGACTCAAGAGAAAGACAGCGCCCGGAGATGTCGACTGGGACGCTGAACCGCACCAGGCCATGATCATGAAGCGAGACCTCACGAAGAGAGGGGTGGAAAAGCGCCAAGAGAAGGAGCTGAGGTGGAGCGAGATTCCCAATGACCAGAAGGAGCTCTTCAAGTCCGCAGAAAGGGTGCAGTGGGATGAAGTCCCTCGAAACCAGTGACTGGATACGAGAAAATATCTCGTCTGACCGGATCCTTCGCTGCAGATGGGCCTATAAAGATAAGAATTGGGCCAGGCGAAGGAATGCTGGAGCTGACGCCCAGAACATCCCATGGAAGTGCAAATCGAGGCTTGTGATCGCCGGGCACACTGACCCCGACCTTGGAAGCTCGCAGTTGACCACCGACGCTCCTACCTTATCACGAACAGGATTGCTTTGTTTGATGCAACGACTGGCCAACGGACTACGAGAACAAGATCCTTGGACGGTCTCTGCGGGCGACATCAGGTGTGCTTTCCTTACCGGAGGGTACCTGAGGCGAGAAGAAGAACTTTTTCTTCACCAGCCCAACACTGGCTTTCCGGGATTACACCCACGGCAACTGGTGCGGATAAAGAAGAACATCTTTGGCCTTGCCACTAGTCCTCATGAGTGGTGGCAGGACCTGCAAAGTGGAATTCTCGACATGGAGATTGAGCACGAAGACGGGGTGTTCAAGTTCTGCCAGTCCCCCATGGACCCTTGTGTTTTCGCCCTTCGCAGGTGGGATGGCAAAAAGTTCTCCGGGCGCGCCGTGGCATTCGTCGGCACGCATGTGGACGATCTCTTGGTTGTTGGCCCGGGAAGCTTAGCCGACAAGATGAAGGAACAGCTGTCACGGACTTTCCCCATCGATAGCTGGGAACAAGATGTCTTCAACTATGTCGGGGTGGAGATCGTATGCACCAAGGACAGCGTCAGGGTGAACCAGACGGGCTATGTGGACACTAGGTTGTTCCTTCTGCCTCTTCCAAAGGGGTGCCGTGACGAAGACCTTGTCGGGGTCGACCTCATCGCCGACAATAGATCACTCGCGGGGGCCTCTCCTGGGTCTCCGCTCAAACAAGACCTGATTTGACTTGTGGAATCAGCTTGACTCAACAAGTCCAGAAAGCCCCGACCTATGAAGACATTCGCTTCACGAACAACCTATCGATTCGAGCCACGCCTGGAGTTTCATCCCCTGGACCCCGACAACATGGTCACCCTCGTCTACCACGACGCCGCCTGGGCGAACGCGTTCGAGGGCGACATCGGTGAAGAAGGATTCGAGCTGTATGAGGACGACAAGGTTGCCGGCCTCCAACGAGATGTCCCTCCTTCCTTTCATGCTGGGCGAAAGGCTAAAAGGCAGAACTCCAGAGTTGCATCCCAGCTTGGCGGATTGATCCTGTTTGCCAACAAGACCAGTATTGGACGTCAAGCCGGCCATGTCAATGTGGTAGACTGGAAAAGTCGAGCAGGACAGCGAGTTTGCAGGAGCACCTTTGGAGCTGAAACCCAAGCCTGTGTCGAAGGTTTGGAAGGAGGACAGTACGTCAGGTCCTTCTACGAGTCCCTGGTGGAAGGCGAAATCATCGAGGTGCAGCAGGCCAAGATGCCCCTCCTTTGTTTGAGCCGCTCTCTCTATGACCACTTGCATAAGCAAGGGGTGCCCCGTGTCCCGCAGGATCGTCGCCTCGCGATAGATCTAGCAGCTCTTCGCCAGCAATTGAAATTCGAACGTTGGAGCTCTAAGCTCCCCCTCGCCTGGGTACCGAGTCCAGCTCAATTAGGCGACATACTTACAAAGCCTCAAGATTCAAAGTCTTGGTGGGCAGATATTGCTGCGCAGCTGCTTATTCCAGTTGCCTGCGACGAAGGAGATGGCTTAGCCAACAGAAGGTTTGTCATAGATGGGAGAACCAGTGTGAAGCACAGAGAACTTCTTCGTCCTTTGTATGATGTTTATGATGGTCCTCGTATTGGCATTCAAGAATCATCTCCCATCTAGGGCAACCCGGACCCCCTTTTGACCCGTCGCAAGGCCTTCAACTTCCGCAAGGCATGTTCGGCCCATGCAGAGAAAACAAACACGGTTTAGGGTGCGGACGTCGGGCTGTTCAGGCTCAAGGTTTGCTGTTGAAGCTGGGAGTGGGGGGGAACCCTAAACCCCCCGACGGGTCCAGTTACGGGGGCGGGTTTACAGCGTAATTCACAGGGTTTCGTGTTTTGGAGGCCGGAAAAAAAGAATTATTGTGATTCGGTTTTTGGTGTGAAAGGTGGAACTTGTGTAATTGCACAGCATCCTTTGTCTTTCCAGGAAGCAGAAGGCACAAAGCCCCGAGTCAAAACCTCTGAAGCACCCACTTTAGACCCTAGGCGGAGAATCATGCGATTCCGGAGTGGCTGAAAGCCAAAAACAACAGCACACGCTGTGCGCTACAGAGGCAAGGCATGCGTGGAGATTCGTTCTTAACCGTGTGTAGGTAACCAAGGAAGGCCATGAAACGTGTCTCGATTCTACCACGCAGGCCACGCATTTCGTGACCTTGCACAAGACACTGCACCAAAAGGGGCACCCCTTTTGGTAGTTGAAAACGCTGACATCGGAACGTGTGACAACACACAAAACAAACAGCGGACATGTTGAAAATGTCTCGAAAACCTCACGCAGGTCAACGTTTTCAGCATGCACCGTGAACAAGGAGGAACAGCGGCAGGGGACAAGACGCTGTTTTGACCCGAAAAACCGTCCCCGCAACCAAACCAGCGAGGCTAAACCCTAAACCCCAAACCCTAAACCCCGAACCCTAAACTCTAAATCCTAAACCCTAAACCCTACACCCTAAACCCGAAACCCCAAGTCCTAAACCCTAAACCCTAAACCCCAAATCCTAAACCCTAAACCCTGAACCCCTGAAGAGTGAAGTTCCGAGGCTCACACGCCCTGGTCGAAGCAGGGCCGGGTCGATGGCCTTGTGGCTCGTCGTTTACTCCCGGGAGCTTCAATGCCCCCTTTGTTTAGGGTTTAGGGTTTAGGGTTTAGGGTTTAGGGTTTAGGGTTTAGGGTTTAGGGTTTAGGGTTTAGGGTTGAGGGTTGAGGGTTGAGGGTTGAGGGTTGAGGGTTGAGGGTTGAGGGTTGAGGGTTTAGGGTTTAGGGTTTAGGGTTTAGGGTTTGGGGTCCAGAATTTAATGTTTAGGGTGTAGGGTGTAGGTGTTGAGGGTTTAGGGGCACAAAAAAGACCCAAACATGACTTAAGGAATATTCCTTGCTTGGGGAGTCTGCGGGCTTGCGGTCGTGGGGCATCACGGCCTTTAAGGGCTTTAGGGATTAGCTTTAGGGACTTCCACGCACCCGATCAGAGCTTCACGGCAAAGAATGGTGCAGAACTGACACACATGACTGCCTGTTAGCCACGAAACGACCCCCCAAAAAACCATCTCCCGACTGCTGTTGAGAGTGCCTTCAAGTCCACCCTCAGCTCCCCCTGGCCTCCTGGCGATTCGTCGCCCCAAGCACTACGATGCCATCGCTATGCCCGTGAAACCTCGAGGGAAAAATCGGCTTTCGGAGCCCACACACCTCTCCTTGCTTAGGTTTGGGCGAATGCGGAAGGGGGGAAGGGAAGGGGAAGGGGGGGGGGGGAAGGGGGTTGTCAGGTTTACAGGGCTTCTTGCAGGGTTTGAGGGCTAGGGCGTCAGATTCTGAAGCACAAGGTCCCTCAAGTTCCTGCGCTCCTCTCAAGTGCAGCTTGCGACATCGGAGCAAGGGTGTCAAGGGCCGCGGCCCATCTAGCTCCGTCAGAATCTGGTTCAGAGTCTGCACATACTCCTCCAGCAACATTCAGTCGGTTGAGGGGTTTAGGTCTTACGATAAGCCCTCTACATTAAACTCTTTAAAAAGCCCTCCTACACGCCTTGACTTGCCAATTCTCAGCAGGGGAGGCCCTTGGAACCTCACTCCCCGAAAAAGAACGGGAAAGTTAAACGCCTCTAGCCCTGAACCCAGGGCCTCACTCCCGCCGAGGCCCCCTTGGCCTCGGCTGCGCGTGCCTGCAAGTCAAGGGCATTTTAGGGTTCAGGCTTAGGGTTTATATAGGGTTTAGGGTTTAGGGTGTAGGGTGTAGGGTTTAGGGTTGTAGAGTTTAGCAACATGCAGGGCCTAGGGGTTAAAGGTTTTGGCTCTAGGGTTTTGGAGCTGAGGACTGATCTGACTACTCGTAAAGCTTCAACCCTGAACCCCCTGGGACTTCGGCTGTAAGAACATCATGAAAAGGCGCCCATAACGCCCTTGCAAAGGCCCTTGGAAGCCCTTGAAAGGTCTTGAGAGTTCTTAAAAGCCCTTGTAGAATTGTAGAAGCCTTGAATTGCCTTTTTTGAAGCCCCTTAAAGAGCCCGTTTAACAGCCCTGAAAAGCCCGTATAGAAGCTCTTAAAAGCATTTAAAAACCCTTAAAAGCCCGGATCCGAAGCCGAGGGCCCCCACCGAGCGCGTCCAACTCGTCCAGGAAGAGCACGACAGGAGCCATGCCTCTCGCCTCACAGGGTCGGTTTAGGGTTTAGGGTTTAGGGTTTAGGGTTTAGGGTTTAGGGTTTAGGGTTTAGGGTTTAGGGTTTAGGTTTAGGGTTTAGGGTTTAGGGTTTAGGGTTTAGGGTTTAGGGTTTAGGGTTTAGGGTTTAGGGTTTAGGGTTTAGGGTTTAGGGTTTAGGGTTTAGGGTTTAGGGTTTAGGGTTTAGGGTTTAGGGTTTAGGGTTTAGGGCGTCTCGCCGCGCAGCGGCAATAAGTACCCTGTGTAAATGGCGCCCCTACACACCCAGGGGGTGTGGGGGGGCGGCATGTCACGCGAAGGCATCTGTTTTCAATGTAATCCAACAATTTCATTGGTGCTGGGTTCTTTCTCCCCACCCGCTGTGAGCTTTCACAGGCCACCACCCAAAGCACTGCCTTTTAGGGTTTAGGGCTGTCGCCCTCAAGTCCCACCATTGCTTTCCCACAAAGGCGTGGTGAAGGGCGAGGGAGAAAGAAGTCCAGGAGGGTAGGCCAGGGGGGGGGGGCGGCAGGGGGTAACAGGGGGGGGGGGGGGGGGGGGGGCCAGGGGGGCGGGCCAGGGAATATCGGAGTACTCCTGTGTGGGTATGGGCGCCACTCTGGTGGCCTAGTGGCGATGCGAGCCCTGGGGCTCTCTATTCGACCACTCTCCGATGGCTCCACCCATTGTCCATCCAGTAAAGGTGTCCATCACTGCCAGGTATCTTCTGGGTCCAGGCACCCTTGTCAAGGGTGGGTACGGCCTAAGCAGGCCGGGTGGGAATTTAGGGTTTAGGGTTTAGGGTTTAGGGTTTAGGGTTTAGGGTTTAGGGTTTTGGGTTTTGGGTTTAGGGTTTAGGGTTTAGGGTTCAGGGTTCAGGGTTTAGGGTTTAGGGTTTCTCGCCTTGCTGAGGGTTTAGGGTTGAGGGTGGCGGGTTTAGGGCTTATAAAGGGAGGGGCTATAATCCCTATTAAGCACTGCTAGTATAAGCGGGAACATCCCAAGCGTTAGGGTTGAAGAGTCTAGGGTTTGGGGCGGCGGGGGAGGGGCTTGGGGCTTTGGGCTTTGGGCCTTGGGCTTTGGGCTTTGGGCTTTTGGTTACTTTACCTGATTCCCAAACTTACAGGAAGGCATCTTCGGTAAATCAGATCAGAGAGCTCCTGTAGGTTTTAGGGTTTAGGGTTTAGGGTTTAGGGTTTAGGGTTTAGGGTTTAGGGTTTAGGGTTTAGGGTTTAGGGTTTAGGGTTTAGGGTTTAGGGTTTGGGGTTTAGGGCTTAGGGTTTAGGGTTTAGGATTTAGGGTTCAGGGTTTAGGGTTTAGGGTTTAGGGTTTAGGGTGAGCTTAGGAGCCTGCCTGCTTGAAGAGGTCTCGTACTCGCGACGCGCCGCGGCCGACATAGACCTGGCAGACGAGGGCATCGCAGCATCCTTGCGCACAAAGCACGCCCCCGCACTCTTTGTAACTCCACCCTAAACCCTGAACCCTCAGCCCTAAGCCCTAAGCCCTAAACCCTAAACCCTAAACCCTAAGCCCTTGTCCCGGCACTTTTCGAGCGATGGTGGGATCCGCGTTCAGTACGGATAGCGTCACAAGACAAATCTTGGCATCTGCTGGGGCTCACCTCGAGCTGGGGCTCCAGAGCCATAGAGTTTTGGGCTTAGGGTTTAGGGCTAGGGTTTAGGGTTTAGGGTTTAGGGTTTAGGATTTAGGGTTTAGGGTTTAGGGTTTCGGGTTTAGGGTTTGGGGTTTAGGGTTTAGGGTTTAGGGTCTGCAGCGGCAAGCGGCTGCCCTCAGTAGCGCTCAACACGGCTTATATTTTTACATGGCATGGAAGATGGCGAGTGGCGAGTTCACTGGCTTCCCCTGAGGTCCACCGCAGTAGAGTACTCCCTTCCCCCCATTAAAAATGCCCCCCACCATATACCATAATATAACCATCATGGGGGGGGGGGGGGGGTATTTAATATTAGGGGATATTAGGGGTCAGGGGTGCTTAAGATTAGGGGGAAGGGAATAGGGGAGTCCCAGTTCAAAACATGGAAGATGGAATGCTCTGGCAACCCAGGTGTCCGTCGTCACAACTTCTTCCAGCTTGGAGGAGTCTCCTGCAACCCATGGTCAGATACTAGCACTGACATTATTAACGAGCTAAGAGACTGTACTGCATCATACTAGATTCTGGTAGACTTGTATGCTATGTTGGCGCATGATGACAGTACTGCAAGATGTTTCTTGTTGCTTCCTGGATGTATGGTCTGTGTCTCGAGTACCTCGCTGTTGACGTAGGGTTTAGGGTTCTGGGATCTCCCACACCATAGACTATCCTAGATTCTAGAATATACGATCATGCACTTGAAGACTTTTGAAAGATGCGAATACGAAACGGCGTTAATACACTATGTGATGTGCAAACATGCACCAGCTTCGACCTTCAAGAAAACCTCACGATGTCATTTAGGCTTTAGAGATAAGGAGTTTCGGGAGATCAATTAGGATCTAGGATGTTTGCGTAGATTTCGCAGTGCTCCCGGGTTCTATGGAAACACCACACCATCGATCATCCCGTGTTGACCATCCCTAGCCAGACTAACCCTAAACCCTAAACCCTAAACCCTAAACCCTAAACCCTAAACCCTAAACCCTAAACCCTGTCTCCGCCCGGCTTTTCATCAACGCTGCTGCGCTCTCCTCCTTTGGAGGCCTGGCATCCTAAGCTCCGAATTCCGTGTGAACCTGCGCATCGCGCTCTCTTGTGTGCTGGTGGATTCACATTCCCCCCCCCAGATCTAAACAAGTGGTTTTGATACCCTCCAAACCCCGTTAAAATATCCTCCCCCGATCTAAACAAGTGGTAGTTTTTGGCCCAAAAAAAACACCCAAAAACCTTTCGTTCACTTCCTAGGTCAGAGAGAACCGACCATGCGCAAGCCGCCTCACAGCAGCTGTCGGCCTAAACACTACAGAGTCACCTTCGGGTTCGGGTCTAAAGGGCTCCGAACGAGGGTGTAGCAGTTGCAGGGGGGATAACGCTACATACGTGTAGGGTCTCTGGTTGAGGTCAGGTTCATGAGCTATGAACAGGCGGCTGCACTGTGCGCACTGCCCAGGCAGCCGGTCTTGTGCTACGGATCTGAGCATGCTTGGCAGCTCAGAAATTCATGGGGGCACACACACACACACACACACACACACACCCCACGCACCTACGATTCAGTCACGCCTGCATCACCCTCCTCCTCTACAAGCTCCTCTTGGGTGTCCTGCGACATGAGACCCATGGAGCGCCTTCCCAAGCGACGTCGTAGAGCCGCCTGCATTCGCATGACCTTGTGCCGAGAGCGGCTACACGCGTGTATCTCTTTCTCGATGTGGTGGACGACATCTCGATTCTCCTGGGTGTCTCGTGCCTTCTGCGTCTCTAGCCTCAGCATTCCACTGCAGGTGTCTGCATACAGGCCACTTGAAAGAAGGGTATAAAACGGGCATGCAGCTACGTGTCAGATGTTATGCCAAGAAGCCGAGTCTTGTCGACCAGCGTGCCTGTAACATGCTGGCCCACCAGCTTCTGCTTTGCCTTACGTCGCGCCAAAAGGGAATTTTCATACTACCTGCATATCGTTATCTCACCCCTTTATGATGGATCCCTACTTCAAGGAACCTAAACTCCCAACTCCTTTTCAATACAACAAAAGAGCCAGTGGCCTTGGACTTGGAGCTGTCTGGCAGCTCTCGGATGTAGCGTCTTAGATCCCGTCGCCGATCCGACCACCTGAAGTACGCTGAAAAGCCGCCCAACCCAGGTTGTAGGGCACGGCTTTGGTTTTTCGGGTTTAGGGTTTAGGGTTGTAGGGCTTATAGGGCGTATAGTTCTCATAGTAGGACCTAAGGCTTTTTGGTGTTAGGGTTTGGGGGCTAGAAAAAACTTGCCGGCCTGCTTTCGGCTTCCAAGACCCGGAGCCTTGTTGACAGCTTGTCCTCAGGCTCCTTACTGGTTCTTTAGGGTTCGGGGTTTAGGGTTTAGGGGCTATCAGGCCTGGGGATGTATAGTGTTTAGGAGGAAAAGGGAAAAAATGAGCTTTGGTTTCTAAGCGGATGTTGCATAGCCAAAACGGACAAAGGCTACCGTACTCAGCACCCAAGGCTCCACGACCTGACTCTTCAGACAGCGTTTGGGTCGCTTCCCAGGAGGCTCCTTGCTTCCCCTCGACTTCGATCCGTCCTCGCTGACGAAGGACAGCTTCGTTGAGGCCACGGATCCACGGCTCCTAGACTCAGGAATAACCTAGGAATACACAAGGGTGCCCTTTTTGGTTTAAAGGGGGGTTTAAAGGGAACCTAAACCCTAAAAAAAGGGAATAATCAAGGGCCTACTCTTGGTCCGAGGCTCTCCAGCCCATTGCGGGATTGGTCCGGCAGTACCTGCAAGAGGCTTCTTGTGGGCAGCGACGGCTTGGAGGAGTCTTCTCCGTCCTCCGCAGCATCCGCTGGCTCGGGCGGATCGTGCAGCGTGCTTTCCTCCGCGGGCCTCCATGCGTGCGCCTGCGGGGTGGGCTCGACTGGCTCTGCGTCGCGCGCGAGCTGCACGGTCACCTCTGGAACCGAGGGCCTTCGCTCAGGCAGCGACTCAAGCACTGATGGCACCGAGGCCCTCTCTCGTCGATAGACGAAATGGTGGTGGTCGTGTATATGCCTTGGTAGCCCAGGAAACATGTTATAGTAGAGGCACCCTTTTTGGGGTTGGTTGCTTTAGAAGGGAACCCAAAACCCAACAAAAAAAGGTAAAGGGTACCACAAAGCTCAAGATGCTCATAGAGGTGCACGGTCCTGATGACGGGAGCTGCCTGCAAGGCTGGCAGGCTCTCCACCCCCTGCAATCGTCGGCCTGAGGCACCCTGTGTGGCGCCTTTCCGTGGTGGCCGCTGAGCTATCACCGGCAGCGATGGGGCCATTAACGCATCCGGCTCACCATGCTCTAGGCATGACTCTGGGTCCTGACTCTCGCATCCTTGGACCCTACCAACAGCTGCAGAAGAAGTCTAGGGGCCAAAGTATGGGCCCTTCATGTGGGTCCCCATAAACAAGGGTTCCCTTGCCATGCTAGGGGCCCACGGTTCCAACCTCACAAGAACAGGTTCAACTGCAACAGATTGTTGGGTTTGGGCGAGGGCTTCGGGCCTCCAGAGGGTTGGGGTGGCTCACTGGCCTTTCGACTGAGGTTGAGAGTTTTTGGGGTTTGGTTTTTTGAGGGTTTAGGGTTTTTAGGGATTGGGGTTCAGGGTTTAGGGTTTGGGGTTTAGGGTTTAAGGGTTTTGGGTTGAAACCAAAGACTCAGTCTGTCCTCCTCATCCGGTCCAGGTGATCTTCTTGTTCGTGCACTCGTCGATGAGCAGCCTCCAGCAAAGGCATCGCTGAATGCGCCCAAAGACTCCCAAAGCCTTCTTGTGAAAAACATACCTGAAACCCTAAACCCTGACATCCTAAACCCTTATGAGCCCTCAACACCAAGTCTGTACAAACGCAACTACAACCCCGCCCCCCTCCCCCCGCAAAAAAACAAAAAAACCTAGCAATTTCCTCGACTCCCTCCTTGGCGTCTGAGGCTGCCACCCCGTCAGGCCCTCAATGGTGGGATAGTTGAACATGACCGTGGAGGGCAGGTTCACCTTGAACTCCTGGCACGGCTCAGAGTCCAGGCAGGGTCCAGCCCGAAGTGGGAGCAGTTCTCAAATTACGGGAACCCTCTGGGGGTCCCTGGTATACTGATATAATTCCCTTTAAAGGGGACCCTGATTTAGAGGACTGCCCCCAGTGTGGGTCTAGGCATATAGGTGTTAGGGGAAGGAACGTTCTGAGCTGCGAAAGGCAGCGCAAAACATGCAGATGCGCACCCCCTGCAGCTGCGTTCGGAGCTCCACACTTGCCAGGCTATCCACACCCGACCTGACCAGCTGGCGAGGTGGGCTCCACGCACGAAACATAAGGTGGAGACGGCTTCAACCCTGCAACTCCTAACTACGCTCCTAAGCCCTAAGGCCCCCATGTCCTCAGCTATGAAGCCCTAAGTGGTAGGTAGATCCATGCGGTCGAAGCAGGACGAAGGTTGAGGCACGAGCTCCATGAGCGGAGTGTCGCCATCAACCTCGTCACCTCCGCCGACCATGTTCTTCACCATCGCGATGATGTGGTTCCTTGGCGCCGCAAAGTGCATTCTTTCGTGCTTCCTTAGCGGCCTTAGCATTTAGGGATGAGGGATCCTGAACCCCGGGCAAAACCCCTAAACACTAAAACCCGAAACTCTAAACCCCTAAACTTCAGGTATGGAAAGCTGCAGTTCACAAAGCCACTGAGCAGGCCGCTTGATGGTGATGGGGTCTGGCGCCACATAGGCCTTCGTTGGCTGGAGTGCAGGAAACGGAGTTTGGAGATTCTGGTCCTTGGCATGCAAAAAGACACCCACTGAGCTGAGAGCAAGCTCTTCGGCAGTGGCAGCAGAAGAGGCACCACCCATCTCCTTGCCGGCTCGAGGCTCTGGCAACGGGTTGGTTTAGAAAGCCTAAACCCTAAACCCTAAACCCAAAACCCTAAACCCTAAATCCTAAACCCTAAACCCTAAACCCTAACTGGACGGTAAGAGCGCAAAGGTGCCAAGTGGAGAACACTCTCCTGCACGGGCGCAGCCACGGCTGCAGCCTGCCAGGCGTGACACAACTACATGCAGCTCTTGGGACGCTCCCACTTCTACTAACAGTCCTTTATGGGCATGATCGTAGCCCGATTATAGTTCCCATTAAGGACACCCCCACAAAAATCCCTAATATAGGGCCTGAATAATTAAAATAGGGCTTCGGGGGGGGGGGGGGGGGGGGGTTATTATAGAATAACTACAAAGGGACCATAAGGGAACAATCTTGGTACTTATTCCGACCCCTGGATCCTAAAGAAACGCCTTTGTCCCCTCCAGGCTCCCGTGGACCCTGCCTGCGGGGCAGCTTCCTGCACACCAGAGCCTGAGAGTTGAACAGGGGTTTAGGGCTGACGGCTTAGGGTTTAGGGGTTTAGGGGTTTAGGGGTTTAGGGGTTTAGGGGTTTAGGGGTTTAGGGGTTTAGGGGTTTAGGGGTTTAGGGGTTTAGGGGTTTAGGTGTTTAGGGGTTTAGGGGTTTAGGGGTTTAGGGGTTTAGGGGTTTAGGGGTTTAGGGGTTTAGGGGTTTAGGGGTTTAGGAGTTTAGGGGTTTAGGGGTTTAGGGGTTTAGGGGTTTAGGGTTTAGGGTTTAAGGTTTAGGCTTTAGGGATTAGGGTTTGGGGTTTAGGGCAACCCCGAACACTCAAGAAACGAGATGCTCTCATGCCCAAACATCCACAAGACGACACAGTGCTGGAAGCGAAGCTACATCTGAAACCCACACTCCAGAGAGCACACTGAATCCCAAACCCTAAACAGTTGACAAACAACTGAAGCCAACACCCATTACATGACAGCGAAGACTTAAACCCTAAACCGGAAACCCCCAAAACCCTGGGGCGGCTGCCCATGACCAATTCCTTGAGCTGATCGGCCATGGCTTTGGCTGGCAGGCAGGGCCGGCTTTACAGGGTGGGGGGATGCAGAAGCAGGAAGGGGGGGGGGGGGGGGGGGGGGGGGGTTGGGTTTTACCCTAAACCCTGAATCCTAAACCCTTAAACCCTAAACCCACTAGGGCTGAGGAAATTGCCTTTCAAGTGTTGTAAATCCTTTAGAAACTTCCCGAGATATCTCCAAACCGATAAGAGCACTTGAAACACTTGAAACCCCCCAATTTGTCAAGCCCAGTTTTTGTTTTCTCCTTTCGTCCACCACAGCTTCACCACAAACCAAAAACATGGTGCAACAAATTGGGAGGGGGGGGGGGGGGGGTCTGTCCTTGTTTTGCTTATTGGTGCGTCCACTTAAGGTTAAGGCTTCACCCCCCTCCCCAAATTTGTTACAACCAGTTTTTGTTTTCTCCTTTGTCCACCGCACCGCCGCCACAAACCAAAAACATGATAAAACATGGGGTAACAGATGGGGTGTCACGAAGCCACTTGTTTCAGGCCCTGACATGAGTCACGACCTGTTGGGGTCCTCAACCCCTACAGTGAACTCCTCGGCAGAACCCGGCAACTCTGAGATCCATTGAATCCCTCAAGCCTGGAGATCCTGAAGCCCCACACTCCCAAAATGTAGGGGTTAGGGCTTAGGGCTTTGGGCTTAGGGCTTTGGGTTTGGGGTTTAGGGTTTGGGGTTTAGGGTTTAGGGTTTAGGGTCTAGGGTTTAGGGTGTATATAGGGTTTGGGGTTTAGGGTTTAGGGTGCAGGGCTTAAGGCTTAGGGCTTAGTGCCCAAACAACACCCTGGAACCTTGAGGATCGCCCAGCTCCTCTGCCAGGCCCTGGCGTTCACTGGGCTACTTCCGTGCACCGTTTCGAGAGGCCGGGCTTGGGGTTTTAAGGTTTTAGGGTTTGGCAGTTCCAGGGTTTTAAGGTTCAGGGTTTTGGGGGTTCCAGGGTTTTGGGGTTTTAGGGCTTGGCAGCTTCAGGGTTAGGGCTCAGGGTTGAGTGTTTTTGGGGAAATTGACCCGAAAATAGGGAGGAAGGCAGTGGCTGCTCGGTCAGCCGAGCCAGACTTTCTAGCATCCTGGTGGCACAGAACACTTTGCGTAAAAACGAACTGGGCGACGGTTCCCAAACATTCCTCACAAACCCTAAATAGTGTCCCCAACTTGAAGCCCTCAAGCCATGAACCCCTGAAACCTTCTTGAGGATCTATCCTGAACTCCAACACTTTGTGTCTCCCTGGTTCACTCAGAAGCCCCCAGCCTGTACATCTTTGAGGCTCTCTTTGGCACCTTTGACGTCCTTCTCCTGGAGGCAGATCTGCACCTCGCACGCAAGCCCAGGAGCGTTGGAGAGGACCCGAAACCTCCCCAAAAACCCTCTGCGCCTCTAACAGGGCTGTGTTGGGCTTGTAGGACTCATTATAGGGCACATATGGCTTCTTTCGGAATTCTTGCCATTCTTCAGGAAACCTCAACCGACGAAACGTGGGAACGTCCCGTCCAACAGACCATCTTTCTTGAACCCTGCACAACGCAAGGCCAAAAAAACACATCGATGCTGAGGCTTGGGCTATAAGTCCGCGGGCGTACATCTCACTGAGCCTTCATCCACACTCGGGCTTAAGGGCCAAGGCCTAAACCCTGAACCCGAAAACCCACCCTTAAACTGATAACTGCAAACTGCAAGTGGGCAGGCAAGGACCCCCAATAAGGTACTCCGAATTTCGGGAAACCGCCATATAATAAGGCTCCGTTTGACACTGTGGAAGTTGCCTGCTTTGGTCCACCTAAACCTGGCTGGCTGCGGCAGCAACGTGGGGTGCCCTTTTTAGGTGGGGTGCCGTTTTTAGGTGCCCCTTAAGGGGGATTCTATTCTATTTGCGATATAAACGGGGCAACCTATTTTGGGAAATACTCAGTTAAGCTTGAGGCTGTCTAAGATGATCGAAAAGCCACAAGCTACAGCTCCGTTGCGGTAGTCCGAGACCCCGGCATATCCCGCTTAGACTTCGCGATCTCCAACGACACGTCGGCATTGATGCGGGCCTCCTTTGGACGCCCTGCGCTGGCGAGTTGTACATGTGACGACATGAGCTTTCAATCAAAATGGGAAGTCCATATTACTAGCTTGCGGTCAGAGCATGTCGCGTATTCATGTGTACATTTATGGCATGCACACAGCACATACATATACACATATTACATTATAAAAATAGATATATATATATATATGTGTGTACAATGTCTAAGCACACTCCTTGGTACAGTCTGTACGCACTTATGTGTAGCCGTCTTTCCATGACTCCGTGGGTCTTTGAGAACCATGGAAGCCCTTGCTTAGATGCATCGTCTTCTCTCCGACAATCTCAGCGACGGGCCCATCATGATGTGCATCGTTCCAACCTCAGCTGCAGCAGTTCGGAGGTCTTTTGGGGGTTTTGGGTGTAAGGTTCGGGTCCCGAAAGATGAAATCCCAAGAAAGGGGGTCCTGGGTGAGCTGTTTTTCACACAGCAGGTTTTGATGAGGATGGGAATTCAGAATATGCTTTGGCCACGCCAAGACCTGCCTCGGATGGAACAGCGTCAATGTTCATACCTAGCCCTTCCGTAGTGGCTTTTAACATCGCACCACTCCCAACTCGAAGCCCTAAACGCAACCCGAATCCCCTCCCCTCTGCATGCTTAAAGCTGTCCAGGCACCCAGTAGTTGGCCATGCACTCCGCGTATCTATCTTCCAGGCCTGGGCGCAGAGCGCGCATGTGCGCAGGGTTTAGGGTTTAGGGGTTTTAGGGATTGTGGGTTTAGGGTTTAGGGGTTAGGGTTTGGGGTTCAGGCTTTAGGGTTTAGGGTTTGGGGTTTAGGGTTTAGGGTTTTCATGAATGTATCAGGTTCACCTTCTGATTCTGAGAGCCCAGCGGATGCTAAGCTTGACGGCCTCTTTCGCCAGCCGCATGGCTTTCTCGCAGCCCTGCCTGCCACAGTGACGGCAAGGGCTCAAGAGCACAATGCCGACTGAGCTGCGCAAGCCCTTCTCTGCCTGTAGATTCTGACCTTGCTCTTGTCCTGAAAGCAGCAGGGGTTTCGTGTTTAGGGCTTAGGGGTTAAGATTTTTAGGGTTTATGGTTTGTATTCGTAGCTAAGAATCAGCCTACCCATTTCGCCGACCTCTCCCACTTCAGTCCTCTGGGTCCATTGCCGTAAGCGAAGTCACCCAGATGTCCATGGCAAGGAAGATGTACTTTACCGTCCTTGGGGTTTTAGGTTTAGGGTTAGGGTTTGGGGTTTAGGGTTGCTATCGTTCCTAGATCGTTTGACTATGCCATCACTTGTGGGCAACGCTGCCAGATGCAGAGCTCCAGACCCCCTCATGTCATCGTCTGCTCGGGAGAGCTTGATTGCTTCGGTGATCGAAGCTTTTGCCTCCAGTAGGCCAATGTCGTATCCATCAACAAAGGCTCCGTGGAACTGCTGGTCGCAACTGTCCCGCCTCGTCATGGTTGTCGGCGGACATGTGCACCATGGATGTCGTGTGCCTCGAAGAAAATTCGTCAGTTCATGCTCTTCTGCATACACTAACCCACCGCACAGTGTGCAAAACCTTGCCCGAGCACGGAAAGTCGCTGAGTTTGAGGCTTCATCCTTGCCATCAATCGCGTGTCCCCAACATCGGCACATAGAGTCTGCACGGCAGGAGGCACTCAAAGCTCTGCAGCTGAGGTCGCCTTTCCCCCTTGTCCCCCACATGCATTCCAGACTACAGCCAGAGGGCTGTTGAGGGGGCTTTTGTCTAAGAAATTCCTTGCCTCCGCCCGCTTTGCAGCGCGCAGCGCGGAGGAGAAGTCATTTGCGGTCATGTGAATCCTTGGCGAGGTTCCCCGGGTTGAGAGTTCAGGGTTTAGGGTTTAGGGTTTAGGGTTTAGGGTTTAGGGTTTAGGGTTTGAGGATTACTGGGGTTCAGGGTAGGGTGTTGGGCTCCTCTTGCTGGATGCTCTTCAGTCGTGCGCTTCACTGGCCACTAAGAAAGTCTACGATGATCATGCTACTGTGCCGCATGCTTTCTCGCTGATTACAATCTCATCAGACTGCCGACTCAGGCGCAAAGGATAGCCTGAGGATGTGTCAGGCATAAAGAGAAGGGAGCGAACAACCTAAGGGCTTTTCCAGCCCCCTCATCCTGGTATAAAGCCCTCTGCGCCCCTGAACTCAAACATTTCCGATATGTCTGTCTATATATATATATATATATGTATCACTATTTGAATTTGGGGAAAAGAAGAGAATGAAAAAGGGGAGCGATTGGTGTAGGGGAGGAGGGACATCTTGGGTCCACCTCTGAATTCCTGGAGAGCAGAAACTGGGCGCCCGACTCCGAAAGGCCCTCCCACACGCGGCACTCGCCCCTCCTGTGTGGCTGAGGGTTGACGGCTGGATGGGGATTTAGGGTCTCGGGTTTAGGGTTTAGGTTTTAGGCTTGTTTAGGGTGGTTCAGGGAGCAGGGTTTAGGGGTTGGGAGCCGTGGCAGCTTAGGATTCTAGGGGTGCCGGTGGCTTGCGACATAGCTGCGAGGCCCTCAATCTTTATCCCAAAGGCCAAAAATCCTTCAACCCCCCAAGCATTGCATTCCTCAAAAAAGGACCGGCATCCCCTGTCGATAAATCACAACCTCCTACTTTTAAGCCAACTCAAGGAATAAGGCAAGTACCCCTGACTCGACTGGCAGCGTGCAGCCTCATGTTAGGGATCCACCGGTCAAGAATTTCGGGGTTTTCGGGTTTAGGGCTTTGTCGCAAGTATGGATGGTCACCGAAAGCCGGTCACGGGCACTTCAAAAACTTGTGCAGGAGCTCCGGTCCTGTCGCCATCTTCCTTGAACATGTCGATGGCAAGGTCTGCCGCCTGATTCGACAGGCTGAGGCAACCCTTAAGAATGTTTGGGAGCTCTTTGAACTTGGGGACCCTGTACATTGACCTTGATAATCGTCCTTGACCATGAAACTCAACTTAACACCACCCCCTCACGAATGTCGAAGTCGATACTTCAGAGCCCTAAACCCCCTAAATCCCTAAATCCCCTACATCCCCTAAATCGCCTAGATTCCAGAAACCCCCAAAAAAAAACTGAACCCCAACCCCCTAAACCCCTAAATCCCCAAAATCCCAAAATCCCAAAGTCCTCCCAAACCCCCCACAACCCCCCTGAAGCCCCTTCAGGACCCCCTCTTCTACCCCAAGACGGCTCCCAGGGATGACGGTCCTTGACGCCACCCTCCGGATCGCCCAAAAGAGCCTGCACTCCTGGGACCACTTGGGAGAGGTCCTTTCGTATATATGCCGGTACTTGCCGAGACTTTGGGGGTCTTTGTAAAGGGGTGGGTTCTATGACATTTTGGGGTCTATAAGGGTTACCCATTTGGCCAAGGGTGCAAGATTAGCCCCCAAGAGCCACGAAAGACTCAACCTACTATCTTCATTCTCAGTTCAAAACCCGATAAAACCCCCCAAGCCCCTCAAGAATTCACGCACTCACGTACCCGACAGCTTCATACAAGTAAACTCAGCTCTGCGCGGGACTGGATGGAGAGGCAGAATGCCTCCAGGGGCTTCTCTTCCTGAGACAAAGACACAGGCTGCCAGATATGAGGGGGCCTGGGGTTTGGCCAGAGCAGCGTGTACCAAAAGAAGCACGCCATGGGAGGAATGGCTTCGGAGGAAGGAGGGCTTCAGAATGGAGGATGGACTTCTAGGCGCCAGAGACCACAACACCCTCGTCACTTCTGCGCTCTGCGCACCCGTATCTCTCCATCTTCCCCTCGCATTAACAACAGGAACGCGGACCGAGGGCTGCGCGATTTTCTGCGCGATGTCCTCAGCGAGGCCGCAGTCGGTTTCAAACATATGCCATGCACGTGCCGCTTTGCACCCTCGCGACCAGCCCGCACTCCTTCGCCAGCTCGATCTGGTTGTGCGCCTCCTGGTAATTGTCCTGGATGATCAGGACTTTCGTGAGGACCTCGGCTCGAAATGCCCATGGAGACACTCGAGGCCGCCAATGCAAGAAGTTAAGGATCCGAAGCCCTCAAGCCTGCACCCCCAAACCCTGAATCCCAAACCTTGAATCCCAAACCCGAAGCCCTCAACCCTAAACCCTAAACCCTAAACCCTAAACCCTAAACCCTAGCCCTCAACCCTCAACCCTCAACCCTCAACCCTCAAGCCTCAACCCTCAACCCTCAACCCTCAACCCTAAACCCTAAACCCTAAACCCTTAACCCTTAACCCTAAACCCTAAATCGCGAGACCTGAGGGACAAGGAAGAGGCTCGCCTGCAGGCGCGTGGTGATCTCATCATGGTCCGCGCCCAACTCCTTGAGGAGGGTGACGGCTTCCTGAGGCGACAGGACAAG
Organism: Symbiodinium natans; assembly: GCA_905221605.1. Taxonomy (NCBI): domain Eukaryota; class Dinophyceae; order Suessiales; family Symbiodiniaceae; genus Symbiodinium; species Symbiodinium natans. The sequence continues at coordinate 444,913 of CAJNDS010002074.1, read as the reverse complement.
GGATTTAGGGTTTAGGGATAAGGGTTTAGGGTTTAGGGTTTAGGGCTAGGGTTTAGGGCTGGGGTGTAGGAGTGTTTGATTTGGGTGTTCTGGGCTGCTTTGTTCAGGATTCTACCCTAAATCCTGAGTTTTCATACGGGCGTTTCCTTGAATAGAGGCACCCCCCTGTACACCCCAAATACGTATTATCCCTTCGTAAGGACCCCCAAAAACGGGACCCTACACCCTGAAAACCATGAAACCCTGAAACCCTTAAACCCTTAAACCCTTAAACCCCTACACCCTTAAACCCTTAAACCCTTAAACCCTTAAACCCTTAAACCCTTAAACCCTAAACCCAAAAACCCTAAAACCCTAAACCCTAAAACCCTAAACCCTAAACCCTAAAACCCTAAACCGCGTAGTTCTGGGAAACCCCCATCTCCTCTAAGGCCATGGTCCGGGACTTGTATTGCAAGATCCAGAAAAGATTTGCCCTGGACATTTCGCTCCAAAACACTAGGGTTTAGGGTTTAGGGCTTAGGGCTTAGGGTTTAGGGTTTGGGGTTTAGGGTTTAGGGGTTTAGGGCTTTTTTGGGTTTAAGGCTGTCCTTCGCGGCATACAGGGCGTCGTTGTTCTGCTCAGCCTGGGTGCGGCAAAACAAGCATCCAGAAGGACTCTTCCTGCTTCGCCCTTGCTGCACTGAAACCCCCCATAAAATTTAAAAAAAAAAAAAAAAAGCGAATTCTGGGCTTCAAACCTTTCGGAACATTCAGCAACAATCCGTTTGAACAAACCCCCGCCGACATGGATCCTGCATACCAGCAGTTCTCTGAAGAGTGTCTGTCGCTTTGGGGAGGGGCAAAAGAGTGCCGTTCTACAGGAGTCCAAGCGAATACCAGCGCACTCTTGAAGTGAGCCCCTAAACCCTAAACCCTAAACCCTAAACCCTAAACCCTAAACCCTAAACCCTAAACCCTAAACCCTAAACCCTTCAAATGTTGCTTCAGGACCTCGTGGTTGAATGACATGCTCCGTGCTAGAGAAGCCATCCTCCAGCTTCGGTACTCAACTCGGAAGCCTCTAAAAAGACGAGTCTAAAGCCACATGAAACCTACACCCCAAACCTCAAGTCCCAAGACCCAAAGCCCTTAATCAGCCCCAAATCCTCCACCCTAGACCCCCTAAACCCCGATAAGTCCTGAAGCCTCAGTTGCCCCAAATCCTCCAGCCCTAAAGCCCTCAAACCCTCAACCCAAAAACCGTGAACCCTTGTCAGTCCTAAACCCCAAACCCCTAAACCCCTGAACCCCTAAACCCCTACACCCCTAAACCCCAAACCCGAAACCCTAAACCCCAAACCCCAAACCCTAAACCTGACAAGCCCCAAACCCTAAACCTAAAATCTGTGGCTCCCCACGAGGAGGTGAGCATGGCTGAGCTCCTCGTAGACGTGCGCCTTCAATCGCCTGGGCTTGGGGCTTGGGGGTTTCGGGTTTAGGGTTTAGGTCTTAAGGTTTAGTTTCGGGTTTAGGGTTTGGGGTATAGGGTTTCTGGTTTAGGGTTTAGGGTTTGGAGTTAGGGTTTAGGGCTTGGGGTTTCGGGGTTAGGGTTTAGGGTTTCGGGTTTAGGGTTGAGATGCTTATGGGGAAGTTGTTGTCACGCTGGCTACTTTTGGGGTTTGTGGTGCAGAGGACTCCACAACAACGCCACCGCACCACCCAAGCGCCTTGACAAACCTCAAACTTTACGACTCTAAGTCCCAAAAACAAAAAACCAAACTCAAAAAGCCCTACCTTGACCCCCCAACCTGGCCAAACCCCAATGCCAAGCCCTGGATCCTCAATAGCTGCGCAAAAAGCCTAAACACGAGAAACCCTCAACCCTCAACCCTCAACCCTAAACCCTAAACCCTAAACCCTAAACCCCAGCCCAGGAGGGCCCCGGCTTGCAGCCGATCTCAGTGGACAGCGCGAGGGCCTCCTCGGCAACCTCGCGTTTCGGAATTGATTTGAGGTCTTCGGGTTTCGTAATGTGGGGTTTAGGGTTTGGGGTTTAGAGTCTGGGCATAGGGGTTTACGGTTTGGGGTGTAGGAGCTTTGGAGTATAGGTCATCCCCCTAGGTCTTCTTGCTGGCTGTGCTCCCAAAACTCTAAACCCGCCTAAACCGCCTACCCTAAACCCGAAATCCTAAACCCTGCATCCTAAACCCTAAACCTTAAACCCTAAAGCCCCAGCTAAACCACGAACCCCAAACTACTCTGAAGGCGCCTCGAGGACCTGGTCGATGTCGCCATACACGGACAAGGCGTGGATCAGGTGGTGCAAGAGGTACACGGTCTGGGCATGCGCTCTCTTCCGGTTGCTCGCGCTTAGGGGTTTTTGGGGGGGCTGAGGGTAAAAGGTCTTTAGGTTGGGGGAGGCTCAGGGTTTAGGTGCTCGAGGCGAAGGTGCAGGGTTGAGCGCACAGCTTCGACTCAACACGCCAACCGCAGACTCAAGACATAGAGACACCAGGAGCACGCCTGGGCAGAAGAGCCTCCGAAAGCGACGGCGGTCATTGCTTGAAAAACCCTGCGCTGGAAGCGAGCGCGACCCTGAACACAAAGCTCTCGGAAAGCCCCCAAACCTGCTGGCAAACCCCTACAAATGAGGCCCCAGCAAAGCCACCAAACCCAAACACCTTGAAACCGAAAACCGTAACCGCCCTAACCTTAAGCCCTGGAAGCCTAAACACCCTTAAACTCTCACACCCTAAAGCCCTGAGGCCCCAGAAGCAACTCCCTCGCGCCTCCCGCTTCTGGTCCGTGCGCGGCCTCGCGCGCTCCAGGGCCTCTTTGCAGACCTGCACGGCCTGCAGAAGGAGTGTCGGGATGGTTTGGTTTTTAGGGTTTGCTGTGTTAGTTTGCGAAAATATGGGGCCCCGAATACAGACCCCCAAATATAAAAAGATTCCCTTATAACAAGGACCCCAGGACCCCAACAAGGTACCCCAAATATCGTAAGTTGGATGTAGAGGGGGACTCTAGAATTAGGTGCTCATCGCCCTCGGGACCTTGTCTGACTGGTTGTTGAGGATGTACGCCTCTACGATGAAGCCGATGGCGACGCCCTGGCCAAAGCTTGTCAAGCCATGGAGCGTATTGACAACTCCACCCCAACACACTAAAGTCCAAAAGTGAAAACAATAAACCTGCAGGACCCCCATGGAAAGCTTGCAATCAAGAGCATGTGCAGGCTTTGCCTCCCAGGAGATTGCGTCATCTAGCTCCTCAGACTTGGGAATTTGGGCAGATTTCGGCTGCAGCGGCGTGAATCGCAACATCCGCCCGAGCCACTTGGCATCCAAAACCCGCACCCCACACCTTGAGCACCTTCAGGCTTGTCAAAAACTAGGAGGACATGCCATGCAACTACCCACAGCCCACTCCTGAAGGAGGGCCATGGCAGCCTCTCCCATGGAGAGGGAGAGCCGCGCATCCTGACACCACGAAGAGCAGTGGGACAGCTACGTCATGCGGCATCTTGCATCTTGGCTTAGCGTCTGCTGTTTTCTGCCCTAAACCCTTAGTTCAGGGTGCGGAGCTCCATTGGTTGCAGGTAGTGAGATCTGAGCGGTCATGGCAAGCCAGCAAGTGCTGTGCCTCCCGCATGAGGTAGAACTGGCCCAGCGCGAGCAGACTTGCCATCTGCGCCACAGCTGACACTCAATGAAGTCTATTCGAAGCTTGCGATTAGCCCACGTCCACACCCCCTGTAGTACCACCTTCAACCACACCCCTCACAGCCCAAAGCCCACAAACACCATGATCCCAGAATTCACGATCAGAGCAAAGGGAGCCGAATCACAAAAGTCGAATCGACAGTTCCAATGCTCATCGTGCCCTGGGTCGACGTCCTTCCCTCGTTGCCTTGAGGTAGGCCAGCCGGCCGCTCGGCTCACGCCGTTGTCGAAGGCACTACGCACCATGAGGTGCAACTCAAGTGGGTGTGGCCTTGCAACTTCCTCCACGATCCTCCTTTTCAGGAGCTCATCGGTGACTGGGGCATGCTCCCAACCACTCTTCTCCAAGAAGTCGCGCCACAGCTTGCAGTGCTTCAGGAGGCTTTCCCGGTTCCCCACCTCCGCATCCTTAGCAGCTCTGATTAGTTCATGGGCAGAGGTTGGCTGCAGAAGCTGCTGCCCCCAGTCCAACACCATGGACTCCTGCATCATCGAGCCCGAGCGACCCTGCATCTCACGAATGCGAAGCTTGGACATAAAAAGGTTGTACCGCTGCAGGCCGTCTGCGATCGTCGGGCTCTCGAGCATGCGGACGATGGCCTTCACACTCTTCAGGCCAGTATTGAGACCCCGACCCGGCCAAAAGTGGTGCGAAATGGCTGCATCCCCCGCAAGGAGCAACACGCGGGGATGGTCAATTTGTGGTTCTGGCGGTAGGACGTGGCAGAAGTGCTGGACGTAAGCAGGCATCAGCTGAAAGCCCGTGATGCCGAGCATGTGTTCTGTGCGCATCCCGAAAAGCTTCAGGCCTTCCTCGATGCGTCGCCTCAACCAGGGAAGCTTCACCTTGAAGAAAGCACTTGTCGTGTCGTCGTTGTCAAGAGATTCCTCCAGCTTGAGCTGGATGGGGCCCCCAAAGCTGCAGCCTCTTCTGCCTGTTGCCTGGAAGATCTCGTCATACTCCTCCTTGGTGATGCGGATGTTGAGGAACCCCTTCGAACCGGCCTGCGAGTTCAGCAGGTAAATGTTCTGGGCAAGGGTGAAGATCACGTTCAGAGACTGAGCTTGCGGAGGAACAACATCTTGCTGAAGAATGATGCCTAAGACATGGTCGGCCCGCGTGTAGCCATCCTCTGTCTCCGCCAGACGGATGCGCTCCTCTGCTTTATTGGCACCCTTGGAGTCCGGGCAGACGAACTGAACGCTCGCCGTGACCATGAAGCCGCGCCGTCTGCGGCCACGATGAAGTCGGCTGGCAAACCCTTGATGAAGGTGGCTTGGTCTTCTGCTCGACTTGGGGGGTCGGACTTCTCAAAGCGGATGTAGCTGGAGAAGGGGACTTCCTGGGCTTTGCGAAGCAGCTTGTCTTCAATCTCTGAGACGGGGATGTTTCTGGAGTGCAGCCACACACTCTCGCCTTTGAGACAATCTTGGACTGTTTCAGAGAACAGCTTCACGACATCGTCCTGCAGCGTCACTACCTGGTCCCTGGCACGTACCTCTGGACTTCGAACCCAAGATCCGCTTTCCGACTTGACCAGCCAGCGACTCTCATACACTGTAATTAGGGGGGCTCCTCCGAGGTCATGGCTCTCTGCCTTTCTGCCAGGGACAACGCCAAGCACAACCCCACAGGGCCAGCTCCGAGAATGGCCCACCGGACCCGCTGGGGCAAGTGGCCCGGGACTGATCTCAGCTCACAGAAACGCTCCTAGAACCAAGCACCTTCAGGTTCGCGCATCAAGTTCTCGAGACACTGCAGGCCATAAAGATTCTCTGGATCGAGCTGCAAGTGCTGGTCCAGGTCCGCGATGGCCTCTGCATGCTTGCCTTGCTGGTGCTTGGCAGTGCCCCGGCTCTGCAGCGCAGAGGCCTCCCGCTCCCGCTCCAAAGTCTTCAGACCTTGGCCCATGGTTATGGGCCTTGAATGAATGCTCGGCAGGCGACGGCACAGCGAGTTCCGAAACTGGGACATGCCTCTGGGGCTTTCGGGGCCCTCGGGGTCTTCAAGGAACTATTTTGGGCGGAAACCCTAAACCCTAAACCCTAAACCCTATAAACCGCAAACCACTTGACAAGGCCTGCTGCTTCTTGGAGCCGCCCTCCTGCAGAAGCCTCAGCTTTCCAACCAGCTCGCTTTTGCAGGGCGGCTAGAGGGGGGTTAGGGTTTGGGGTTTGGGGTTTGGGGTTTAGGGTTTAGGGTTTAGGGTTTAGGGTTTAGGGTTTAGGGTTTAGGGTTTAGGGTTTAGGGTTTAGGGTTTAGGGTTTAGGGTTTAGGGCTCAAGGTTTAGGGTTTTGGTGCTTAGGGGCTAGGGCTTGGCGTGACTTTCGGGCTGTAAGGCTGGTGAGGACTCGAGATGCATGCATGTATGTATGTATGTATGTATGTATGTATGTATGTATGCATGTATGTATGTATGTATGCATATAGATAGGTAGATAGATAGATAGATACACAGGTACACAGATGGATAGATGGAAGGAGAGAGCTGCGTATTTACATCTAGTACAACAGATATCGATATTATGAGTACTCGCTCGTTCATTTCAGTCATTTCATTCCTTTCATTCCTTTCATTTCATTTCATTCATTTCATTTCCTTTCATTCTTTTCATTCATTTCATTTCATTTCGTTTCATTTCATTTCATTTCGTTCATTTCATTCATTTTCCTTTCATTCTTTTCATTCATTTCATTTCATTTCGTTTCATTTCATTTCATTTCATTCATTTCATTTCCTTTCATTTCATTCATTTCATTCATTTCATTCATTTCATTCATTTCATTCATTTCATTCATTTCATTCATTTCATTCATTCATTCATTTCATTCATTTCATTCATTTCATTTCATTCATTTCATTCATTTCATTCATTTCATTCATTTCATTCATGTCATTCATGTCATTCATCATTCATTTCATTCATTTCATTCATTTCATTCATTTCATTCATTTCATTCGTTCATTCATTTCATTCATTTCATTCATTTCATTCATTTTTTCATTCATTTCATTCATTTCATTCATTTCATTCATTTCATTCATTTCATTCATTCATTCATGTCATTCATGTCATTCATTTCATTCATTTCATTCATTTCATTCATTTCATTCATTTCATTCATTTCATTCATGTCATTCATTTCATTCATTTCATTCATTTCATTCATTTCATTCATTTCATTCATTTCATTCATTTCATTCATTTCATTCATTTCATTCATTTCATTCATGTCATTCATTTCATTCATTTCATTCATTTCATTCATTTCATTCATTTCATTCATTTCATTCATTTCATTCATGTCATTCATTTCATTCATTTCATTTCCTTTCATTCTTTTCATTCATTTCATTTCCTTTCATTCTTTTCATTCATTTCATTTCATTTCGTTTCATTTCATTTCATTTCGTTCATTTCATTCATTTTCATTTCATTCATTTCATTCATTTTCATTTCATTCATTTCATTCATTTCATTCATTTCATTCATGTCATTCATGTCATTCATTTCATTCATTTCATTCATTTCATTCATTTCATTCATTTCATTCATTTCATTCATGTCATTCATTTCATTCATTTCATTCATGTCATTCATGTCATTCATTTCATTCATTTCATTTCCTTTCATTCATTTCATTCATTTCATTCGTTTCATTCGTTTCATTCGTTTCAGTCATTTTATGCTTTCATTCTTTCCTTCTTTGGTTTTTTTATTATTTCACTCTTTCCTTCTTTCATTTCATGAAATTTCATTTCATTTCAGTTCACTTCATTTCATTTGTGTATATATATATACATATCACATGTTGTCAGTATATCTGCCTGTGTCGTTGAGTGGCGATCGGATCTTTAAAAAAGGGAAGCACCCAAAAAGAAGGCTGCCGAATCTGAGGAGTGAGCTTCAAGGACTTCCGGCCAAGGCGGATCGCCATCTCCAAGACCTGGTGGCCAGACATCGGGCGCGGGCTTCCCTTCAGAGTCGGGGACTTCGGCAATGTGCATACCGAGTTGAAGGCTAGGGGTTCAAAGCCGACAGGGTTCTTGCGTTTCGGGTTTAGTGGTCTCCTATTCCGGCTGGCGGGCTGTAAAGTGCTGGAGGTTCTCAGGCAGCAGCTGAATTTCTAGGGAAGCTTGAATCTTGAGGGCTTCAAATGTATGGCGAGGGCACCTACACCTCATAAAATGCCTCGAGATTTGGGTTTGCGGCGTCCCAAGGCTTGGCAAGAGGGTTTGGGCGTAGGGCGTAGGCTTTGACAGCGTCCAAGCATCCCTGACCCACAGTGCAACGTCGCACCCGAGCCAAAACCCGGCCCATCCCTTCTCCGCACAAAAAAAGCTGCACCCTCAGTTCCTCATCCTCCGACACCCTTTACAATCCTGATCTCCAAACCCTAAGCACCCCCAAACTTGGCAGAATGGGCTCCCGGCTCCGGCTCTGGCTTCGGTAGCGGCACCCATATGCAGGGACATGGCCTTGCGAGGTTCTGGCTTTCGGGTTTGGGCTGTGGAGCTGCAGGCCCTGCCCAAAACGGTCCGAAGCCGACACGCCCCGAATGCTCTAAATCCTGGCGCCGTCCCTTGGAAAAGTCCCCAAATCTAAAAACGCAGAGGGCCTTTAGAATTACCAGCATCAGCCCCTTATATATACTCCCAATAGAACTCAAACAACAACTATCCGAAACATCAAGCCTCAGTGTACAGGACCTGTGAACCTGGAAACCCTTTGCCAAGGAAGCGAAGTCCTTGCGGACGAGTTGACACTCGCCTGGCAGAGCTTGTCATCGATGCCCTTGAAGATCTCAGTGGCCTCCAGGGAAAGCAGGGGGTGTAGGGCTCAAGAAGGGTTGAAAGCTTTAGGGTTCCACAAGAAGCAGCCCGGAGTGTGCTGGTAGCACAGATAGCATCCCCACATCGCCGTCTCTGAGCTCGAACGGTCTTGTCCCCAGATGCCCTGAAGAACCTACGCCAACCAGACTCTGCCCCGGACCCTCAGCACTGGCTCCCTAAGTAAGAGACCTTCGACTGCAAGCGGCTATGAAGTTCTTAAACCAATCGTCGTAATAACCGTGATAATAAACACAGCAATAAGAAGAAGAAGAAGAAGAAGAAGAACAATAATAATGATAATATTAATAATAGTAACAATAAGAATAGTGTAAGCGTAGCAACACTAATCGTACACTAAACCCTAAGACCCTGAACCCTAAATCCTAGACCCTCAACCCTAAACCCCTAACCCTAAACCCTAAACCCTAAACCCTAAACCCTCAACCCTAAGCCCTAAACCTTGCTTCGGAAGTCAGTGCCTCAGCTGCGGCCCGCCGAGCGGCGTGGAAGTTTCGCTTGCGGAAGTACACCTCTAAGGGGGAGCTTCGAGGGCTTCGGGTTCAGGGTTCTAGGGTTCAGGGTTTAGGGCTTAGGGTTCTAGGGTTCAGGGTTTAGGGCTTAGGGTTCTAGGGTTCAGGGTTTACGGTTTAGGGTTCAGGGCCTGAACTTCGAGGATTTAGAGTTCAGGGGACCTTCTTAGGGGGCTCAGGGGGCTGTAAGGGTTGAGGATGGCGATTGAGGGACCTCAACTTGGTGTTCAAGCCCGACACAGGGAGGAAGAGGGAGAGGGCAGCTGTACTTAAAATAAAGCCTCCTAAGCCAATGCCGGGCACATGACCTACGGCCAGAGAAGCCCACACGGTCTCTTCTGTAAGTCCCTGCAAAGTGCCTAAGCTACGTTTCTTCATTGAGACCTGAAGCTGACAGCTGGGAAGTAGGTGAGCCCCAAAACTCCAAACTCAGACAACACCCTAAACTCTTCATCACAATCATTACACAACCCTAAAGCCCCAACCCTAGAAGCCCTAAAGCCCCCAACGCCCCTCAACCCCCCTTAATAGCTTTCCCCCGACCTCCGCAACGGTGAGAGCTGCGAGCCCTTCGTACTTGGGGTCCTTGACCTCCACTTCGTGGGCTTGGTGCGGATTTAGGGTTCAGACTTCAAAATGGGGTTTAGGGTTCAGGGGTTTAGGGCTTAAGGGTTTAAGGGTTTAGGGTTTAGGGGTTTAGGGGTTTAAGGTCAGGGGGCTAAGGGTTCAGAGTTGAGGGTTTAGGGGTTTAGGGTTTTCGGGGTTTAAGGTTAGGGCTAAGGATTTTCGGGTTTGGGGCTTGAGCACTTAACGGGGTAGGAAAGAAGCTTTCCGGTTTAGGGTCTTAAAGGTGAGTATCAGGGTATGGAACGGGTATATATGAACCTGAGGATCGAGGTTCTTCGATAGCCTAGGAAGAAATGGTTGCCCTGTAAAGGAAGCTAGAATCGGGTGGCTGGGTTCTTTCTTTGGTTCCCAAGGCGCCAAAAGGCCAACCCCTGAAAGCTTCGTACAACCCCAAGCCCTACGCCACAAGACCCCCGCATACCCCCGCAGCGTTTCAAGGCCTAGGGTTTATGGGGCTTACTTGCAAAGCTACAAAGGCCTCGCGGAAGATTGCCAAGGCTTCCTCAGCATTCTCGAGGGCCTGTGTTGGTTGCGGTTTGAAAAAGAGAGTTTGAAGTCTTAGGGCTTTTGGGGTTTAAGGGTAAGGCTCATGACTCAAGGTCTCAGGTGTAGGTTTCAGGGTCATGGCTCAGGATTCAAGGTACAGGGTCTTGGGTGCGGTTCGGGAAGATGTGCGTCTTCTCTGGCATCCCACAGGAACTACCAAAGAAACGTGGGTTGTTCTAAGGAAACAGAATCCCCCTAAGGGACCTTCATGCAGAAAAAGCCCCGCATGTTTCTTTCTGAGGGCAAGGGTAAGAACCGGGCTGCATCAACACTTGTGCCGGCCTCGTCTCGCTTGGTGCTTCCCCGGTAGGCACAGGTGGCTTCTGCCATGGAGAGCAGCATGCAGCCCTGGCGAGATCGGAGAATGGAGAGCTGTGAGCTCCGGGTTTTGAGTTGGGGTTTCAGGGTTTAAGGAAGCAAGCTGTTACTGAGCTTCCAGAAGCCCCCCCAAGCTCAAAGGCCAAGCGCTGGCGCCAGGATCTCCAAAGCACAGACAGACAGACAGTCCCCTACTCACCAAACCGCAAACGAAACCCAAAGCAACGGACCTGCCAAAAGCTCTAAGATCGAAACACCCAAAAAGACCCCTTCCAACAAGTTTAAGACAAACTTGGAGAATCCGAAAAGTCCCAGTCAACTCAAAAAGCCCTAAACGCTGCAGTGCGGTGGTCCTGTCCCAGGTCATCGCCAGCGTCGCGGTAGTTGGAGAGCTCCTGCCACAAGAAGGCTTGGGTCAGTGTCTAGGGCTCAAGGTTTAGAAGGGGTCCTGACAAGGGCATTTCCTCTCATTTTGGAGAGCCCCTGAATCTACCCTTGAAGCCCTGGCAACCTTAAACGTTGCTTTCCGGACGATGCTGACGTGCCTCCTCGGCCATTTCTTCGGCCTTCTCGAGCAGCTCTCGTGCCTGAAAAAATCGCCAAGGGCCGCGCGTAGACAATCGTCATACTTGATCTTCAGATGATAAGAAGGTACTGAGAGAATAAACAAGAATCACATTTCAAGCGTCTCAGGTTTAGGGCTGAACTGGCGTTTCGACGCAATGAGAGTTTGCCAGTTTGGTAGGCAGTCGGTGATGAAACCCTAAACCCTAAACCCTACTCAGGCAGCACCAAGCCCCAGCCCCTGCACGGCAAGCTTGGTGCCTAGGTAACTAGGCGGCACCCGGCTGAGCTCGGCACATCAGCTCGCTCGCCTTTGTTTCGGGCCTCCACGTCAGCAGAAGTTTCGAGACTTTCACGCCCACGACTGATGTGCACTGGCCTCGTCCGCTTTCGCGCGGTAGACGTGGACAACTAAACGGAGGGCATCACGAGTACCTGAAGCAGACTGCTAACATGAGCTTCTCATTCCTCAAAGAACCAAGAAGGCATTCCTCTGATCGTAGGGCTCCAAGGCTTGACATCTTGTGAGAGCTGCTCCCGAGAAGGCGAAAACTGTCACGACCCAGCCTCTTTCGTCACCCTCATTTCTGAAAATCTCGAGGCAGCCTGCAGCACGCGCGACAAGACAGACATGTTCAGCCGAACATAGCAAACCCTAAACCTTACGCCCAGCAACCGAGGGCATTCAAGACGACTGCGCCTTCGGACGCTGTGGTTGCCTCTTCCAGGTCTCCATCCTCTATCTGGCCTTCTGCCACACACATGAGCATGGCGGCCTGGCACCGCAACGCACATGCAAAAGCTTGTGTGCACCTCAGACCCTTCCAGAGAAACATGCAGCACTCGGCTCAGCAGATTCTTGCCCTAAGCCTTCCGTAGGCAAAGAAAGAGTGAATACAGCAGCCCCCGCTAAGCAATGGGGCAACGCGTCGCTCGGTCCTCTCGGATCTTGTCGTTGGCTGAAGTCTCGTCAGCATACTTGCCTCGGCCCATACATGCAACTATCTTCAAAGGTGCTGCAGACCTGAACCAGCTTCAAGAAACATCTGTGACAAGCAGCTGGGGCTCGCACTGTAAAAAGGGCTGAAATGGTCAATAACCGTATGACCACCCTGGGCCCAGGAAATCAGAGCTCCTAGCCAATTCTTGATGGTTAGGCTCGTTCGGGTGTAGCCTTAAGCAGGCTGAGCTCTTCGGCATGTCGATCAATCCTAATCAAACCCTTGTGACGACACCGAAAAAAATGTCCCCCAACTGACCCGACTGAGCCACCAAGACCTGAAATCCCAAAGTAAAGCTGCTTGAGCCTCCCAAACGCGGTCCCGGCCCCCTTTCTTTGCATCCATCGCTCAGCCGACCTGTCTGGGAGCGACATTTGATTTTGTTGGCTCCTGGATGTGTGGGGTTCCACGCACCGACCCGTGTGGAAATCAAGTCCAGTGCTGCTGGCATCTCACCAACTGCATTGAAAGTATGCTTTTTGCACTTCAGCATGCGAATTGTCGGCCTACTGAGAAGATGAGGCAGCAAAACGAGCAGCAGCTGAAACTCATGATGAGAACACCCCGAAGGGCAAAATGGGGAAGAGAAGGAAGGCCATCATGTCACAGGCGATGAGAGTGACGATCGCAGTGCTAACACCGTGCAAGCCAAGAGCAAGGGCCCAACACCAATGAGAGTCCAGCTGCTACAAAACTGAAAAACCAATCCCGGGCCCCAAAACTCCTAGACCCTACAATGTTTTTTTCTCTGTCAACTCGCCCCCTGAACCCTCCTGAAACCCTTCAAACCCCTTTAAGACAAGTGGAAAAAAAATCAAAATAAACAAAACAACCTAGACCCCTTACACCCCCTCCCTTAAAAACTCAAACAAAGGAAAGAGACCGGCCTTGGCGGCTTGAGACGCCGCGGTTGGGCCCCCCCTTGTCCTAGGCCCCTGCTTTGACTTGCGCCGGCGATTTCGAAGGTTTTCGGGGTTTGGGGTTGCTTTGGGGGGGAGAGGCCGGGGGGGGGGGGGGGGGAAGAAATTTAGGTGTTACGGGGGGCTTGGGGGGGAAATTTAGGCTGTAGGGGCGCTAAAGGATTCAGGGTGTCAAGAGCCTTTCTTGAATCTCCCCCGAAAAGTTTGGGCCCTGCTTGACCTTCGTGGGCGAGTGGCTAATGTGGCTTTTGGGGGTTTAGGGTTTAGGGTTCAGGGTTTAGGGCACAGCGCACCTGGGTGTGGAACTGAGCCACCTACATCAGAGACTGCGCATCAGACACCCGAAGCCCACGCACCCCTGGGAAAACCCCAATCCCCGCGAGAAACGCAGCCAAAACGAAGAAGTGCACCCCAAACCGGATGGACCCGAAGTACAGTTGTAGAACCTGAGCCAAGAAGCACAGCAGCAACAACCGACCAGAAAAAGAGGCCTAAACCCGAAACCCCACACCCTCATCCGCCTAAAACCTAAACCCTAAACCCTATACGGGGGCAACCGAAAGGGAACAGGGAAAGAAACCAACCCTCAACAGTCGCCTATATAGATTTCCCAGATCGAACCAGAAACAAGAACACCCAACCCTAAGGGGACAAGATAAGGGAGAAGGGACGGGACTACTCCAACCCGTTAAACCCAACCCCAAGCGTACGTACTTTTTCAACAAAAGCTGACGGCTCTCGGCCATCTTGAGCCATAAATGATTTCCGGGTACATTGACCCTTCCAACTCCCAACACTAACTCCTTTCTACAATACCAGTTGCAGCTCCGCACTCCCCCTGTCCTAGGATTTCCTAGGACACATTGGAGGTGCAGATCTTTGGCCAAAAACTGCCATTAGGGCAGCAGCCAGCTGCTTGAAATGCACAATATGGTTTTACGTCTACCAGGACGAAATTATAGCACATTGGCTAAATCCACTAACCATAGAGAATCTTTTTTCACCATGATCCTCTCATCACTGAAGACTCCTTGGCCTTCTTCACCACAAACCGTGGTCTTCGCTACGCGAAAAGCTACTGACTTCTACTATCAGGGATTTCCATACCCTTAATAGTAACCACCACATTTGTCAGCACATTGGCTGTTCCAGCGCACCTGTCTCCAGAAAGAGAAAAACCATCCCTTCATCCATACCATCCAATCACTTCTTTTTCCGATTGTTGGCAATCTTGAGGTGAAGTTGCAGCAGAATATACTCCAGGTCCGAAACTGCAAGAACAGGATCCTGTACGCCCCTTTGAATTGAGGATACCAATCCTTCTCTTTTTGCGTCCTCAATCGCTTGGCAAGATTGACCCAGCTCTGCACTCACAGCTGTAGACGCTTGCGCATCCACATCAGGAGGACGATCCTTTTCCTCAGGACCTTTCACCACCACCACTTCTCCCTTTTTGGGACTCTGACTTTTCTCCTTCTTCTTCGCCTTTCCACCGACGGTTGACTTTGTGCGCATTCTCGAGGCTTTTTCCCCTGCAGAAACCGCCGCATTGGATGATGATCCACTCTTCTCAATGGTCGCCGGCATCTTCTTAGGCTTTGGAACCAGGAGAGTGTAAGGATCTTCGATAACTGCAGTTTTCCTCTTCTTTTTAACCTTTTTTGCCTCCTCCTCAACGAAAACCTCCGTCTCAGAAGTCTCAACCACCTCCTTTTCGGCAGGAATATCTTTGCTGGACTCCCTTTCTAGGGACCTCTTCTTGCCCCTTGTGGGATCTTTTTCTTCTTCCACGTTGGCTCGCTCGAACCATATCCTCAGGTCATTGACCCATTCTTCCACCTCCTCGAGCGAAACCTCATACGACTTCACTACTTCGTGAAGTTCCAGCACGGACAACATATCGTCGGTCCACGAAACCCATTCTCTATCCATCTGGTCAGCATCTCCCTTGAACTTCAGGAGTTTGAACAGTGGGTCCGCCTCTGCTCGAGCCAAGTCTGTTTTGCCATTGGACAGAAATGAAATCGCTTCCATCAACAGTTCCGACATTTTGGTGTCATCGTCATAAGTCATGGAATACTCCTCACCATCATCGAACTGTTCAGGAGAGATCTCCTCTTCCCCACCTTTTGCACCAGAACTTCTCCTTGGACCATCCCTTGGGGGCGTCCTCGGAGACCTTGGCCTCTGTTCATTCAGCGGATCACCATGCTCAAAAACACACCTGTCACCATAACGACACTTCCCAGACTGAGCAAACTGAATGCACCTCACACCAGTTGCATCATGCGAGAACGCACACGTCTTTCCAGCGAAACAGAGTCTCCTCGCCACATAGTATTTGCACCAATACGAATGCAGCACCACATCATCTTCTGAATGGATGAATTTGCAGTCTTCACCAAATTTGCAGCGATCTTTTCCCTTACTGAACCAATAGCAGAAGCCTTTCTTCCTCTTCTCCAAGCGCTCCGCCTCGAACCGGTCCATAGGGCGATTCTGCTCTACATGAACATTGCCATGTGCCTGAGAACTGCTCCCTTCACCCCAGGTGCTATCAGTATTTGATGCTTGGAGTACAGCTGGAAAACCTGGCCTTGGTCCTACCACCTTCATGATTGGTTTTCCGCCAGCTCCTGAGCCACGCTGAGACGATCCAAAAACATTGAACTTCTTCATGAAGGCTTTCCTAGTGCCGATCTTCTGCACCCTTTTGATTGGACGCTTCACGGTTCCAACCTTGCATCCAGATACGTTCAAACGACACAACCTCCTATACCCAGCTCTATATCCTTTTTTCCAAAGAGCCATAAGAATTTTAGAGGCAGTAACATTCTCCACCTCTACCTTTTCCAACGATCCCTCACTTCCCGGAACAAACCCCTCCAGCCCATCCATATCTGAAGACCTTTCCATCTTTTTTGACACCACTTCATCGAGGTAGTCTTCAGAGATCCAGGGTAAGTTCCTCTTAGAGGAAGGATTGTCACCATTGTTTGGTCCTTCACCAGGATACCCCTTTGTGCTGTCAAAGATCTTCCCAGTAGTGCGGTCCTGCGTAGAGAAGTTGGAAGCAACGCGAGAGTACACTGACCACAAGAAAATCCTTGTGCCCGCCAGTCTTGACGACCCACTGGATGTCTCCTCTTCCGGAGAGACTTCTGGCGCTTTGCCATCCCTTCCAGTGTCACCAAGTGTCTCACCTCCAGCATCTTCAATGGGAATAAGGGATTCATTGTTCCCTTGATCTAGTACCGCATCTTGTTGATCGGGGATCTCCAGCACCATTCCTGTAGGATCCACTTCCTCATCAGCATCGTCGTCCATTCTTCTCCAGAGAACTTCCAATTGATCAGCGCAGGTCGCTGCCTGAAGGAACTCCATCATTTGATCCCTCCCGTGCTGCCAGAGAAACTCGGAATTCACCACTGTCCCTTGGCCTCCAAGTCTAAGGAATGGAGCGACCAGATTGGCTACCCTTGCCATAAGTTCCACATGAACTTCCATGCCTGGACTGCGACTCCAATCATAGGCTATTGCCTCCATAGCAGTTCCAAACTTTTCAGTATTTCTGAATTCCTTTTCCAGGCCAGGAGAAAGCAGTGCACCCATCACCGAAAGAGGATAATTTCCCACCACCGGCAAGCACGGATTGTCATGGAACGAATGATGCAAATCACAATAATATCCTTGATCTCTCCTTTCAAAAAGGAGTCTCCCAGTATTCAACTGGGCATTCAGTTCATCCACTTGAACCATTTCAGCACATATTCTCTGTGCTGTGTACGCCATTGCTGGCCAGATGGAACGATCGGTCAGACCACGACGCATAACCCAATCAGTTGTTGGCGACTGAATCAGCGTCCTTGGATCATACACCAGAACTACCATCGCACCGTCACCCATTGACTGATCAGCATCGTCCTCCAGTGCCAGGTTCTCATCCTGTTCGCTTGCACCCTCGGATGACATGCTAATAACCAAATTTCGATCCATCTTATTGGACCCTTTTTGGCAGTCTCTTTGCCCCACCGGCAACTTGCCAACTGCAACCTTCCAATAAATCCGATTCAGAAGACCTTTAACCAGCAATTGCTGAGGAACATTCTTCACCGGACGAACATCCAATGTCTTCGCACCATCACCATGGAGTTCATTGCTCCCACCTTCTCCTTCGTTTTGGTCAGTCTCCTCGCCAGGAATTTGCACTGCTCCTTCCAGCGCCGTCTCCTGTCCAGCCACTTCTTGCCCAGGAAGAACTTGAGCGCCTTCAGATACATTCACCTGTCCAGCAACACCTTGCCCAGGTAAAACCTCATCCGTGGAGCCCACCGCCAGCGAACCAACTATAACTGAGCCATCCCTTGCTCTTTTTTGAGACTGTTCAGTTCGACGAGAAGGTTGTGGTAGCGAAAAAACTTGAGAAGTCACTTCTTGGCGGGTCTCCCCCCGCGACGCTTTGTCGCGTTCTTTGCCAAGGTGAACCGATTTTTTCTGCCCGTCATTGGGGCCGGAAGAACCACCCATCGGAACATTGCCACGAATCGCAGTTCTCTGTGAATCCCTTTCTTGCAAAAGGATTTCCCGCATGCGGTGCACAGCATTGGTCTCTTCCTCGCTTGAATCGCTTGAGGAAGCGGCATAAGAAACCAAAGCCTCCGCCTGATCATCATCGTCCACCACATCTGCCCACGCTCTGCTGAACCGATACGACAACCCACCACGAGGCTTCAGTTCCAGTGGTTTTGGTCTCTCCACCACTTCCGCCGGTTGCGCTCGTCGCTGTGAGCGAGAGCGTGGCACCTGTCGCACCTGTTTTTTGTCCAGCAAGGGCCTTCCCCTTTTCACAGGGTTTGATCTTGACCGATACTTTTTTGTTGGTGGATTCACCGGTGGCATTCCAACTCCCACCAACTTCAGCTTCTGTACGCACAGCGGAGACCTTTGCGCAAGCGTCCAAGCGTCACGGTACTTGACCTTATCAAAAAGCTCCCGATAGGAGCCTCTCGGCATCGTTTTTGCACCGGAGCCTTCAGCTTCACGCACCTGAGTGAGGGTTCGCACCGCCGCTCTTCCAGTCCCTTTGTTCCCAGAAGATTGTTGTACCCGTACAGATGCATCAGAAGGAACTGCCTTTTCCGGTCCTCCCGGTCGATATCGGACCTCACCCACCAATTGCAGAATTTTGCATGCGGTCACCTTGTTGATCCCTTTGTCAACCAAATCTTCCACAAAGATGAACTCTTGCAAGTCCGACACATTGGTCACACCAAGGGTAATCATCACCTCACTTACATGAGGGGTATACACCCACAGGTGTTCGTTGCGAGCCATCCAATTTTCAATTGGCTCCTCTGGATTGTGAAGCTGAGTACTAGTGGATGCAGCCACCGAATTCTTTTGCTCATCAGCTTCTTCTTCATCCAGAATACCCTTTTCACCATCTTTTTGTGACACATTGGTCATTTGCAGCGCTTTTGGTGCTGAGGAGGACGAAGATTCTACTCCCCCACTTACCGGTGGTTGAAAAGCGTTCCTGTCGGGAATCTCCAATCCCCTTCCCCTTTGAAAGGACACATGGTTTGCCACATTCACCAAATGCTTCAACTGGGCCAGCCGGTCCTCAGACATCTCTTCGTGAGAATACTTGCAGCCAAATCGCACACGACATCTCCCTTTGAGATAGTAGTCGAAACAGCAATGGTGGAACCCCGCGTCCCTCAGTGCCTTCCTGGAAGCATTGTCCCAAGATTTGCCAGGCTCCCAAGTCCCTTCCAATGCCATGTCATCGTCGTGGAGATACCTGCACGCAGTCCCATATTTACAACCACTTTGATTGTAATACAGACACAGCCGTTTCTTCGTTTCACCCAGCGTAGGCTCACCTTTTGATGTCCCTTTGCCATAGTTGTACTGGGCACGGAAGGCCGAATCCTCCCGCTCCTGCTGCACCTCATCCACTGTACCTTCATCAGTTGGAGGGCCACCGATGTCCCCATCCTCGTCACCAGTTTTTTGGCTGTTCTTTGGCTCAGTTGGCTCTCCTTCAGGCCACCCTTCACCGTAGCGACGATGTTCATAGGAACACCCATCTCCATTTCGACACCTCCCTTGATTGAAGAACTTGCACAGCTTGCTGTATCCAGGTGACACAGTCTTCGGAGTCGTGTGAGCCTTTTTGTACTGATCGGGATCCATATAGGCTTCTATTGGCCTGTTTTCCCTCTTACTCATCTCCTCGATTGCACCATCAAGCTCTTGCAGAAATCGCTTGGTGTCCAACCACAACTCGTTCCAAAGCTCATCTTTCCCTTTGCTCAGCAAAATTGCCACCGCTTCACCCACTACTGGTCCACTAAATCTTCTTTTCTTGCGTGCCAGTTCGTAGAGCGCGTTGTGGTACTGCTTCCGGGAAAAAGTGGTTGTTTCTTCCACACCGACACGTTCTTTCTCCTCAGGCTTCCAATCATCACTTAGCAAGATGTTGTATGCGCTCCGAGCCTCAATATTCAGGAATGCATGATCTGCGATACACTCCACAATCACGTCCATTGGACGACTCAGCAACATCCCAGTGATTTTGCCCACATAGTCATTATCTATTGTTTCATCTTCCAGGAGATTTCGACAGATTTTTTCTCCATAGAGCTGTTTCTGCTCAGCCTCCTCTTGTTCCTTAGAGGATGCTTTTGACTCGGCAAACCACTCACGAGACTGCTGTTCTTCCGACTTCCAGTCCCATTGACCATCGGAACCTTTGTACCATTGACCAGTCTGCCATGAGCCTGTCCACCATGTACCCCAGCTGCTGTCCTTCCATTTGCGCAGCGTTGAAGAGGAATCCTCCTCGTCCTCTTCCAAAACCAGAAAGGTGTCCAAGATTATGGTACCATCATCTTCCACTCGTTTCACTGTTCCATTGACAGTATCACCAAATTTGAACTGATGTACATTGCTCCCTTCTGCAGGAACCAATACATTTATATCACCATGGTCCAAAAAGGCTCCATACCCATTGATGCAGCGCACTAGACCCATGATCTCATCTCCCTCTTGATAGCAATGTGTCCCAGGTGATTCCAAGGCTCCCGCTCGGGGCACTTTCTTTGCATGCTCTTCAGAAACCATCTCTGTATCATCGGCTCCTGGCGCATCCTTTGTCTTCACCTTTGGGTCACACTGCTCGTCCTGCTCCACGAGTCCCACAAGCTCATCTTTTTTGTGCTCCTGGATTTCAGGATCTTCCTTTTTTCCAGCCAATGGCTTTGCCGCATCTGCTGTAGTTCGCTCGGCGTCGACTTCCGGTGAACTTCCAGACGGCAACGCTTCTCCCTTCATGGGAGTGGACCCATCATTGGAGTCCTTTGTCTCACCTTCTGCAGCAGGCAAATCCTCTTCCACTGCAGGGCAATTGAGTCGATCATCCACGGCAGGCACGCTTTCTTCCGCCGCAGGCTCCTTTGGTTCCATGGCCTCCAAAGGAGAATTTCCACCATCATTGACCACAGCTGCCTCATTGGCTCCGGTGTAGCCCTTGTCATTTCGTTCCTCGCTGCTAACTTCAGGTTGCACCAGTGCGTCCACCTGTGAACCTCCATCATCAGCTGCTGCGGAGACCTGCGCCCCATTGTTGCAGTCGCCCGTGGAACGTACCACCATATGCGCCTCAACCCGTGCTTTTCCTGCACTCCAGGTACTATCTGGCGCGTTGACCCGCGCTTCATTGGCGCTCCAGGCCTCATCTTTCCGATCAACCGTGTCTCCAGCAGTTTCAGAAGTTTCCTTTTCCCTTTGAATGGCAGAATTCTCGGCACCAAACGAAGAGACCTCCTCAGTCGTAATGCACAATTTTTTCCCTTCGTCATCCAAATCTCCAGGGCCATCTTCCTGAACGACAGGTACCACATCCACCACTCGCTCTTCTGCAGCCGATGATTGGAAATGTCATCCCATCGCAGTCGATGATTGGAAGGTCAGCAGCTTGAGACACTTTGCCTCCACCATCAGCGTATAAGTCTTCATCTGACTCTTGCTGTATTCTTGCTGCCTCCAATTCCAGGATTTCTCCTTCGCTCATCACCATAGCAACAGGAACGACTCCTTCTGCGTCCCCAACGACGAGGATACTGCTCTTTGTCGCAGCAACAGGCGCAGTTTCTTCCGCTTCACCTGTCAACAGATCACCACTTTCAGCCGCGAAACTCACTTTGTTGCGAGCTCGCTTGGAAACAGGGATAACATCCCCAACCAGTTCTGTCTGGCACCCTGGCTCCACCATCTTTGACGTAGAGGAGCTTGTTGTTGGCGCTCCCGTTGATTCAGCAGATTCCGCAGCTCGAAGAAGATGCCCATGTTTGCTCAGAAGGCGCAGCAAAACTGCTTCCATCTGGTCTTCCAGTCCTTCCACCACCGGCTTCTCTTCGCCACGCATACCACCAACATCAACCAGAGCTTCCACATTGGGAACAACTTTTTCACCCGTTGCAGACCTTTTGACACCACCTTCACCTTGGTCGCCCACATTGGAGCTCGATGATGTCGCACCAGTCCGTAACCAGTTGGTCGCCATGGCTTCAATCTTCCACCCTAAAGCCGAAACACAAACCGCAGGGAACCTAATTTGGGCTCATAACCTACGGGGGCAACCGAAAGGGAACAGGGAAAGAAACCAACCCTCAACAGTCGCCTATATAGATTTCCCAGATCGAACCAGAAACAAGAACACCCAGCCCTAAGGGGACAAGATAAGGGAGAAGGGACGGGACTACTCCAACCCGTTAAACCCAACCCCAAGCGTACGTACTTTTTCAACAAAAGCTGACGGCTCTCGGCCATCTTGAGCCATAAAGGATTTCCGGGTACATTGACCCTTCCAACACCCAACACTAACTCCTTTCTACAATACCAGTTGCAGCTCCGCACCCTAAACCCTGTACCCTGTAAACCCTATACCTAAACCCTAAACCTTAAACAAGCAACACCAGACCACTACCTTCCTGAACCACCGAGGGCCTCCACAAATTCCGAGGCGGAAGCACTTAGGAAGCTGCAGTTGGCCTGGGTATAAGGGACCGAACTTCTAAAGGTTTAGGGTTTAAGGTTTAGGGTTTCGGGTTGAGGGCATAGGTCTTGGGTTTAGGGTTTAGGGCTTAGGGTTAAGAATTACGAAGTGTTTGTCTTTTCTCTTTCTCTCCTTCTGTTGCCTTGGGTTTAAGGTTTTGGGGTCTCTGTATCTCCTTTCTCCATGTCTACTTACTCGCTCACTCTCCCTCTCTCTCTCTCACACACTCTCTCTCTCCCTCTCCCTCCCTCTCTCTCTCTCTCGCTCTCTCTCGCTCTCGCCCTCATTCTCTCCACTGGGGTAGAGACTCGGTAGAGAGCGGATGGGCCGGTGATTTCGGGCTTGAAGGCATGGAGCTGCAAGGCTTTCAAGGAGGGCGTTTACACAGGGCCCCCTCCACACCTCGCCGGCAACTGCTCGCGCCAGGAGGGTCTTCCCTGTGCCGCTGGGGCCTCGCAGAAGCGTAAGTTTGGGAGCCAGGGCTTTGTGTAGTTTAGGGTTTCGGGTTTAGAGGCTAGATAGGGTTTAGGGTTTAGGGTTTAGGGTTTAGGGTTTAGGGTTTAGGGTTTAGGGTTTAGGGTTTCGGGTTTCGCTGATGCTTTGACCATGCCGGCGGCCGACGTGCTAGTGCCAGCCACGTGCTTGATTCTCCAACCCCCAACGCAGCGCAACCCTGCAACCTCCAAAGCTTGCACGGTCCTCACCCGACCCTGGAGACTAGCAGCTCAAAGGCCCTAGAGCGCCCCGTCCTCCGAAAATCCGCCGAAGCTTCCTAAACCCAGAAGTCCCTAAACTCTCAAAAAACCCTAAACCCTAAACCCTCAAGAGAAATTCCGGAGCCCAAAACCCTGGCACAACAGGGCCCGGACCGACAAGCAGCGCGCCGCGGGGCATCTTCGCGCCAGCCTAAAGATGGCGACTTCGACGTTTCGGGGTTTGGGGTTTGGGGTTTGGGGTTTGGGGCTTTACTTGGGGGTTTTGGTGTTTTGGGGTTCAGGGTTTGGGGTTTGGAGTTTGGGGCTTTAATTGGGGTTTTGGTGTTTTGGGGTTTAGGGGATGGGGTTTTGGGTTTAGGTACAGGGTTTGGGGTTTGGAGTTTTGGGGTTTTAGTTGGGGTTTTGGTGTTTTGCGGTTTAGGGGATTAGGGGTTTTGGGTTTGGGGTATTGGGGTCTAGGGTTTAGGGCACTCAGGGATAAGGGCCTCTCCTAGGGGTCTGACTAAGGCCATTGCCTGCTGGCTCTGTGCTTGCGCGCTGCTGTGCTACGAGTGGCTCAGCGTCGAAGGAAACCTAGGAAAACCCTAAACCCTAAACCCTAAACCGTATTCCCCAAAAATTGAGTGGAGAAGAGTACAGGTTTCTTCGAAGCTGCAAGAAACTGTAGTGATCGAAGGCCACATCATTACCACCTGCCTTTCTGTTGATAGCATAAGTACCAGCACTTTCTTGCGGTTATGACTACCATTATGATTACAACCACACCTTTAGGATGCCATCCCCTTGCCCCTCTAATCTCAGCTGACAGGGAGGGGTTGGGGCTAGGGTGTAGGGCCTAGGGCGTAGGGCTTTTGGTGGCAAGGGGAAGGAGGGCGGAGGGGGGTGGGGGGGCTGGAGGGCAAAGGGGGAGGGAGTGCGCACCGCCTTGAAGAAGAAGTGAGAAACCCAAAAGGCTTGGGCATCTGGAGTTTCGCAGTTAGGGGGACCCTTGGGGCTATAGACCCTCTCAGTAAGTTCCCTGTTTAAGAGAGCCAGAAGAGGGTTCAGAAGAGAAGGGTTCCCTTTTTCAGGGTCCCCCTTATCCTACCTAGGAGACTCTAAACCCTAGACCCGAATTCCAGCTTCAAGTTGGACCTCCAGGTGCAAAGATGGCTGAACGGCAGAAACGCTCAGAAACTCGCCTGCTGGAACTTCTGGGGGTGGTTCAGGTATTCCACAATCTCACTGAGCTCGACCTTGCAGCTCCAGGGGCTTTTACGCCTTGGGCTTTGGGACTTTTGGGGGTTCTTTTTGGGTTTAGGGTTGAGGGTTGAGGGTGTAGGGCGCAGGGGGGGTTAGGGTTTGGGGCTTTTGGGGGTTTAGGGCTTATGGGGTTTTAGGGCTCATAAGACACAGCAGTCTGAATCT
This sequence comes from Symbiodinium natans, assembly GCA_905221605.1. NCBI lineage: Eukaryota > Dinophyceae > Suessiales > Symbiodiniaceae > Symbiodinium > Symbiodinium natans. The sequence continues at coordinate 420,684 of CAJNDS010002074.1, read as the reverse complement.
GTTCAGGCTCTTGGGTATGTTCCGAGCAGCTCTCTACGTCTAACTCAGACACCCCCCCTCATGCTCAGCAACCCTCACAGCCCCCTTGAAGAACGCCGACACTACACCCCTAACTAAGCCCACACCCTGAGCCCTAATCACGACACCCCAGACCCACCCTGCTGTACCCTAAACCCTAAACCCTAAACCCTAAACCCTAAACCCTAAACCCTAAACCCTAAACCCTAAACCCTAAACCCACCCTGCTGTGGCCGGCCTTACTGCGGCTCACCACATCTGCGAAGGTCGTCCTCACTCGGGGCCTGCCATCCACTAAGCTTGGGTGTAGGGTTCAGAATTCCCCTCTTTGTGTTTACTACTATTTGCTTAAGAAACCCCCCAAAAAACAACAAACAATGATCCCTATATTACCCTTTTGGGGGATTCTTAAGCAATTCGTAGTTTAGGAGTTCAGGACTTTGGGTTCCTGGTCCGGGGCGTAGGGCTGTCGTGAGACCCTCAGAGAACTGATGCATCGCTGGCAGCAAGACAGGCACAGGTCTGCAAGCGACTTCTCGTCGGTGTCCACTTGTTGTCGCGTGTGATCAGTGACCTCGATTGAGTTGTGTGACACTGTCTCAAACTTGAGAGCAGGGCGAACGAAAGCTAGTGCCTAGCTTGTGTATAGGACACTTGAAGGCAGCACATATATATCGAACCAACTCTCTCATATGTGAGCTTGAGTTGCACGCACCAAGACAGCAAGCACACGAAGAGTATCCTGGACGAGCTTGCGTTGTGCGATTTCAACATCAAAGACAGTACTGGTTCGCATGAGAAACAACCGGGCCACCACCTAGTTAACTGGACAATGTTGACACGATGTCTGTAGAAAGTGTATCCGATATATGAGCTATGTTGCACACATGAAGACCGCACATATGCCGCGAACCAACTCTGTCATATGTGAGCTTGCGTTGCAAAAAGAGCATATATGTGCGAGAACAACCGTTGTCAATATCAAACAAAATGCTCTATTAGAAGGCCCCCCTAGGTCGCGCCACATGCAAGGATTCCTTGTGTGACGCACCCCAAAGGAGGGCCCCCCCTCCCCCCCCCCCCGCCCCGGACACCTTAAATTCGTGAAAATGATAGAAGCGCGCACTCAGCAAGCAAAATGACCTGTCATTCCGAGTATACCACCACTGCAGCTCGGCGCCATTGTGCAAGCAAACTTCTGAGAGCTCGACTTTGCAATCTGATACCACACAAAAAGGAAGATCAGGGGCAGAAGCAGCGACATCACCTGCTGTCACAGCGCAGCTGGATGTCTGATCAGGCCCGAGAGATGCATGCTAGATATAGGGTTTAGGGTTTAGGGTTTAGGGTTTAGGGTTTAGGGTTTAGGGTTTAGGGTTTAGGGTTTAGGGTTTAGGGTTTAGGGTTTAGGGTTTAGGGTTTAGGGTTTAGGGTTTAGGGTTTAGGGATGCTGAGAAAACACGATGTGTAAGGACGCCGACGCAGTTTCACTTTGTTACAACCAGAGGGTTTAGCTGGGTTTCGATAGGGTTTGAAGGGTTGGGGTACCAGGGCTTCGGGCACGACAAGGGCTTGCTGAGTCTCCGCTTAACCCTCCTGGAACTCCTCCGCACCCAGCAACCCGAAGCCCCTAAGCCCAAAAAACCTCAACCCCAAAACGTTCAACAACCAAAACCCCAAAACCTCTACACCCCAAGCCCCCAAACCCCTAACCTACACCCCTAAACCCTAAACCCGAAACCCTAAACACCCGTCCGCCCACCACAAACACAAAGCGGACCTGGGAGGCACCCTTGGCGGGCGCCACGTAGCGAAGGGAGACTAACGCCTCCAGGGGTTATCCGGGGTTTAGGTCAGGGTTTAGAGGGGTAGGGGTTTAGGGTTTAGGGCTTAGGGTTTAGGTGGGGGGGACCTAGGGGGTTTTGGGATCTGGGTTTTGGGATCTTGGGGTTTAAGGGCAGCTTTAGGGTTCAATGGTCTAAGGGTTTTAACGCTTAGGGGCTCAGGGTTGGGCTTGCAGGTTGGGGTTTTTAGGGTTTGGCGTTGCGCATTTTGGGTTTTTAGGGTTGGCGGAGTTTGTTCGCTGGCTGTTCATGAGGGTTGAGAGAGGGCTTCCAGTGCCGAATCCTCCCCACTGAGTCCCTTCGGCCTCATCGGCCACGTCGAAGACCTTCGCCTGAGGCAAGGAGAATGTTGTGCAGAACCCTTAACCATAAACCCTAAACCCTAAACCCTAAACCCTAAACCCTAAACCCTAAACCCAGGGTTTGGTGAGGCTTGACGTCGGGTTTAGGCTTACGAGGCTTGTCAGGGTCGTCGGGCTGCCTCAAGAAAGCAAACACCTTGCTGGCTGCAAGCCCTCCGCCTAGCTTTAGGCTTCAAGTTTCATGTAGGGGTTGATAAGGTCCTCAACCCGAAACCTCCGACCCCAAACCCCCAACCTTTAGGTGGTTTAGGGTCGTTTGTACATAGTACAGAATGGCTGGGGTCCTTGAAGGTGCGCCCTATAAGCTGCAACCTGCGAGCCTACACACTGACATCCCCAACCCGCAAGCCCCCCCCCCTCCCCCCGCAAGACCTGACTCCTAATCCTTTCTGACGGTTTAAGGTTTAGGGTTTAGGGTCTAGGGTTTAGGGTTTAGGGTTTAGGGTTTAGGGTTTAGGGTTTAGGGTTTAGGGTTTAGGGTTTAGGGTTTAGGGTTTAGGGTTTAGGGTTTAGGGTTTAGGGTTTAGGGTTTAGGGTTGGGGTCTAGGGTTTAGGGCTTAGGGTTTAGGGATCTTGAAAGCCCCCCAAGCAGTCCTCGCTGCCAGGCACCAACTGAGAGAGGAGACTGGAGCCAGAGGACCCCTGGCAAAATTAATCCCAGCATTGGCGAAAGGTTTAGGGTTGAGGTTGAGGGTTCAGAGTTTAAGTAGAGTTTATGCTTTCTGGGAAGGCCCGTGTCTACTTACAGGAAGCCTGGCAACTTCAACACACAACACATCGAGAGTCGCTCAAACTCCAAGCGCAAGAAACGAACCTCAAACTTTAATCCCTACACAACCGCTCGAAACCCTAAACCCTAAACCTTCTACCAAACCCTAAACCCTAAACTCTATAAACCCTAAACCCTATAAACCCTAAACCGCCCTAAATGCAAGGGCTGCCTGGCTCTCCTTCATGTGCAGGGTCAGGAGACCGCCATCGCTGTACAGCAGCTCCTGGTTCAGGGCTGAGGGCAGTCGAGTCGGGGGCGGTTTAGGAATCATAGGGTTTGGGGTTTAGGGTTTAGGGTTTAGGGTTTAGGGTGTAGGGTTTAGGGTTTAGGGTTTAGGGTTTAGGGTTTAGGGTTTAGGGTTTAGGGTTTAGGGTTTAGGGTTTAGGGTTTAGGGTTTAGGGTTTAGGGTTTAGGGGTGTGAGTCAAGTGGGCAAGCACCTTCAGCCATGTTTAGGGTTCAGGGTTTAGGGTCTAGAGTCTCTAGAGTCTAGGCGTTTTGGGTACCTATTGCAAAAAAGCCCCCTAACACTCAGGGCCCAGAAGAACCTACATGGTCCCTGAATGCGGGCCCCTACATTGCGGAACCCTTATTTATCTAGCCCTGAAAAAACCGACATCACTCGGGCTTAGGGTTTAGGGTTTAGGGTTTCGGGTTTAGGGCAAGTTTAGGGTTTAGGGTTTAGGGCTAGGGTATCCATTCCAGCCGTCCTGAACTTTCTTCTGCCGCAAGAGCTGAAGTGCAGCAGACAGCGCAATGTGAACCTCAGTACCACTCCGAAGCTTCCGGGCTCTGAAGAAAGGTTTTTCTTTCAGGGTTCAGGGTTTGGGGTTCAGGGTTCAGGGTTCAGGGTTCAGGGTTCAGGGTTCAGGGTTTAGGGTTTAGGGTGTAGGGTTTAGGGTTTAGGGTTCCGGGTTCCGGGTTCCGGGTTCCGGGTTCCGCTTCCCGAAAAACTGCTAAGGCAGTACTTGGGAGTCCTCATTCTGAACGGCTCTCTGCTGAAAAGTCTCCAACTGTACAACCCCAAGATAGTCCCGCTGGGTCAGCTGCGGGCACCCTAAGCCTAAGCCCGAAACCCTAAAACCTAAACCGTAAACCCTAAACCCTAATTACCCTAATTACCCTAATTAAACCCTAAACCCTGAACCCTCTCTTCTGAGACACCTGGGTCTGGCCCTGAGTAGCAAGGACTCTCCTCCTCATATCTGCTGATTTTTTGCACGCCGAAGTGCATGAATGACAAATGTATGGAGGGTCGCGTGCATAGCGAGCCTTCCACATCCCACAAAGTTCGGGAATCGATTGTCCACCATGGTTTGAATTAAATCGGGATGTGGCATAAATCAAGCTGCCTCCCAAGCAAAAGTCGTCCATCCTAGCCGTCTACAGTTCGAGCTGTCCTCCAAGACAGTCAACACGGAACCCTAAAGGCCCAAGCCCTAAACCCTAAACCCTAAACCTTAAATCCTAAATCCCAAACCCTAAACCCTAAACCCTAAACCCTGAACCCCGAACCCTAAACCCTAAACCCTAAACCCTAAACCCTAAACCCAAACTCAGAACTCGTTGACAAAGATCGTGTTGCCCGGCACCGGCACACTTGAAAAGGACTTCGAGGACGGCAGCCAGCCCGACGCGTAGCCGAGCAGCTGCGAAGGATCCTCGGGACCCTAAACCCTAAACCCTAAACCCTAAACCCTAAACCCTAAACCCTAAACCCTAAACCCTAAACCAACTGCGAGGGATCCTCGGGATTCACGTAGATCCCAGCCGCGGCTGCGAAAGTGCAGCCGTGGCAGGTGGCCTCAGGGCGTTTTGTAGGGTTTGTAGGGTTTAGTAGGGTTTAGTAGGGTTTAGTAGGGTTTAGTAGGGTTTAGTAGGGTTTTGTAGGGTTTAGTAGGGTTTGTAGGGTTTGTAGGGTTTGTAGGTTTAGTAGGGTTTAGTAGGGTTTGGTAGGGTTTAGTAGGGTTTAGTAGGGTTTAGTAGGGTTTAGTAGGGTTTGTAGGGTTTGTAGGGTTTAGTAGGGTTTAGTAGGGTTTGTAGGGTTTGTAGGGTTTGTAGGGTTTTTTAGGGTTTAGGGCTTCTTGGCCCAGGGGTTTAGAGGGTCCTTCTGAAAGAACTGCCATTTTCTGGGTTCTCCGAAACCCTAAACCCTAAACCGTAAACCCCAAACCCCAAACCCCAAACCCTAAACCCTAAACCCTAAACCCTAAACCCTAAGCCGCCTTCTTCGAGTCCACCATGGTGATGGTGGCCCGGCCATCGTCGGAGGGCTGGACAGTAAAGAGGTCGAAGTAGTCGGAGCCCATAAACATAGAAGACAGGGCAGTGCAGACCATGAAGAGCTGCCCATCGCTTTGGAGAAGTACGTTCCTGAGTGGTTCTTTAAAGCCCTCTGAAAAAGCATTTACGAGTAGGTTCCCTTATAGAGGGAAAGAAGGGAAATTCAAAATTATTCCGAAGCACAACCGAGCTAAGCACCTCAAACCCTAACCTGTAATCCCCCTCAAACCTCAAACCCTAAACCCTAAACCCTAAACCCTAAACCCTGAACCCTGAACCCTAAACCCTAAACCCCAAACCCTAAACCCAGGTTCATGTTCTGGTAGGACTTGTAGCCCCCCTCCACTCCGGCATCCTTGAGCAGCTCTTGCTTGCCCCAAGATGCCACGAGGTTGAAGGATCCAGCCTCACCTGGGGGGGGGGGGGGGCTTCCGAAGTTAGGGTTTAGGGTTTAGGTTTAGGGTTTAGGGTTTAGGGTTTAAGGTTTAGGGTTTAGGGTTTAGGGTTTAGGGTTAGGGTTTAGGGTTCATATTAGAAGTTGATCTTACTGTTTGGGGATCTAAATTGGGGGGGTAAACCTCCACCTTCAACGTACAGGTCAATGTTATTGTTGTCGCCATCACCCACCATCACAAGCCACTTCCCGTTGGCTTGGCGCACAATCCCAACTGCCCCGGCAGTTTTCCCAGGCCGATCGATGAAAGTCGGCAGCTTGACTGGGTTCAGCGGATCAGAAAGATCAAAGAACAGCACCTGGATGTTTCCGAAAATGGGGGGGGGGGGGGTACCCCTTCTTGGGCTCTTTTAAAGGGATTTAGTGTTGGGGTTCCTTTTATGTTCGGACATCCCCGCCTGGGATCTGTGCTTGCAACCACCAAAGACTCTCTGCATCGGCGAGCACTGGGCTTCGGCCCCGATCGCGAGCAGATCGCCGCTGATTTGGAAGCCACCGGCATGAGTCCTAGTTCATGGTTGGGATAATATTAAAAATATAAATTCTTATCCCTTATTGGGTTTAAGTACCCTTAAAAATGCAAAATGTTATCCAACTATGACAAAGAGTCAGGGTCGAGTCCACGATCACCCGCTTCACCACCTCATGAAAGGCTGCCCTGAACACTTCTAGAGCCACAGACCCTCAAGATACAGCACCGGGGGTTGGGAGAACTGGAATCCAGGCCATGAGGAACTGCCTCCTAAGCACGCAGCGCGCACTTGGCTGCCGACCTCCCCGGTCCCCTGACCCAGACGGCCAGAGCCTGCCACACCGTTCAGGGCGGCAATGAAGAGGTCACCCGCGTCGCTTTCGGCTCCTAGCCATGCAGGGTTCGTGGGTGTAGGGGCTTAGGGCTTAGGCTTCTAGCAGATCCCGTCCCTGCCAGCCCTTGAACTTAAGTAGAGGGAAGAGCTGCAGAGTGTTCACTCGTCCTGAGAATGCAATGTAGCTGCCCTTGAAGCGCTGGACGCCCTCGATGTGCTCGGCATATGGGGGCATGTAGCTCTTGTAGTGGTCCGACGGCCAAGCGCTGCAGGGTCAGGTGCAACAAGGGCAGGAATGCGACTGAGCAGCGACGTCCGGGCTTCGGGCTCATGAGCGCTTCTGGTTTTGGGTAGCCTAAGCCTTATAGCCTCAAACCCCTAAAACCCCTATAGACCCTGAGCGTCTCAACACCCCACTCCCCCACCTCCCCTTGTCGATCTCCAGCACCCGGCCGTCGCGGCCCAGGGCCGCGAAGGCCGCCCGGACGTCCGGAACTGGGGGGCTCCCGGTGCCCGGCAGGGCGCCCTGGCGGGCGCTTTGGTTCCCTCCGGCGGCTTGCAGAGACCGCTGCCGCCGGTAGTGCTGGTCCGTCTGAACCTCGGGTCGGGCCTCTGAGCCCTCCGAAAGAGATGCTCGAAGCAAGATGCGCTTGAAACCGTAAGGGAAAACAAACCAAAAACAATTACATAAATATATATATATATGTGTGTCCAATATAATGTAATATTGTAATATAATATAATATAATGTAGTGTAATATAATATATTACAATATAATACAATATAAAAGAATATAATATAATATGGTATAATGTACTATAATATAATATAATGTAATATAATGTAATGTAATACAATGTAATATAATATAATACAATATCATATCATATCATAAAATAGAATATAACATAACATAATATAATATGCGAAATATATATATATATATATATATATAGATGTATGCATATTTGCATGAATACATACATGTATATATGTACACGCACAGACGTAGAAAATCCAAGGGCCTGCCTAGCAACCAAGGCCGTGAAGCCCAAGGTGTCATCCAGGCAGACGGGCCCCTCGCAAGGAGAGGCCCGGCCCCAAGCGACCAGCAAGGAGAGCAAAAGGAGTGGCCGTGGGGTTTCAGCCATGGCAGCGCCGGCGTGCAGAGCCGTAGCTTCAGTATCTCTGAGCCACAGCGAAGACAGGTTTTATTTTTTGGGGTTTTTGGGGAGGGGGTTTAGTTCTAGGGTTTCTAAATTCTAGAGTTGTTTTAGGGTTTTGAGGGCTCCTTCCATGACCCTTGGCTTGACATCTACTGCTCTATTTCCAATTCAGGGATCCCCTCGCTGGACAAGAGGCTGCCCCCGGAACCTCTACAACATGTAGGTTGCCTGGACTAAATTACTCTGTGGCTAGATCTTGCAGCCCAATGTTTAGGCTGTATAGAGTTTGTTGCTGTCTACCCCCCAAGCCCTAAACCCCAAACCCGATACCCTAAAACCTGAAGCCCTACACCCGAAACCCTAAACCTAAACCCTAAACCCTCGTAAGCCCTAAATATCGTGGCCCCCAGGCAGGAGGAGGATGTGCGTTGGCCAAGCGCCGGCGCACCTCGGCCAGGGGTTGCCGAGCACTGGGACTCAGGACTCCGAAACCCCTAAACAATACACCCCTCCCAAAACCCTAAACCCTAAACCTTAAAAGTCTGGGGGAATATATTCGGGTTTTCTGTTTAGGGTTTTGGAAAAACCCCGTCTTCCGGAGCCATGAAATTCCGGATTCCACCTCTTCGTCTTGTGGCCCCAAGTTTTGGGGTCTGGAGCTTCAGGGGGCGAGGGAGAGCTTCTGAGGCTTGGCCCTAAACCCTGAACCCTGAACCCTAAACCCTAAACCCTAAACCCTAAACCCTAAAATTGAGGATCGGATCTGGGACGGAAGTTTCGTTCGTGTCTCTGGCGACTTCGAGGCGCGTGAATTTGATGCCCACAAAGCCCGCAGAAGCCCTATACCGCAATCCCAATACAGTCTTGGTTTCTTAGGCATGTGTGCCTTCCTTCAAGCAAAGGACCCCCGCTACATAGTCAAAGATTCCTTCGGGCTCCCTGAGAATTAACCCTTAAAGCTTAGTAGCCTAGACCCCGAATCCCTCGCAAGACCGGACCAACCCTTCAAGCTCTAAAGCCCCCAAGCCCTACCCTACCAAACCCTGGCCTAAAAACACAAAAACATCCTAAACCTTCATTACAGCCCCTAAAGTACCCCAAACCCCCGATAATCCCCGCATGGGAGTTCCGGGGCCCCCTGCCACAAGCAGAGCGCCGCAGAGAACCAGGCCCGCCCCACCCAGCAGCTGTCGCAGCGGGGGTTTGGGTTTTTTTTTTTTTTTTTTGGGGGGGGGGGGGGGGGGAGGCTGTAGAGCTTAGGGTAGAGGGTGGAGGGTTGAGGGTCGAGGGTTGAGGGTTGAGGGATGAGGGATGAGGGCTGAGGCTTGAGGTTGAACAGCTCTGCGTTTTTGTGGCTTATGGTGCTGAGAGAAAGGCTGATAAGGGCTGAGAGGGTTTAGGATTCAGAGTTCAGGGTTGGGTTCAGCGTGGGCTTGGGGGCTTGAGGTGAAGGTTTAGGGGTCGTTCATCCGCCCACCCTGCCAACTTGGAGGTTCTTCGGGTTTAGGGTTTGGGGTTCAGGGCTTAGGGTTTAGGATCAAGGGTTTAGGGTTTAGGGTTTAGGGTTTAGGGTTTAGGGTTTAGGGATCAAAAGTGCAAACGACGGAGCGAAATGATCAGGCCAGCAAGAGTACACCTGCAGCGTCATCAGTGAACCCCTAACCCTAAACCCTAAACCCTAAACCCTAAACCCTAAACCCTAAACCCCAAACCCCAAACCCCAAACCCTAGACGGCAGTCACTCAAGCTTACTCCACAGGTTCATGCACCCTGAACTCAAAAAAACCTTCAAGCCCGACACCCGAAACCCCTAAACTCTACTCCCCTAAAACCCTAAACTCTCATCCCCTAAAACCCTAAACTCTAATCCCCTACCCCCCAAGTTCTAGTCCCCCAAAACCCTAAACTCTAATTCCCTAAGACCCTAAACTCTAATCCCCCAATCCCCCAAACAGATTGTGATGATCAAGTCGGCCTTGAGCTGACGGCTCGAAGAGTCGTCATCCTGCCAAAGCAAATGCCATGCGCGCGCAAGCAGCTCAAGGGTTTAGGGTGTTGAGTTTAGGGTTTAGGGTTTAGGGTTTAGGGTTTAGGGTTTAGGGTTTAGGGTTTAGGGTTTAGGGTTTAGGGTCTAGGGTTTAGGGTTTGGGGTTTAGGGTTGAGGGGGTTTAGGGTTGAGGGTTGAGGGTTTAAGGTTAAGTTTAGGGTTTAGGGTTTGGGTTGAGAGTTTAGGGCTTAGGGCTTAGGGTTTGGGGTTTGGAGTTTGGGGTTTGGGGTTTGGGTTTTGGGGTTGAGGGTAGGGTGTCGGATCGAACGAGCAACAGCGCTCGTATTGCTGAAGACCCCAGTGCTCTATGCCATGGCCCTACACTCGACGGTACAAGTTGGACTGGAGGCTCGGAAATCCCAAATCAAGAGACTGGCAGAGAGGACTCTTGAGGACTGGGTAAGTGGCCTTAGTTTGGTGCAATTGCGTGAGAATACGCTCGCTCACCTGCGCCGCAACCCCTACATTGGACGATGGCAGCCTTGTCCTACTGCTGTTCACGGAGGTGCACGATTTGGTCTGTCAAAAACGTGACAGGCACAAACACTTGTGTGGAGAAAGGCGACCTGCTTGCGGAGCGGCGTTGCACGGAGTCTTGGGGGAATAATCGCCCCGTCTTGCACGACCTGCTAGCTGCCAGCGGCAAGGTGCCCATTGCCAGATGGGCACCTCATGCATGGGTTCCGCGAGAGTCTTGGAGGGCTAAGATGCCCACGTGAACGAGCAAGCTGCGGGAACATGGGCGGGCAACCGCCGTTGTATTCTGGCAACTCTCTGGCGATGAAAGAAAGCTGCCTGGACGATGAGATTGCAATTGGCATACTGGAGATGATGGCCATGATTGCCAGTGTTTGGACTGAACAGCTCCGCTCGGGAGACGCGTTGGCCTGTTTCTCCTTCGATCCTGGATCCTGACCCTGAGGCTCCTCATTGCCGTGGGCCTCTTCGGCAGCATGGGCACGGCCCACATCTCGCTCGAATACCCAGGCCAAAAAGCAGCTGCTTTGGTGGCACAAACAGACTGGCATCATGATGATGGTGGCACACATCCTCTGCATGATCCGCCTACAGGGCGGTATCCTGCAGTGTTTCCAGGGCAATGCTCTCGTGCAGATGGTTGAGACGCAGCATTTCTACGCGCGGGGGGCAGCATCATCCAAGCATTCTCGCAACCTTTGCTGGCTTTCGTGGTGATTCATGAAGCAATGCAATGAATGAGTTTGATTAAGCGATCCTTTCCTTTCCGCGCCATGAGTTTTGCCTGGGAGAGTTTTTTACAGTGTTCTGTTGCTGGTTCCATCCCTCGCCCCTGATGTTGGGACGAAGCGCTTCCCAACTCGTTTGTTCCCTGGCCCCCTCGTGCCAACATGTCATGATTTCTGCACAGGGGTGTCCACCGCTCTTGCCAGGCGGTGTGGACCCTAAACCCTAAACCCTACACCCAAAACCCTAAACCCTAAACTCTGAACCCTAAACCCTAAACCCGAACCAGGAAATGGGTTGAGGGTTGAGGGTTGTGGGTTGAGCCCTTGACATTCCCGTAGCCCTACTCATGGTGTAGGGCCTAGTAGCGTTGCGGCTTTAGGGTTTAGGCTTTAGGGCTTAGGGCTTAGGGTCCGAAACCCGAAACCTTAAACCCCAAACCCTAAACCCTAAACCCTAAACTCTAAACCCCAAACCCCGAACCCTGAACCTTGAACCCTTTCGCAACTCGGCGGTCCCGTCGCCAACGGCGCTCCACGGCTTGGAGCAGCCCATTCCACATTGCTGCTCAGGGTTCTGGGGGGCTTTGCAGGGCCTTGAGGGTTCAGGGGTGTGGGGATAAGAGATAAGGGTTTCTAGGGCTCACAGGGGGATGCTGAGGTGTTTTCGTGGCTTTAGGGCTTTGGGGATTCTGCAGTTTAAGGAGCAGTCTGTAGCATTGAGGCTGCCAGAAAGCCTACGTTGAGACCTCCAGGGTTGGAGGCGTTCGGGTGCGGGGAAAGTGAGCTGAGTTGGCGGAGCGTGTGGGTTTATGGTTTAGGGCTTACGGATGACTAGCTAGCAGAGCTTGGTGGCGACACAGCCCTGCACCTATGTATGCCCGCGGAGAGCCTTCTCAGGTCGACAACAGCTCTGACAGTTCCAGTGCTGGCAGCCAAACGCCGTGCAAGAACAGCTAGCAACAGCGCCAGGTGAGACTTTCCAGCTCTCATGGGTACGTGCGACATGAGTGCTTCAAGGACCTTAGGATAGAAACTTGTTCCGCGCCCGCTACCGTTGCAATGATAATGGAACGTTTGCGGCCGGGTACCCTATGACACAGGGGCAACCCCTAAACCCAAAGTGCTATGCTTGCGGTTCATCTATGGTAGGTTCCCTTAATTGTGGCACCCAAGGGCAAAAAGGGTTTGGGCTTCAGCCTTGGCCCAACTTCAACAAGCCTCAACAAACCAGGCGCTTGCACAGCCCAGGTTTTCGGCTTGCGCAGCGCCTCCCTGTTTGCGAAACCATCAGCCAGCATAGGCCCGACCCAACATGTGAGCTCCTCACAAGGATGATCGGGTGGTGACACCGCCATGCGCTATCTTGGAAAGCACAAGGCCCACCCGCCGCCGTAGGCTGCCACGCTTATTGTCCGACAACCTCCCAAAGTACATCGATACAGATGACATGGTAGGCTTTGGGGAAGATATTAAGGCCATCGCCGTGGAACGTTGCTTCAAATGTGAAACGGCGTTCCACGGCGATGGCCTTGAAATTTTCCCAAGGCCTACCATCTCATCCGTATCGATGTAGTTGGGGAGGTTGTCGGCAAGGAGGTCGATGCAATGTCTTGCTTCATCGTCTCGTGACACCGAGGACGTGTCTGGACAGTGTGTTTTTTCCTGACCCCACGGCCAAGGCCGGCTTAACCTGCGCACCTGGCCGGCCCCCCGGCTTCCACGTGACGATGGCCAGATCCATGACCTCGTGCACTATGGCGTGGTCTGCCGCCAGCAGCCCCTCCATCTCTTTCTGCGAAAAGTACAAGAAGCGGAATAAGTCGTTTTCGTGCAGTATCTCCACATCCATGCCCACGTCTACTTTTGACACAAGAAGCTTGGCAGCTTCAAGGACGCCGGGTTGGATCGGAGCTGGGGCCTGGGGCATCTCTTGCGCAGCAGCAGCAGCGCAGCGGGCCTCATGTCTTCTCCGACTGAAGCCAAAAAAATGAAATGCCCCCGGCCCCGGGCATTTCTTGGGCAGCAGCAGCAGCAGCAGCAGCAGCAGCAGCAGCAGCGCAGCGGGCCTCGTGTCTTCTCCGACTGAAGCCGAAACCTTAGTTGCTGAGTTCATAAGCCCCCCAAAAAATGTACACTTCTCAGTTCTATAGGGGATTATAGTATCCCAAAAAGTGTAAAGTGTACTCACTCAGCTACTCAGAAACCATTTACCCCGAACAGCCCAACTCGAAGGCCGCAGTGTTGGCACACGGCACGAGAACACGGGCGTGCCACGCTTTCCCACTTCGGGGCGGTCAGATCTTCTTGAAAGAGAATGCTGCGCCTCTGTGCAAAACTGCCGCAAGCAGTTACCTGCCTTAGTCATGGCCTTGCTGTCCGCCCTGTGTCATGTAACGTGTCCATAAATATGAATCAACCCCCCTACGAGCTACGGTCAAGGCTCCCCGAAGTGACCTCGCGCGCTATGCCTTGGTCTGCCGCCAGCAGCACCCTCCATCTCTGGAGATACTACAAGAAAACGACTTTGTCCGCTTTTTGTATTATACAAGAAGCAGACTAAGTCGTTTTCGTGCAGTATCTCCACATCCATGCCCACGTCTACTTTTGACACAAGAAGCTTGGCAGCTTCACAGACGCCGGGTTCGATCGGTTGGATCGGAAGGGGCATCTCTTGGGCAGCAGCTGCAGCGCAGCGGGCCTCACATGGCTTCGGCTTCAGTCGGAGAAGACATTGTCTTCTCCGACTGAAGCCAAAGCCATTCACGCCGAACAGCCCGACTCGAAGGCCGCAGTGTTGGCACACGGCACGAGAACACGGGCGTGCCATGCTTTCACACTTCGGGGCAGATCGGACCTTCTCGGCCAAGAATGCTGCGCTAATGACCGTCATTCTCTTCCGATTATCAAAGAACGATTATGGGGCAGATGCAGCATCTCGCCAAGCTCTGTCAACCGAAATACAATAGGTACGAACTCTGCTGCGGGCCATCTTCTAGGGGCCGATTGATTCGGCATGTTCTGGAAAGTTGATAGGCTTGTTTGCCAAGGGTTCTGCAAAAGGGACAAAAATTGGTAATCCTCAGTCGCCCTGGCAAGCGGACGCACTACTTGAGCAATGTCGGAGGCTGATGCGTCGATGGTGGAGACGCCATGAAATCAGCGGGGAAGGGGGGGGGGGGGGGGTTCAGAACTTTGGGTCCCCCTTCCTACTCTCAGATGCAGCAGAATCCTCATAGGCGGACAGCCAAGAAACGAAGCCTGGATTTTGAAAGCTTCCAGCAGATCGCGTCAGTGTGGCACTGAGGTGCTCAGCAAGTCAGGGATGCCTCCACAGCATCGAGCGCCGCAGCGACCTTTGTTCTTGTCGAAGAGATCACAGCGCGAGCTGACAAACTTCTCGAAATCTACAAGTGTTCACAGCAACACAAGTGCGGTCTCTTCCTGTCACTATGACGATGAGCGATGCAATCGCACCCTTCAAATCGAGCTTGTTGCTTCTTGCGGCTACAAGCTAGACAGCACAACTGCTCTTTGAAAAGAAGTGTCCTTGGTGAATCGAGGCTCCGTCTTCACTGATGCCGTTCATCGTCTGCCGGCCTCTCTTCGAGAAGAGCCTGCATGAGTCACAGCTGCATACAGCTACCTGAAGGCCTCCTACAGTAGCACGTAGGTTTTGCATCTCTAAACCTTCAAGCAAGGTGGTATCAAGTCTCTCTCAAGACGCCCTTACGATCGGCGTCGGGCCGCCCGGCTCTGATAACTCAGAGCTTCCGAGATCTTCCGAGCAGTGTGGCGCAGCAGAGAAATGGTGACATACGTCTTCATTCCCGGCACCTCCTCGTGAGCTCAAGCAGACTCGAAGATTCTCCTCTGCTCGAACCTTAAGAGGTCTCAAAGGATGCAAACAGGGGGAGCTTGGAGGAGGCGCGCCACTTCAACGCAAATCTGGAAGCAAAAGAAGGCCACCTACGCAGGCATCCTCCTTCTGAGCACCCTGCTCACAAGACCGCAGTTCCGGCCTGCTCGAACATGGGGATGCAATCGTGCTCCTGCATCGCCTGCTGTGGGCTGATTTGTATTCGAGCCTTTGCAACATCCACACACTTGGCAACTGACCCTGACTTCCTGTATCCCACAACGCAATTGAAACGAAAATGGGTTCGAATTTACATGGATCAATACAGTTGTATAGTAAAGGCATCACGGATCCGGACAACGAATGCAGAATGCAAGAACGCGAAGTGGAAACTGGGTATTCAACATCATTTGCTACAGATAAAAAACTCAAACAGATAGACTTATAAGAGAGAAAAACCAAGAATCCAAAAGTGAATTGCATGTTTTTTCGTGTCTCCTTGCTTTTCTAATCGAGTTATGAGGATGCAATCACATGAGACGTAAAGAGACCGGCTAACCAAGAGATACCGATCGAGCTTCCGAACTTGGGCTGTATGGGCACGTTAACCACGGGGCTGCTATGGTGGGTTGCTGCGCTACTTGTCTAGCTGGGGTTGAGGACCTCTTGCAAAACCATGCCTCTTGATGTGCGAATCTTCTCAAAGAGCTATACTATACAATCTCAAAGCGCATGCCACGGTTGCCACATGATTGGATTGACTCCCATGTGTGGCCTGCGCTGGTAGTACCTGACATCGCCATGCCGCACAGCCCTGAATGGCTCGACTCTGATGCCGAATATTGTTAATCGAGCGCCTGCCCAGGCCCGTCCGCTTGCAGTACATCGCGAAGGCGCCATGGAGGGATGGCCTTGCTGTAGAGCACGTGACATGTGAAGTCTTTTGTCACTTTACCCCTGGGCCACGTGCCTGCCGCATCTGCTGGTAGCGCACGTGCTTCGCCTGCGGCAATGTTCGAAGCCAGAACAACCAAACCGGTTCAGCACCACTGTGATGTTGTTAAGGGCGCTCCCGCCTGTCCCTAAACCCTGAACCCTGAACCCTAAACCCTAAACCCTGCAACACGCCAGGCCCCAAGGACCCTCTGCCTTCGCCGCCATGGCCCTTCAGGGACCCCGTCCGGTCCTCCTTCGATCTAGGGTTTAGGCTTTTGGGGGCTTAGGGTTTAGGGTTTAGGGTTTAGGAGTTTTGGGTTTGGGGCTTCGGGTAAGAGTTTGGCCCCTTGAGGCGATTTAAAGCCCTCTGGACCCTAAACCGATTTAAGGGTTGGCCCTTTGGCCCCCTGTCCTCATTCTCCGAGCGCCTCCTTCAGTGCTGCGTAGGCCCCGCTGATGCGCTGGAACGCCTGCGCAAGGTGCTTGTCAGAACTCAGAACTGGGCCTGTTCCATCAATCTTACTTAACTCATTGATAATCCAATTCGAAGAGCAATAGTCTTACCAATGAAGACAGCACTGGTAGTAGCAAGAGTACTGGCAAGAAGCGATGGCAATTGTAAGAGAAGTAGTAATGACAGCAGAAGCAGCAAAAGCAATCGCAACATTCCTTTGTTTTAGCAGGGATACATGGCAATGGCAATAGCAGGGATACATGGCAATGGTAATATATATATATATATATAGGAAAGAAAGAGGAACAGTAATAGCAACAATAAGCATCATCGTCGTCATCTGCCGGGGCTGGAAATAGGCTGAGAAGGTTGAAGGGGTCTTTTGGGCTCCGTGGCTTCCAGTTCTGAGCACGACCGAAGCCTCCCCGAAGTCTTCGCATGCCCTTTGTGATCCATGCCTGGTCTTTCGGAGTCTGTCGACTACATCCTACTGGTCTTCTGCGCTGGCCCTGCCTTCCCAGACCTCAACACATCGAAACTGGAGCAAAAAAACAGTCCATTTGAGCCAGCCACAGCGCTGAAGCCTCAACCCTGAACCGCCGTAAAACCAAAGCCCAGAGGCACCTGCACCCTAGCGGATGACAGTGACGCCCCCTAATACCCTAAAACCCTAAAACCCTGAAACCCTAAAACCCCAAAACCCTAAAAACGCTAAAACCCTAAAACCCCAAAACCCTAAGAACCCCAACACCCTACAACTTTAAATCCCCTAAAACCCAGGTTCTGATAATAAAAAGACAGGATGTGCCTCGGTCGCCTTTCCGACATCCTGCAAAGGCAGTTGGAGTTCCATTGCGAGGGTGTAGGACTTCGGGATATGGAGATTCCTCAGCCCTGAACCCCAAACCCCACATGGACAAATCTCGAAGTTGTGGTTCCTTTTGAGGTCCTGACTATAAAGCGGCCCCTTTCTTTAAACCCTAAACCCTACACCCTCTAACCCCCCCCCACCCATCCCCCCCCCCACCCCGCCCCCGAAATCGTAAAATGCCGGACGTTAACCTCCCACACCCGTGTAAAGCAGCCGAGCACTGTTAGGAACCTCTCCCGGGCCAAGAAGCTCCCCAAGCCCACTGGCCCCGCAAAGTTCGACAGGAAGATTGCAGAAAGGGTTTTCCAGGTTTAGGGTTTAGGGAGTTTAGGGTTTAGGGTTAAGGGTTTAGGGTTGAGGGTTTAGGGTTTAGGGCTTAAGGCTCCGTGGCCTTCTCACTGTTCTTGTCTGGATGATACCTGGCCGTCCGGATTCAGTCGCGCGCGAGGAGTTTGGGAGGCAGGGTTTAGGGCTCATGTCGGCTCAGAGGGGTTTAGATGTGTTTCGAACGAGGGTGCTGACTATGACACGAGAAAATGGCGCGTCATGCTCTCGAGCTTGCAGCTGGCCATGTCCCTGCGAACGGCAACTGCGATCGCCCGTAACCAGGGCAGACGCCCCAATGCACTCTACCTCTGCAAGCAGCGATGTGCAGCCGAAACAGGAGCAGGAAAGGCAAAGAGGTGATTGAAGAAAAGAAAAGGTGGATGTGCCGACATGCCCCCCGTGCTTCTCTGATAACTTGGCTTCCCCAGACTCACGCGGCCTACGAAGGGCAGGTACATCCACCAACCCTACGACGATCGCGTCGCACTGGGCCGGGCCCTTCATCCCCCCAAAGCCTTGTTTGACAAGAGCCGAGCTGAAGCCTAAGACCCTGAATCCCGACCCAAGTCCCGCCCCGGAAGCCCTTGAAGCCCTTGAAGCCCCGAAACGTAGGGGTTCAGGGGTTTTTAGGGGAATCTGGGCCTCAGGGCCAATCTCCGGAAGCCCTGCCGGATCTCCTCTCAGTCCGGGGATTCAGTGTTTGGGGCGGTTCGGGATAGGCAAAGTGTAGGGTTCAGGGTTACGGGTGGGGCGGTTAGGGTCTCGAGCTTCAGCCGGGAGTGGTGGCAAGCAACCGCATCGGTGAAAGCAAGAGCTGCTGAGAGCCAGCCTCCACTTCGCAACGGGCTGCGCCCTCCCTTTTTCGCTACCCTCAGAACGACTGTCCTAAACACTAAGGCCGCAAAACTTGAAACCTAGAGACGCACTGGTTACGCCCTAACCCTAGATCCTAACCCTGAACACTAAACCGACGCACCAAACCCTGAACCCTCAAGACCTCAAGTCCCGAAACCCCCTAAACCCTAAACCCCAAAGCCTAAACCCTAAACCCGAAACCCTACACCCTAAACCCTGA
This sequence comes from Symbiodinium natans, assembly GCA_905221605.1. Lineage (NCBI taxonomy): Eukaryota > Dinophyceae > Suessiales > Symbiodiniaceae > Symbiodinium > Symbiodinium natans. The sequence continues at coordinate 402,209 of CAJNDS010002074.1, read as the reverse complement.
ACCTTAAACCCTGAACCCTAAACCCTACACCCTACACCCTCAACCCTCAACCCTCAACCCTAAACCCACAACCCCAGCGTCCTCGGCCGAAGCTGTCTCTGGGAGTCCCAGCTGTTCCAAGTGGCGCTTCAAGGCTGGATCTGCCAGCCTGGCACAAGGAGGGGTTAGGGTTTAGGGTTTGGGGTTTGGGGTTTAGGGTTTAAAGTTTAGGGTTTAGGGTTTAGGGTTTAGGGTAGAGGGCTTGGGGGTTAGGAGTTTTGGGGTTGGGCATTTAGGGATTCGGGCTTCGCCCTGCTGCCACACCTCAGGTGCGACTTTCTTTGCTGTCTACCAAAGATGCTAACCCCCTAGCCCTAAACCCTAAACCCTAAACCCTAAACCCTAAACCCTAAACCCTAAACCCTAAACCCTAAACCCTAAACCCTAAACCCTAAACCCTAAACAGCAAAACCCAATGGCCACAACTGCCTGGCCGTGGATGGTGTCGACTCTTGGCCCTGACCTGCCGAGCTTCGGAGTTGTCGCTGTTACGGAAGGCACACACGGCACAACCCAAACACTGCAAGATGCAAAACACTTCAGAAGGAGCTCTTTCCGTTCCTTTGCGAGGGCCGCGAATTAAGACTACTATCATTACTACGATCACCCTGGCCATTGCCAGTGGCACCACCATCATTACGTTCTTCTTGTAACCTTGGGGATAACAATAAAGCTTCAATGGATGGGTAAACCCCTAAACCTTAAATGCTATGCTTGGGGTTCATCTATGGTAGGCTCCCCTAATTGTGCCAATCAAGGGCAAACAGGGTTTGGGACCGACCCAACGTGGGCGTGCCATGCTTTCCCACTTCGGGGCGGTCAGATCTTCTCGGCCAAGAATGCTGCGCGAATGACTCAAATGACGACTATTAGGCAGATGCAGCATCTCGCTCAGCTCTTTCGACCGAAAGACGATGGGTAGCGAAAGCAAGCGCCTAATTACTCTTGCGAGCCTTCTTGGAGTTCTGATCGAAGCGGTGCCCCAGGTCACACGAGGCTCCCCTCTCAGCCCTTGCAGGGCGCCTGCCGATACCCAGGGACAGTACGGCAATCCCAAGGCCTCAGTCCAAGGCATCAGCATCTCAGAGCTCTTCTGGTCAGAAGAACGAGAAGACTTGGGGATGATGGTAACAGCAGAATATGAATACGAGTAGTACGGATAATACTCAAATCACAGTAGCATTGAATCATGATAATGCAAGGATAATGACCGTGATCCTGATACCGATCGTGATGATGACAGTGAAACAAAGTGAAACAAAGTGAAACAAAGTGAAACAAAGTGAAACAAAGTGAAACAAAGTGAAACAAAGTGAAACAAAGTGAAACAAAGTGAAACAAAGTGAAACAAAGTGAAACAAAGTGAAACAAAGTGAAACAAAGTTGAAACAGTCAGAAGCTTGACAACAAGGGCAATGACCATGATATTGACCCTTACCCAGGAAGAAGTGGAAGCAGCCCGGAAACAGAAACCCCGAACCCTGAATCTCAAACCCGAAGCAACCTACTGCAACAGCGAGAAACCCCCCCAAAAAAAAAAAAAAAACTGGCCTTCAACGCCAATCCTCCATCCTAAAGCCATCAAGCCGTGAAGCCCAGCCTAAACCCTAAACCCTAAACCCTAAACCCTAAACCCTAAACCCTAAAGCCCCCTGAAGCCCTTCCTGGATGCTATGCCGCCCACCTCCTGCACTGCGCGGCGCAGGCGCAGCTCGACGAAGTCCATGGCCCGGGCATCCTCCCAGCTGGTTTTGGGAGGGGGTTTAGGGTTTAGGGTTTAGGGTTTAGGGTGTAGGGTTTAGGGTTTAGGGTTGAGGGCTTTAGGGTTTTTCGGGGTTCGGGTCTAGGGCGGTTGTGCTTGGGGTTTAGGGCTCGGGGCGTTTGAAGGCTTTGCGGGCTTAAGGATTCTGGGATATTTAGATCTTCGGACTGAGGAGGGTGTCCAGTTCAGGAGGGGTTAGAAAGTCTGGGGGCGTTGGGCTTCTTGGAGGGCACTCTTTACAGAAGGACGCCTTATGCATGGAACCAAAACAGGGATCCAAATTTAGATCCGCCTCCCACGTGGGGGCATGGGTGTGTCTTTTTGCCGTGGGTGGGGGCTCAGAGTTCAGGCTTGGAGTCCTGTTCGACATGATGTGTCGCTTGCGGACAGCCATGAAACACCATGTCTGGAACCACGAAAGCTATTATACATACATATATATATACACACATATATATATATGTATACATACATACATACATACATACATACATACATACATACATATCTATGTATAAATATACATATACATATACATATACATATACATATACATATACATATACATATACATATACATATACATATACATATACATATACATATACATATACATATACATATACATATACATATTATATATATATTCATATACATACCCTAACCTGCGTGACCCACAGCACCCTGGCGGCGACCTGCCGGATCGCTGCCAGGACAAGGGGCAGGTCCTGCAGATATTGCAGGGAAGCCAAAAAGACTGGACTTCCAGGCGTACAGGCGTAGAGTATTCAGCAGGTCAGAAGCAGGGTGAATACCCTGAGGTGGGGCCATCCCAATCTTGAGGATTTGAGGAGCTCCCAGAGATTTGACCATCAAATTGGGCATCCTACATAAACCTCATCTCCAGCCGAGAGCCCTACGCCCTAAACCCTTAAGCCCTGAAACCTAAACCCAACAATCTATACCCAGCCCACCTTGTAATCCTGCAACCCTACAGGGGTTGCCGTTTGACCCTATCGCTTCTTTAGCTATAGTTAGGGTTTAGGGTTCAGGGTTTAGGGTTTAGCGTTTAGGGTTTAGGGTTTAGGGTTCAGGGTTTAGGGTTTAGGGTTTAGGGTTTAGGGTTTAGGGTTTAGGGTTTAGGGTTTAGGGTTTAGGGTTTAGGGTTTAAGGGTTTAAAGTTTAGGGTTTAGGGTTTGGGAGGGGGACGCTGTGGACGCTTGTCTGTTGTAGAGTTGCGGCTATTGTTTTACATGTTTTTTTTTGTGCGTGTGTATCACCCAGATGCCAAGTCACAACCAGTTGCAGCCGAGGTACCTTGGATGCATAAGCATAAAAAGACTGACAGGAAGGACGTCGCACTATATATATATATATATATATATATATATATATACGTGTAAGCTCAGCCGACCCACCCTCAGGAGCACAGGTCTTTTTCATTTTGCTTTGCCCCAGCTACTCACAGTTAGGAAATCTATATCCTCGGGATGTCCCCATTACTCCGATCATCGACGCTACAGTGACGCTACCTGACGACAGCTTACAGACTACTCCTTACTGGATACGCACAAGGCGGTGCGACGATGGGAGAAGATTGGATTACGATCACAGGATACGCAGAAGGTGGTGCGACGATGGGAGAAGACTGGATTACGATCTCTTCAAGATCGACGGTCTTTTCAAGACCTTACGAGCGGCCGGCTTCTTGAGGACACGCTTCGCACGCCCCAGCACATTCGTCCTCTTATTAATCCGTACTGGCACGGACTGCAAGTTGGAGTTATAGAATGTGCCCATCTCCTCCATCCAGAAGATGTGCGAGAGTGGTCTCAGGCTATTCAAGAAAAATTGAGGCTTCTCACCCAGGCGTTCACACTCTCTGAGACGTTCGTTCTAACGCTCTTACACCGGCGCTTTTCCGCGGTGGACCAGACGCATTTATCACACGTGTGGTTGGGACAATGAAATGCATCAATCACCCAAAACTTAATCCCGGCGAATGCCTCAGCGTGGTGCTTCGTGACAAAGGGCTGGAAGTGGCAGATGTCATCATGGATCAGAAGATCCGCGTGGATGCCCGGCATATGCATCACAGTCTTGAGGAGACGAACCTTATCCTTGTTGCACTCGTTCTGTATGTGCTCCACCGCCCCCAAGATGCGCCTCGAATCGGGATCAACGGCAAAGTGCCACCCCGCCGTCCGCTGAGGTAGGACAAGACGTTTTGCGTCCTTCCTTCTGCATGAGCAGCTCCGCTCATCTTCCCGCAACACCTTCTGCCGAGGATAGCCTTTGAGCTTGGTGTCACGAGGGGCGTCCCACTTGGACAATGTGCGATGGATACCAAAGTGGCCATCAAAGGAAATAGCATTGACTGCATCTGGGCATGGGAACGTGATGACCTTTCCAACCTTGGTAACTGCGCTCGCTGGATAGCTCATGTTGAACTGAACCGCAACCGACGGAGTACGTTTGGCAACGGCGTAGGCTTCTAGAGCGTGCAGCAAGAACTCACGAAGTCGTCGGGATGTAGGCATCCTGGTATCCTCAGAGTGGTAGATGTGTAGGATAGAGCTTTCCTGCCCAGGTGCAAGCTTACCACGAAGGAGGCGAATGTACGTCATCTCCAGGTACGAGAAGCTGAAGGCGGTCTTGGAAGTGATGAACAGTGCCCCACACTGTTTCATTTCATCCAGTGACATGCAGTTCAGTGTCTCCTTACCGACGGTCACGAGGTTGTAGCGCGTGGTGTTTCTACAGCGATTGCAGACCTTGGGATATGTTTTCACATCGGTTATGGTCTCACCTCCCAAAAGAACCGCACAAACTGCTTTGTCCTTTCTGGTGTACAGCCTCATGCCACACACGGGGCAGTCGTCCCCCGGGTAGATGTACTCCTTGATATTCGTGACATCCTTCATGGAAGACGTAGAATGAGAGGAACCGGACGATGCGGACGGGCGCCGCATGGAGCTTACACTGGCTGGACGTTTCATGGCGACGGGAACTACGACGCTCTCACTACTTACACTCTCATATGCTGCGAAATGAACAGGTCGCCTCATGTACACCGCATGCACTAGTGCAAGCGCTGGATATAGAAATGGAGTTCTGCAGGCACACACTTAGTTTCCTCATCGTTCTGCTGTGCTCGCGTGCGTTGCCTCGGTATGTGTCTTATATCCTGCGCCGGCCTGACTCACTGTTCTGGTTCTCAATCGTGAAGAGCACGCGCCGCCTCTTCATCTGGATCGTCCTCCTCCGTGTTCGGCTCCTTGATGTCGGTAGATGAGGCTGAAGCCGTGCCATGGTTACCCGCATCTGACTCCGCCATGGGAGGGGGCAAGGATGTTTTCCCGGTCAGACGCCGCTTAGCACCGGGGATGTTGAAGGTACCAAGGCGCCGAGGTGGCTTCATGCATGCGACGGGTAAAGCCGCTGGGTCTGGTACGGGCACTCTACTCTCCTCATCGCTGGAGATAGAAGGGGGAAGAAGAACTGCAGTGGCTGCCAAAGTCGCTTCCCGGTTCTTTGTAGCTATGGTATCGTTGATCTCCTGAATATAGAGCTCAGGGCGGCCCGCAAGGTGCATGTGACGCATACCCTGGCCAATCAAGGCTTGCTCCCACTCGATGTCTTCTGCATGGGCGGGCGGTAGCTCATGTACGCCGGTCTTGTACTTTGCACAAAAGGCCTTGTCCCTGTCCATGAAGAGATCCTCGTGTAGGTTCTCGTCATGGAGGCGATGTACGACTGCATCATGATCCTGACTGGGCAGGCGAAGATAGAAGGAGTGCTTCCCGAACACCATGACGACACACCTTTTAAGGATTGCCATCACATCTGCCTCCTTGTAGCCTTGGAACATTTTCTTGACGAGGGTAAAGAACTCTGTGGGCTCGATGGTAGTACGCCGGCGATCTCTCGGAGGCTCCTGCTCCTCCTCCAGGTCATTGGATGAGACAGCACGTAAGGTATTTCGAACAAGCTTCACGTCGGTATACCGACTCGAGCAGTTCTGATCCTCCTCAGCTGTAAGCCAGCTTTTGAGATCAGCGGCGTCGATGCGATCCATGGAGGGGTCGTCCAGGATAAGACCCTCATACACCTGGCCAGTCTTATGGCGAAAGTTGTCCATTGATTTTGCTCGCCTCCAAGCTGCCACCGCATTCTCCAAGCCCATTCGCTGGATTTGGTATCGTCCGAGAGCTAGACTCAGTGCGATCAAGAACGGGGTCTTTCCGACGCCAGGCCAGCCGATGGTGACGATGCCAAATGATGTCAGCAATGGGGCAAGCATGGGGAATAGGAATTCACTCATCAGAGGCTTCATGCTCTTCAGAGTGAAAGGGAAGAAAGTCATCGACGTTGCTCCCGTTGTGGCCCTCGACTTGTTTTGGGCCATTCGAATCACCTTGGTTTCTGGCCACCCCGAAATCGGGGAGCCACTATCCGCCTGGATCTTCGTCAGGATCCAGAGGTATTGTTGGTTTTTCGAATCATCGTCCGGGGCCTCCCTGTTGATGTATTCAACACCCGTGCGGAGTTCATCTTCATCAGGGCACCATACGTCGGATCTGGAGCGTTTCATGTCCTTGTCTTTTGCTTCCAGAGACCACCATTTCACATGATGACCCGGCAATCTATCCAGCAGTGAGTAGATTGCCTTCAACCATGCCCAGGGCCCATTTCGGCTGGCCGGGATAGCAAAGTGGCCTGTGCAGATATTTCGTGCCTTTTGAACTGCGACTCTCTCAGCGAACTTGAAGACACGAAGGACGTTCATGGTGCCATCTTGGTTGTTGACGATGATATAGGACAAGACACACCCGTTCGGTAGGTCTGCTGGAGGCCGCAAATGGGGAGGAAGACCTTCATACTCGAGACGGGCCAATTGAGTACATAGAGTACTGAGGTTACCCATTTCTGGGATTGCGTAGTGGAAGTCGAACATCAAGGTGCAATACCGGGCGACGTCATTGCGGCACACATACTTCTCAAAGGCAGACATGGACAAATCACATCCTGGGTCGTCTGGTGATTTCTTGACGTATGACGGCTCGTTCAGGTCCTTGATCGCCCACTCCTTGGAGCCGTGCTTGGCCATCGCCTGATCGATAAGTCTTGTGAGTGAATCCATGCTGCTGACGAATGCAGGCGAGAAGGACTACTACACGGCACGACGCTACAGACGAACTTGATACCGAGGTGACAGCAGAATATATGTGGGACTAGAGCATGTGAGTATATGCACAAGGTGCTCGGTCACTGCATATCGCTCAGGCCTTTTTGTCCTTGTAGTAGTGCACCGTTTGCGTAATCCGCAAGATTGCTATGTGCTTGGCCTACATATTCAGTCCGAGTGTATCATTGGCTAGATACAAGTCCCTCGTAACCTCTTCGAGGTCGCTCTGGAGTGTAAGGATGCGGCGCCTCAGTTCGGCCTTAGGCATCGACGAGGAAGAGGAGCTTGAGGAAGACGAAGACGGCGAACTACTCTTATTCGTAACCTCAGCCACATCGTCCTTCACATCCTGGTGGGACTTGTTGTCATCAGTCTCTGTGTCATTCACGCCGTTTTTGGACTTCTTGCTGTGCGTGTTTCCTGAGTTGTCCACATTGTCGTTGTCAACATGTGGGCGCTTGTGGGTGACATCCTCACTGACAGCTGTCTCATGGCCAGCGTTGCCGACGACAAGGATAGGCGGTTCTTCCGGGCAGGCATCCATTGATGCCATTGCTGGGTTGATGATTTCTTCACCGCTCGTGATGGATGCAACTGCTGGGTTGGTGATCTCTTCACCGTTCGTAATGGCCTGTCCCTTCGTAACTGTAGCACGACCATTTGCATGTCGTTTTGGCTTGGAGAGAGTTGTCAGCAGGCTCTCTTGAGCTGCAGAGGACCATATTTGATTGGATCCACGAAACTGCATTTTCGTCTTGACGTTGTTGATCAAGACTTGAATCTGCTGTATGGACACGGGCACGCACGTAGGATGGCAAGGTACTTCTCCCTGACGGATCGACTCGACAAGCTCTGCAGCATTGGGTGGTTCATCATGTGGGTTCCCGTCACGACGCCCTGGAGCTGGATGTGTAGGCTCCAGCGCCAGCATGACTCTTTCTCCATCAAACACTGCATCACCGATTACTTTGATGGACTGCATGATGCAGGCCGGTCTACAGGAATGTGAAGGATAATAAGCTTGCTCGAGCTGAGACAGTCAAGATAGATGGCGCATGACTGCAAATGATTCTGCATATACATGGCACACACCCAAATGCTCACCAAAAGATGTCAGCAATGGGACACGCGTTCGGAATCAGAACTCACTCATCAAGGATTTCATACTCATTCAGATATTTTAGCTGGATTTACTGGAAGCTATGTATACATAAAATATATAGATATACACATATATTTGCACTTGTATCCGCAAGCCAAGTCTCGCCAATCTGCAGCCGAGATACCTCAGGGCGATAGCGGCCCTACTCTAAGGTTCAGTTTAGGGGTTCAATAAAATACTTTATTTCATACAGACAGGCCCCCAATTATTAATAATATTAATAATCCGGGCCCTGCTCGTAAGAATAAGATTGCCTCAGGGAATTTCTTCCGAGCATCTCACCTCGCCACCACCCATTATTAATAATATTAATAATGGTGGGTGGTGAGGAGGGTGCTCGGAAGAAATTCCCTGGGGCAATCTTATTCTTACGAGCAGGCCCCCAATGATTAATAATATTAATAATTGGGGTGGGCTGTTCAAAAACAACGCTGTGGACGCTTGTATGTAACACAAGAAACAAGCGTCCACAGCGTCCTCTCCTGTAGGGTTTAGGGTTTAGGGTTTAGGGTTTAGGGTTTAGGGTTTAGGGTTTAGGGTTTAGGGTTTAGGGTTTAGGGTTTAGGGCTTGGGGTCCTGCACATCTGGCTCCAAGAGGGCCAGGACCAAGCCACAGTTCTGCGCGGCCGCCAAAGCAACCTCTGCAGGGCGCTTCTTGCACTCTTCGGCCAAACTCAGGGTTAGGGTTGAGTTTAGGGTTTTAAGGGTTAAGGGTTTAGGGTTTAGGGTTTAGGGTATAGGGCTTAGGGTTTAAGGTTTAAGGTTTAAGGTTTATATCACGCTTGCAATGCCGGACATGCACAAATGAGGGCGGTGCAGTTCCTGGCCTTAGGGTTTAGGGGTTTAGGCCTGACTGCCTCGTAGTCGCCGCAGAACCGCCGGGCGTAGCGTAGGGCCTGCGCTCGGAGGATGGCGACGTCTTGCTTAACGGGGGTCCCGGGATGCACGGTGTCATCAGTACAGGGTTTCAGGGGAGGCTCGGGCTTTCGGCACTCTAGGCTCAACATGAAAACCGCACGCTCTTCAGGGTTCCTGTGTGCCAGCTCTACCAGCAGCGATGCTGGCAAAGGGCATGATTCGGCATTCCCACGCTGCTTCCCACGAACGGCAAGAGGGCCTTCGAGCTTGGGAGGAGTTGGGCAGTTTTGGGCGGTGGTCTACAAGCCAGAGTCTAGAGAATCCAGAATGCAGGTTACTGCTCTGCAGCCTCTCCCGTCTTGTTGACTGCAGCCAAGACGACGTCTCGGTCCGCCTCTCAAGTGGCCAAAAGATGAAAGAAGTCTCTCACGCCAGCTGTGACAAGTCGACCCCCATGCTCAGGGATCAAACTGGCATGTACATCCTTGCCCCAACCCCCTGGACACCAACACCCCCCCCTCCAGAGCATGCTGAAGAGCCGGCCTGCAGCTCAGCTGATGCAAACTCCAAAGCCCAGCCCTCCTGTTAACGCTGTTGTTGACTTGAGCGGGGGCAGGAGCAGGGTTCAGGTATGGTTGGTTCAGGTAAGCTTTAGGGTCTATAGTGAAGCTAGCTAGGGCTTGGGGTATCTGTTTTGAATCGAGGCGTGTGCGGCAGCTGCACCTCTGTGCACCTCCTGCAAAACGACACGGGCACGATTTGGTTGCAAGGTCTTGCGTGGGGTTGTTCTATGGATTTCAGACTTGCGTCCGGTCTTCAAACTGGCCCAAGAACAGGGACCCGAACTTAGAACACCCCCATCGTGGCTTCTGCACATCAGAACCTCGCACAAGGCACAGGCAGCCAGACATTCCGACTTGCAGCACCGAAGTCGCTCTACACCCAACACCCTAAACCCTAAACCCTAAACCCCTAAACCCCTAAACCCTAAACCCCTAAACCCCTAAACCCTACACCCTAAACCCCGAAAGTCAGAAGGCGAGCTGCCACTTTGGAAAAGCTGGGACTTCGCCCCAGCGCCTTATTCCGTGCAGCTGGCGGCCAAGAGCGAACTGTGGCGAATTCTAGCAGCACCCCTCTGACTGAAGCAACGTTTAGGGTTTAGGGTTTAGGGTTTAGGGTTTAGGGTTTAGGGTTTAGGGTTTAGGGTTTAGGGTTTAGGGTTTAGGGTTTAGGGTTTAGGGTTTAGGGGTGAGGCGTTAGGGGTTTAGGGTTTGGGATTTAGGATTTAGGGTTAAGGGTTTAGGATGGGTTTCAGGGCACCTCAGGAATAGTCGGAGGAGGGCGGACCAACCAGCAGAAAGCTGCAACTCTGTACACGTCGCGAATTCTTAAGCTCAGATGCCAAGTTTCCTGTGCCCGGGCTCATGCATCCTTTGGGCTTTCCCCCCAGGGGTGATGCTATAACAAAAAACCTACACAAGAACCTTCATTCAGAGCAACCCCCACCTAAACACCGAAAACAAAAAACAGAAACGGGAAGCCTGAGCCCTCACGAAGACTGGCACTCACAAGGGTAGCACGGCTCAATGGGCAAGAACGGAAGGACCTCAGCCGGTGGCTCAACAAGGGGGCGATGTATGCGGCACAGGGTTTAGTGTTTAGGGTCTATAGGGATTCGGTTTTAGGGGTTAGGGTTTAGGGCTTGGGGTTTGGGGTTTAGGGTTTAGGGTTTAGGGTTTAGGGTTTAGGGTTTAGGGTTTAGGGTTGCAGAGAGTTCAGGGTCAAGATGAGCACGTGGCGGATCGGCAGTTCTACTCGGCGGCTGAACGCATTGGGTTTTGAGGATTAGGGCCCAGAGCTCCGGGGCTTTATGACTGAACCCCTTTGCTACAGATTTGTAGGGTTTAGGATGTTGCTGCATGCACATCCCATCCAAAGCAGGGCCCCTGAAACCGAAACTCCGAAACCTTACATCGCAAAGCTCCCAACATCGTGGTAAAGCCTTACAAACCCTGAATTACTATGAACCCTATACCCTAAACCCTAAACCCTAAACCCTAAACCCTAAACCCTAAACCCTAAACCCCATGAACCCTGAACTGCGCCGTAAGACCTCGCAACCTCTCACCGAGAGCCGCGCCCTGTCGGCCCATAGGAAGGAGCCGAAGCCAAGCTCCTTCCATTCAGGGGGTAGGGTTTAGGGTTTAGGGTTTAGGGTTTAGGGTTTAGGGTTTAGGGTTTAGGGTTTAGGGTTTAGGGTTTAGGGTTTAGGGTTTAGGGTTTAGGGTTTAGGGTTTAGGGTTTAGGGTTGAGAGTTCAGGGAAGGATGGTCCGGGATTGGGGCTTAGGTAGGGCTTTAGGATCTTAAGACTGGGGTGTCTGCATTTCGGCAAGCAATGAGCAACAAAAAGGACAAGCAGATATGTAAGACATATATACATATATATACAAATACAGATAGACATAGGTGTTACAGATAGACCTAGGTGTATATAAATAGATATAGATAGATGTAGATGGATATAGATAGATATAGACGGATATAGACAGATATAGATAGATATAGATAGATATAGATGGATATAGATAGATATAGATAGATATAGATGGATATAGATAGATATAGATGGATATAGATAGATATAGATAGATATAGATAGATATAGATAGATATAGATAGGATGAAGATAGATGAAGATAGATGTAGATAGATGTAGATAGATAGATACAGATACAGACATATACACATCTTACATATATATATATATATATATACATGCATATGTATGTATGTATGTATGTATGTATGTATGTATGTATGTATGTATGTATGTATGTATGTATGTATGTATGTATAAACTCCTTGCCCGCCCAGGAGAGGAAGGCCATGCGATGCTGATGCCAGTCGGGGAAGATCCAGGCGTGCCTTGGGGCAATACGAGTCGATGCTGCTCCGAATTAACACCCTGACCTTTCGGCACCCGAAAGCCCGAAACCCTGAACCCTAAGCCCTAAACCCTAAACCCTAAACCCCGAACCCTAAACCCTAAACCCTAAACCTTGTTTCAGTTCTTGTGACACCACACTGAGGGCTTCTACAGCCTCAAGGCGTCCCAGCCGCTTCGGGGACCAGGGCACCAGCCGCAGGGCGGACAAGAGCGCCTGGCCGCGGCGCTCAGATCTTGGTTAGGGTTTAGGGTGTAGGGTTTAGGGTTTAGGGTTTAGGGTTTAGGGTTTAGGGTTTAGGGTTTAGGGTTTAGGGTTTAGGGTTTAGGGTTTAGGGTTTAGGGTTTAGGGTTTAGGGTTTAGGGTTTAGGGTTTAGGGTTTAGGGTTTAGGGTTTAGGTTTGAGGGTTTAGGGTTTAGGGTTTAGGGTTTAGGGTTTAGGGTTTAGGGTTTAGGGTTTAGGGTTTAGGGTTTAGGGTTTAGGGTTTAGGGTTTAGGGTTTAGGGTTTAGGGTTTAGGGTTTAGGCTTGGGAGCTACTGTTTCAGAGTCAGGGTTTAGTGACTTTCGTGTGGAGGTGCTAAAAAATGGAGTTGGGCATCTCAGCCCCTGAGCTAAACATCTGAAGCCCCAGACCCCTCAGGTAAATTCAGGGTGGCCTTCAGGGCTTCGGGCCACGAAACGCACAGGCTTATCAAGAACTGCCGCCTAGGATGGCCCTTAAAACCCTCCGAAAGATATTCCTACCTTAGAATTCTCAACAAGGGAAAACACAAGGGAATATAAGGGAAAACAGAACATGTCCCCTCAGGGCCTAGCTCCTGCTCTTGAAAACCCTGACTTGAGGCCTGCGTGATCCGCAGGCGCTCGGGCACCATGCGGCGGTCCAGGCAGAGCCCCGACAGGTCGGTGCCTTGACGTTGGTTCGGAGATTTTGAGAATTGACAGTCTGCCAAATTCGGGTTCGGAGGACTTGAGAACCACTGCAAGCGACTGAGGCCTGTGAGTTGGGAGGATTTGGGGTTGAAGGGCTTTGGAACGTGATATAGAATGAAGGGGCCCGATTCTGGGCTGCAGGGGATGCCACGAAGATCTCAGAGTCCCCGCAAAACGCCGCCAAGACACTCATCAAGCGGGCGACAACCTCAGAGACTGTCGGGGCCAGTGCCTAGAAGAGCTTAGGCTATTGTATGAAGACGAGGCCAAGTTCCACTCCCCCAAGCTTCCCTCCACACCCAAGCTAAAAGCCCTAAACCCTAAACCCTAAACCCTAAACCCTAGACCCTAAACCCTAAACCCTAAACCCTAAACCCTAAACCCCAACTAAAGCATCTTCAGACCGGCAGCCACTCCGTTGAGGAGCTGCGCCCATCGGCAGGAGTGGCTGCGGCCCATGTCCGGATGCCTCGGAAGCAAGGCAGGGAGTCCACTGACCTTCACTGGGTTTAGGGTTTAGGGTTTAGGGTTTAGGGTTTAGGGTTTAGGGTTTAGGGTTTAGGGTTTAGGGTTTAGGGTTTAGGGTTGTAGGATTTCGGGGTTCCAGGGGTGGTTTTGGGGTCTTGGGGGCTTTAGGACTTTGGGGTTTTAGGGTTTTGGGGTTCTAGGGAGAGCAGGGCCCAGCACCCGCACCGTTTCCTGTTCAGGATGAGGGGGGGGGCTTTCCCTAAATGAGGGTCCTTTTTTTGGATCCTTATTATCTAGGTGCCGAAGTATAGAGGGTACCCAAAAAGGGAGAGAACTACCCAATGAACGCTCAACCGCTACCAATAGGCGACCCCAGTCTGGACACATGGCTACGTTCTCATCACCTCTTGCTCCGAGCTGCTGGAACAGGGGCCAATCGCTGTGGCAGCAAGAGGTCTTCCCAAACTCACCTGGGCGCAAGGGGGATCGGAGCGACAGCCGCTCACAATTCCATGGGCTACTCAATCTGCCAAGTCGCCAAAGAAGAAGTCTCCGTCATCATTGCCGATGGTCTTGTCGAAGTCTTCGTCATTCTTGGTTGAAAGGGCGCTGAAGGCGACTGTGCAAAACAAAAAAGCAACTCTCTCGCAGCCGTGCCAGCTTTGTCGCAGCAATCTCCTAAAACCCTAAAACCCTAAAACCCAAACCCTAAACCCTAAACCCTAAACCCTAAACCCTAAACCCTAAACCCTAAACCCTAAACCCTAAACCCTAAACCTACCCCTTGCCAAATCCCGCCAAATCCCCGAAAAGCCACCGGCGGCCACTGCTGGAAGCAGGATTCGAGGTTGAAGGAGGCGAAGAAGAGCTCCTACACCATGCGCCGTTGGGGGGGGGAGGCCATGGTTGGCTGGTTTAGGGTTTAGGGTGAAAGGGGTTTAGGGTTTAGGGTTCGGGACTTTGGGTTTTGGGCTTTGGGTTTTCGGGGTTGAGTTGAGGGCTGCGGGGACTTCTGATGTTTCGAGTTTACTACGGTGTTCTGTGTGCTTCTTCAAACCCTCAAACCGAGAGCCCCGTGTCCCGGGAAGGGAAGGCCGCATCCATAATCCAGGGCGGGAGGATAAGTGGCTCGATCTCCAGCAACGTGAGGCGGAACCTCAGGAAATTTTTGCAGGTTTAAAGGCTAGCGTTTAGGGCTTTTGGGATTTTAAGCTTTGGGGTTGCTGCTGGACCCCTGAAACCTCCAAGAAGGTTTCGGATCGACATCGGAAACCCATGTGTCTCCACGGCCTGCGATTTGTTTGGGTTGAGGGGGTCGTGGGGTTGGGAACCGTTGGGTTCTCAAGGTCTTGCAGAGCTGAGAGTGAGGCCGTAATGAGATGAGTGACACACCCCTAAACTGCCTAAACACCAAACCCCCAGCCAAAACTCCCCAGATCCCCCCCAACCCAAAATACAAATCCCCGAAGCCCCAACAAAAAACACCCAAAGCCGAGGTACTGCAGGGCAGATTGAAGCAGCAGCTGGGCAGCCACCTCAGGCGTGGACTCCTGGGCGGCTTCGGGGCCTTGAGACTTTCGGGCTTTTGCAATTTAGGGTTTAGGGTTTAGGGGTTAAGGTTTAGCGTTTGCGGTTAGGCTTCGGGGCTTGTAGAGGATGTGACGAACTACGAGCCCGAAGGCTTTCATTCCGACGATGAAGCCGGCAAGGATTCGAGGCCCGCATCGACTTTAGTAGGTTTTGAACGGAAGGAGCCAGAACTCACACATCTTGGGTTCTGGGGTTCAGAGTTTAGGGTTTAGGGTTAAGGGTTTAGGGTTAAGGGTTTAGGGTTAAGGGTTCATATTTTAGGGTTCAGGGTTCTAGGGCTTGTTCAAAAGTTCGGCCTTGCTTGAAGACAGTCGCAAACAAGGCCCCCAAGCCCAGGAAACCCGAAACCCTACAAGCGTCGGCATGCGCACTGTACTGTACCGTACTGTACGATATACCACACCATCCGAGACTTTACGACCGCGTCCCTCTTCACGATTGCGGCGGCTGCAGCGTGTTTAGGGTTTGGGGTTTAGGGTTTCGGGTTTAGGGTTTAGGGTTTAGGGCTTAGGGTTTAGGGTTTAGGGTTGGCTTACCTTAGTTGTTGAAGCCCTAAACGGTGTCAGGCCTTCAGGTTCAGGACGGCTTTTCAGATTAAGGGCTGGAGGATGGGGCTTCAGAAGGCTTCGGGAAGTTTTCGAAGCCTAAGCCAGAGATCACAGGTCCATCCTAGCGTTTGCAAGGAGCTGAGACTGCAACCTGTCCCCGATGCAGCCGGGGCTCGTGAAACGGATGCAGTCCGACGTGTCTCAGCAGCTCACTCTCAACTGCCAAAGCGCGCGAGGTTGGCCTCTAAGGAAGAGGAAAGGGCGAAGCTAGTGATGTAGGGTTCTGTCGGGCTCAAGGTTTAGGGTGCTAGGGCTGTAGGGATTTAGGGTTTAGGCTTCAAGGTTTAGGGTGTACGGGCTTTAGGGCTCAAGGCTTTGGTTTTTTGGGCTCTCACCCTCCCGCACAGCCCCTCCAAACCCTGAAGCACGGCCTGGGCTCTGATTGCTGGCTCACTGCCGGGATTGTCAGGGAAGCGGCGTCGACCTGCGGGAGGCGAAAAGTTTAGGGTTTAGGGTTTAGGGCTTGGGGTTTGGGGTTTAGGGTTTAGGGTTTGGGGTTTAGGGTTTAGGGTTTAGGGTTCCGGTTTAGGGTTGAGGGGTTTGCGGGTCATAAAAAGCAGAAGCTGTGGGAACAGTAAGATTGACCATAAGCACATGCCGCCGATGCTACGATGGATCGCAGCCGCCTTCAGAGCATCTTAAGGTACCCCTTTCCACGATGTTTCTGAAACGGAAACCCTAAGCCCTAAGCCCTAGACCCTAAACCCGAAACCCTAAACCCTAGACCCTAGACCCTAAACCCTAAACCCTAAACCCTAAACTGCACCTGCAACTCACTCTTCTTGTCATCGTGGCCAATGGAGAGGCATTGCAGCTGGGGGGCCACGAGGTACTCCACCAATCCTTCAGCATCCACATCTCATGCCATTCGTAACATGAAGCCTACACTATAATTCATGATATGTAAATTATCTTGTGCGATGTTATATTATGTTACATATACAACAGGATCTTGCGTTTATCATATATTAGAGTGCTACATGCATCGTTCTATGCTCACATTGTAAAAAAGCCGGTGGCCTCTTTCTTTGCTACCCTTATACCTTAATCTAGCCCCTAGTTACCCTAATAAGAGCCCCCTAGAAACCCTACTTCCAGAGACCACCAACCACTATAGATCATGTTCTTATGATACTATCTTATGTTCCATTGTATTATACTTATTGTACTAGAGTGTTACATATATACATATATCGTTCTATGATCATATTCTGATGGTTTATTTAAGGGTGCTGTGCAAATGGCCGCCTCGCAGCGTCATGGCGCGGGGAGCCGAGCTCTAGAGCGGAACTTCTTTCAGGAAGAGAGAGCTCGGGCCAAATGGCGTTCAGCCGCGTTGCCATAGGGACGCCCTCCGCTTCTTAGGGTTTAGGGTTTGGGGTTGAGGGTTTCGGGTTTCGGGTTTAGGGTTTAGGGTTTAGGGTTTAGGGTTTAGGGTTTAGGGCTTAGGGCTTAGGGCTTAGGGAGTGCTTTTGCAAACTCGTACAGGGCACAGGCATGCCCTCTTCCTGCAGGACAGCTTTCAGCACGACATCTCGATCCGCCCGGAGGTCTGCGGGAACCTTTTAGGGTTTAGGGTTAGGGTTTAGGGTTTAGGGTTTCGGGTTTAGGGTTTAGGGCTTAAGGTTTCGGGTTTCGGGTTTCGGGTTTAGGGTTTAGGGTTTAGGGTTTAGGGTTTAGGGTTTGATACCCATAAAGTAGTACTAAAGAGGCTCGCATGGGGGTTTCGAAAATGGGGGACCCCTAAAATAAGCCCCAAACAGTCGGATTCCCTTTTTTCTAGGGACCCCAATGAGGTATCCCCAATTTCGGAAACCGCCACATCGTTCACTCATTAATTACTGACACAAATCCGCATCATCACAATACTATTTAGATAGGACTTTCACGCATAGTTTCATTCCTTGCAAAGACCCCGACATAGTCTTAGTATTATGGTCTGTCGGTGAGAGGATGCAAGACTTTGAAAACCTTTCCATGGGCTGTTCAACGAACCACTCACAGAGACTCATGGGCGCGACTCGAACAGCCGCCCCTGGGCAAGCAGTATCACCCAAGTGCAGAGCAGGCACAGCCTAGCCATGGGTGCTGTCAAGGCCCCATGCTTGCTGGCAGAACTTCAACTCCCAAAAACCCAAAGACTTAAATCTGAAGCTCAAACCAAGGAACTCAAACCCGCAAACCCTCTCAACTCTGAACTCTCAAGTCCGCAAAACCCTGAAAAAGCCTTAGACCCGAAAGCTCCCCAAACCCCCACACTGGGGCCCCCCGCGATGCGGAGGACTCGCCAATCTTGACCCACAGCCGCCAGCACGACCTCCCAAGGGGCGAAGGGGCTGGCGGGGCTTCAGGGAGCTTAGGGTTTGGGCGTTTTTAGGGCTTTTGGGTTCTTAGGGTTTAGGGTTTCGGCTTCGGGTTGACATTTAGGGCTTAGGGTTCAAGGGAGAGGTTTAGGTGGATTTGGGGAAGTTCGGAGTTTGAGGTTTGCGAGAGGGGTTATCTGTGGGTTGCAGGAGCAAGTGTCAGCACCCTGCTCAACGAATCTGGCTCCAATTCCTGGGTCATATCCTTTGAACTTTGAACCCTTAAAGTCTGGCTATGGAGGCCCAAGGCCCGACTCGGGGGATTCAGCGTGTAGGGTCTGAGGCTTCGGGAACCTACCTAAACCTTAAACCCTAAACCCCAAACCCTAAACCCTAAACCCTCAACCCTAAACCCACCCTAAACCCCAAACCCGAAGGCCTCACCCTGGGGGGCGGGGGGGAGGGTTGGGGGGCGCCTCCTTGTCCGCGCGCAACGGGGTGGAGGCCAGCGACAACACCCAGCCATCCTTCCTTCAGGAGGGCAGTTCTCTGCACCATGTGCCCTATGGGGCCAGGGTGTAGGGACCAATCCCCTGATCCGTACTAGGAGGAAGCACTGCAAGAGCACCCACTTCGTTTCGGAATCGGCGAGAACGTAGGGTTTGTAGAGTCTACAAGTTTAGGGTTCGGGCTTTGTGGCGAGGAGCACCGGGCTTGGCTTGACGCTGAGGCCACGCGGAGCTGAGAACTTTTAGAGAGAGTTTATGTTGAGGGGTTGCTCGGGTGCACTGGCAACTGAACTTCGCCCTGCTCCCCCCCCCCTGACATTCCCAAGCCAGCCCCTGAATCCATTTTTGACTCTCAGCCCCTTTCGTGTCCCTTTCGCCTCACGGCCCGCAGAACAAGGTCGCGATCGCCATGGAGCTCCCGGGCGGCGAACTGCAGCGCCCAGCCATCCTCTCCGGGGACTGTTTTGCAAGGGGAGCGCTCGTTGAAAAACAGCCCCCCCCTCCACCAAAAAGGACCTGAGCTCAAAGACTCTTTCTTCTCTTTCTCTCTTTCTCTCTTTCTCTCTTTCTCTCTTTCTCTCTTTCTCTCTTTCTCTCTTTCTCTCTTTCTCTCTTTCTCTCTTTCTCTCTTTCTCTCTTTCTCTCTTTCTCTCTTTCTCTCTTTCTCTCTTTCTCTCTTTCTCTCTTTCTCTCTTTCTCTCTTTCTCTCTTTCTCTCTTTCTCTCTTTCTCTCTTTCTCTCTTTCTCTCTTTCTCTCTTTCTCTCTTTCTCTCTTTCTCTCTTTCTCTCTTTCTCTCTTTCTCTCTTTCTCTCTTTCTCTCTGTCTCTCTGTGTCTCTCTCTCTCTCTCTCTCTCTTTCCTTCGTAGAGGAACCACAGAGCAGCTCGAAGTTCAGTCTTCCTGTCCTGCTCGACTGCAGCCAGCACCACTTCGCGATCGGCCTGCCAGAGCGCGAATTGTCAACTCCAGGTCGGGTTTAGGGTTTAGGGTTTTTAGAGTTTAGGGTTTAGGGTTTAGTTTTTGGGTTTAGGGTTTGGGGGTGGGGTTGAGAGTTTAGGGTTTAGGGTTTAGAGATACAAGCTGAACCCCAACCCCCTCCAACACCGGTCTCCACTGGATCCTTCAGCGTTGCGCGCCCTAAACCCTAAGTCCTAAACCCTAAACCCCAAAAAACTCAAAAACTCCGAGGCCTGCAGATGAGCTGGAGCACGCTGGAGGGCCCATCCGTCCTGGAACTGGTCTTTGAGCTTGGGGCTTCCGGCGGCGGGTTTCGTGTTTAGGCATCGGAGGTTCCCCCTTACACTAACAGTCCTTAAAAGGGATTCTAGGACCCCCTCTATTACAATCCCTCTTAAGGACCATTAGTCTAAGGTGGAACATCCCAAATCGTGAGTTCAGAGCCCTCAGACTCAATAGCTTTCCGCACATGAGAGCCCGCCCCGGAGCAGGGACTTCGTGAGTAGGAGACTTGCGACAAGCAGTGCCCCTCTCCCTCTCCTTGCGCACGGCTGCGAGGACATCCTGTCAGGAAGTCAGCAAACTGGCTGGAACACACGCAAGATCAGCCCCAAGCGATGCCGCTTTTTCAGACAAACTCTGAAGCCCGCGCTCCCCTGACGATGAGAGATCACCCGACGATCTCAAGAACTCTATGCTCCTAGCAGGCATCATAGCAGCCAGTTCCTTGTCGTGGACAAAGGCTGGCGGCTCGCATGCTGCAATATCAGATCCAGGACTCGAATTCCCGGAGCATCTCCTGTACAGCTCGCTCATGCTCATCTTCTGCAGGGATGGGCCGCTTTGCGCAGGGTACCTCTCCCGACTTCGGATTCGCGGCATCCAGCTCCTGATCTTTCAGGAGTTCCTCCACCTGCTTGCGGAAGACGTCCCTCTTCTCGGGGGCCAGCTTGTTGTAGCCGAGGATGTACTCACCCGTCTTGGGATCCTTTTCTGGATTGGAGATCTCGATCAACTTGGCCAGCTGAGCCTCATCAAGCCGGTCTACCATCCGCTGTAACTCCAGCTTAGCCTCCTCCGGGGGGCTTACGATATTGGGGATACCTTATTGGGGTCCTTTTTATGAGGGGATCCTACTATTTGAAAATTCCCCTATTTTCGTAAACACCCTCCTCTTTCTCCGACATACTCACCGCACGCGGAGCGATGTCGTTCTTGGGTTCCCTCTCTGGCGTGGAGCTCCGGCTCGTCGGTGTCAAGGACGCATCGGAGGCAGGGCTGGCGTCCCTTGCGGCTCTGACCCTCTTGGGCCGGGGCAGCTCGGACACATTCATCACCTCGCTCCCCTGGCTCGCCCGCTTGGTCCCTGCGTCCGCAGAGATCAAGGCGTGCTCGGGCATCCTTGCCGCCAGAATTGGCTGCCCTTCAGATTCCTCCGCGCAGGGCTCCAGCTCCACCTCGGTGAGGCCCAGGGCGCCGAGGTACTCCTGGAGGCTGCGAAGCTCCGCCGCGGTTAAGAGCAGCTCTCCAAGACCGCAGCCCACAAGATGGACCGCCTCGATCGGGAACCGGGGCTTCCCGGCTCGTGGCATGCTGAGCTCGTGGTTCCGAGAGTGCTGGCAGACAACGATTCAGGCTGTTGGAATTAAGAAGAAGCAGAGGAATATGCCTAGACTGTCTCCTGGGCAGGGGCTTTCTTGAAGAAAGGCTCTGCTTTGCTAGAGGCTTCTAGACTCTGGAATTGATGCACTCCATCACGCTTCCTCCCTGCAGTTTAGGGCTCGAAGAAGCAACAAGGTTTGCTAACCTTGAAACCAAAAACACCGTGGGGGGGGCAACGATAGCAACTGTTGCAGCGACATGGAGCCAGAGATGCGGTGCGCAGATCCGATACTGGCAGGGAGTTTACGAAGATAGGGGACCCCTAATCTAGACCCCCAAAAAGCAGGATTCCCTTATGATAAGGACCCCAATAAGGTACCCACAATTTCGGAAACCCCATATGGGGTCGCTGCATGGAGTGCGTAGACGGTGAGGTTTGTTGGCATCCTTTGCATCTGCAATAGTATGTTCGTGCAGAACCCGTCAAAAACCTTATTGCCGTGGATGCGGAAACGCCCAGTGCTTCAAGTGGTAACGATTTCGGCCCGTGCACATTCGTGGGAAATAGCAAAGTCTCAGCTATCTCCATGGATTTCCATCCTCTGCGTTGCCAGTTTTCATGCGGGTCCTTATACTTAAGCTGGCCAAAACAGGAGGGTTTAGGGTTTAGGATTTAGGGTTTCAGGCTTGGGGTTTAGGGATCAGGGCTGAGGGTTGGGTCTCGGGTTGCGGGAAAAACCACCTGGAACCCAACTTTCGGTCTTAGGGTTTAGGGATAAGGGCTTAGAGCTAGGGCTGAGGCTTGCGGGTAAAACGCCCTGGAACCCAACTCCCCCACCTCGCGGCTGCCTCTTTCGGGAGCCGCCGAGTCATTGCTCACCTGTGCCAGGTTCAAAGGGCTTAGACGTCTTGTCCCTGGAGGTTCATGGGTACTTATGAGTAGGGTTCTAAGTACCCTAACTACGGATACAGCTGTAGTTGCCCGACGTCTAACAAGTAAGTTCCCATGAGCCTCCAGGGTTGCTGTTCGGGCTTAGCACTGCTGGTATTTACATGTTTAAGGCTATCATGACTGGTTATCCGATTATTCTTGGTACAATGGTGCGGCCTGGGTATTCTAGTGACCCTCTGGTTCTTGGCAGGGAATGGCAGAATTAGGGCCCCTATATCTGCCCTAACCAGCCAGATGACAGCGAGTGTTCTGCAAGAGCCCAGAGACCCATAGGATTCAAGGCTTTGGGCCCCTGAAAAAAGGTAAGGTCGAGGGCTGCATGGCCCCCTCGGCACCAAGCCCCAAACCCCAAAGCCCGAAAGCCCTAAAGCCCTAAAGCCCTAAGCCCTAAAGCCCTAAAGACCTAAAGCCCTAAAGCCCTAAACCCCAAACCCTAAACCCCCCAAAGGGGCGGCTTTTTGGAACCCAGGTGGAGCAATCATATGAGCTCAAGGCTGCACTTCAGCCTTTGCATGCGCTCGAAATCCTACGCCTGAAACGCCGCGAAAGCTACGGCGCGTGCGCCATGGGAATCCGGTGTTCTTGCCTGGCTCCTCATTTCGCCTTGCTGCGAAAAGGTTTGGGCCTCCTAAATCCCAAAACCCTAAAACCCTAAAACCCTAAAGCCCTAAAACCCTAAAACCCTAAAAGCCCTACAAAACCCTAAAACCCTAATGCCCTAAAAAACCTAAAACCCTAAACCTGATGCTAGGTCTTAGAAAATGCGGCTCAACATCTGGGGCGAGCTTCGACACCCGTGAGCTCTACGCCTTCCGTGGCTCCTGGACCCACACACACACACGGTTATTTGGGGGATATTGTAGAGCTTCTTAAGGAGAATTATGAGTTTTGATAGGTTATTGTAGGCTTAATTGGGGTTATTGTAGGGCCATTATAGGAGAATCATAGGGTTATGATAGGTTCTTGTAGGGTTATTATGGGGGGGGGGGTATTGCAGGGTTCTTGTAGGGATACTGTAGGGTCATTATGGGGCTGTTGGGTTGTTATAGGGTAAATGGAGGGCAATTATCGGGCTACTGCAGAGTGAAAAATTGGGTTCTTGTTGGCTGATTAGAGGGCCATTTTTAGGGCGATTATAGGGTTATTTCAGGGTGCCAAGGGTATCAGGGCACAAAGTTTGGCAGGTTTACCCTATCCAAATCTGAAAGCATGCTTTTGGAACTGAAGGTTGGGGGTCTCCGTGCCCCCCTTGAGCCAGCTGCAATCAAAGTTCAGTTTAGAACGCTGGAACCAAGCCCTTGACCAAGAACATGGACCCCGGGCAGGCAAGGGGTCGAGGGTTGCCGAAAGTACAGTGCGTATGGTGCACGACATACCCGCCGGGGTGTCCGAACCGATGCGCACTCTCAACGGTGCAGGAATTTTGGGCTTTTCGGGGGCCCTAAACCCTAAGCCCTAAGCCCTAAGCCCGAAACCCTAAACCTATACCCTAAACCCTAAACCCTAAACCCTAAGCCCTCCCCGGTCCGGGCGGAACATGCCGGCGCCAGGAGGCAGAGTAGGAGGCCCCATCCGAGGGCGCGTGAGCACCGGCCACGAACGAGGCCTTCCACGGGCTTTCGGGCTTGAGGGTTTCGGGTTTAGGGTTTAGGGTTTAGGGCTTCTAGCCCCTCAGCCCACCGAACCTCCGAGGAGGCGAAGGACGGCCGGCCAATGTCGGCCTCGTCCACGTCGAACTGGACGTCATCCTCGATGAAGTCTCCGCAGTTGTTGCGCAGATACTTGCGAATCACCTTAGGGTTTAGGGTTTAGGGTTTAGGGTTTAGGGTTCAGGGTTTAGGCTTTAGGGTTTAGGGTTTAGGGTTTAGGGTTTAGTGGGTGTTGGGGGTTTAGGGTTTAGGGCTGAGTTTGGTTTTAGATCTTATGGCTTGGGGCCATTCGCTTCGAACAAGGCTTGTGGCTTAGGGGCTTGGGGTTCCGGGGCTTAGAAAAGGCAAGGCATGTTGGCGATAAAGGTGGCGGCCAGGAAGTGCGGAGGGATTGCGAGGCTTCCTGATGATGGACTAGGCAACGACTAGGACCAGGCTATGACGAGGACTAGGGTTCACGTTCTGGGCTGAGGCTGCTTGTGCTTAGAGCAAGACTGGGTTTAGGGTTTAGGGTTAGGGATTAGGGTTTAGGGTTTAGGGTTTCGGGTACGACGAGAAGCGGTGAACGCGGGGATTGTCACGATGTCCAGGAAGAGGAGCAGACACAGGGCACCCTGCACCGCAAACTTGCAGAGCTGGGTAGCCGGGCCACTCACCTTGCCGAATCGGAAGCATTCAAACTTCTCGACATCTTTGAGCAAGTACCTCGGGACACGAGCACACACGCAACGATTCTTTTTGAGAGACTTTAGAGGGTCTTCTGCAATGACTCGCGCGAAGCGCGATGCCTGTATCGCAATGTTTTGTGCAATGTGAAGTTGGGCCGCGGTGCAGTTGCAAATGTATAGGACAACGTTTGACTGGAGAAACCGTGCAGACTGGGTTTGTCGCAACGGTCGCCAAGCTGGGTAGCACCGGGTAGGTGTGTCGGCAGACGGTAATGTTGCCGCAGGAGTCGTCGAGGCCGCTGAGCGCTGGATCTAAGACGATTCCTAGGATGGCCCATAAAACCCTAGGAAAAATTATTCCTCAATGTGGTCCTCTTCAACCCAAATAAGGGAAAAATAGAAAGTTATCCCAAACAAGCCCACCGGGATTCCGACCCCCCCGCAGCTCCTGTGGGCAAAGCATTGTTGGAGCTCCTTATGAAGGGCTCGAAAGGGCGTGGACATCCAGTCGAACATATCGTAGAAGCTGCAGCCCATATGCTCCAGCGCCGAGCCCAAGTGAATGCTCAGGTCAAGGTCAACACAATCTGAGGACCTGCCCTCGAGCTTGATACCGAAGTCCACCACCTTGAAGAGATCCGGAACCTCTGCGCCCCTTAGAACCTTAATAAAAACATTTTTTTTTATTTCCTCTTGGGTTTTATATAAACAAAAACATAAGAAAAATAATTCCCAAAAGGGGGATATAGGAACCGGTACTCCCAAGCCCTCCCTTCGCTCCCCCTCGTCCTTCCCGGGGATGAGCTGCTTGCATCGGGGCCACTTCTCGGCCAGCCGCCGCGTCGTGACATCCCCCACTTCGAAGAAGGAGTGCCAGACGTCGCACTGCCGGCTTTCTTCCAGCGAGTTGCGGGAGTCCAGGTGCACCAGGCCCATGGCAGACTCGAAGCAGGCGCAGTCGGCGAGGAGCAGGGGCCGGGCCAAGACGAAAGTCAGCAGGAAGTGCACGACCACCAGGAAGTAGTAGCAGCGAACTTGGCTCACATTGCGACGAAGAACCGAATAAGTTCCCAGCAGGTCGCAGAGAAGCCGAAAGATCAGGATGGCAGCCAAGACCTTCCACCCAAAGTCCGGCAGCCAAAGCTTGCCAAGAGCCTTGTGGCGCAAGAAAAGAACCAGGAATACCACGCAGCACACGATGTCCAGGAGTATGAAGGCGACCACAGTCCTGGCTAAGGAGAAGGCACCTTGTGCGTCAGAACGAAGCATTGCAGCCAAGACTCTCATCACATAAATGTAAGATGTAAAGGTGCTGTATGATGCATTGTAAGTAAAGGTATATTGTATAGTATGTAAAGGAACTATGTAGTGAAAAGTACATATGTGGGTGTTTACGAAAACACCCTAATATAGACCCTCAGATGGTATAAGAACACCACAAGAAGGTACGCCTAACATCGTAAACCCTAAACCCTAAACCCTAAACCCTACACCCTAAACCCTAAACTCCCCCTATGTATGTATATACATATATATGTATATATGTATGTATATAGACCGGTCCTGCTGGAGACCCAGGGGTCGAGACAAGCGCACTCAAACTTCAAGGCATCCTGGAGGTTCAGGCAGCCCGCACCGTTGGAGCAAAGCCTGGCTTTAGGGTTTGGGGTTTAGGGTTTAGGGTTTAGGGTTTAGGGTTTAGGGTTTAGGGTTTAGGGTTTAGGGTTTGGGGTTTAGGGTTTAGGGTTTAGGGTTTAGGGGTTAAGGGTTAGAGGTTAGAGGTTTAGGCTTTAGGCTTTAGGCGGGATATTTCCCACAGGGGGTTAGGTTACCGGATTTGGTGCAAGAGCTGCAAGCTTTTAGGGTTTAGGGTTTAGGGTTTAGGGTGTAGGGTTTAGGGTTTAGGGTTTAGGAATTAGGGTTCCCCAACGGCCTCCAGCACCAATCGGACAAGACCCGACGGGCATGCCAACATCGGGACGGCATGTTGGCCAAAGCTTCTCATGACATGTAGCCAAATGACCCTCTCTTCGTAAGCAGCTTGTACCTCGAACATGAATGGGACAACCAAACCTAAGGTACTGATAACCCTACTATGCTGGCCTAATGGGCATTTCCCAAAATAGTGGTACCCCATTTTCATATCCCAAATAGAATAGCCCCTTAAAGGGACCCCCAACGGGGTACCCCTATTTTCGAAAAACCCGACATATGCGATGCATCAGCGTCATACACATCACCCGCACCTCCCGCTTGAGATCACGGGCTCGAGCTTAGGGGTTTAGGCGTTCAGGCGTGTAGGCGTTTGGGGTTTAGGGTGTAGGGTTTCGGGTTTAGGGTTTAGGGTTTCGGGTTTAGGGTTTCGGGTTTAGGGTTTAGGGTAAGCGAAGCCACCGCGCCTGCTCGAAACCTTCTGGCGGACTCAGCCTCGAAAGTGCAAGGCGTCAAGAGGCCTACAGGGTGGGGGGGCTTAGGGTTTGGGAGTTCCCCTAAACCCTAAACCCTAAACCCTAAACCCGAAACCCTAAACCCTAAACCCTAAACCCTAAACCTAAACCGGGTTTGAGGGTGAGTTCCAATCCTTAGTGGAGCCCATCCAATGGTTCAGTAGCCCTCGCAATTACCTCGTTCGGGTTTTCGGATGAAGTTTAGGGCTTAAGGTTTAGAGTTTAGAGTTTAGAGTTTGGAGCTTAGAGTTTAGACTTTAGAGTTTAGAGTTTAGAGTTTAGAGTTTAGAGTTTAGAGTTTAGAGTTTAGAGTTTAGAGTTTAGAGTTTAGAGTTTAGAGTTTAGAGTTTAGAGTGGCTGGGTTTCGACTGAGGCTTGGCTAAATTCCACGGCTTAGGGGTCTAGGGCCCAACCTTTCCATCCCACCCAAAGAACTAGGCCCCCAATGCATGGGCAAGTATACCTATCAGCCTCTCAAGTCCGTGTTCTCAGGTTCATGTCAATAATCGACTCATAATAGACCATGCGGGGGGGGGGGGGGGGATCACAAGCGTCCCAAAGCCCTAAACCCTGATACCCTGAAACCGCTGAAACCCTGAAACCCTAACTCCTCAACCCTAAACCCCTAAACCCTAAACCCTAAACCCTAAACCCTAAACCCTAAACCTCCGAGCTGCTGGAAGCGCTCCAGGAAGGCCCGCTCGCCTGCCTGAAGCCAGGGTTTATGTAGGGATTAGGGTTTAGGATTTAGGGTTTATAAGGGTTTTGGGTTTAGGGTTTAGGGTTTAGGGTTTAGGGTTTCGGTTTAAGGTTTCGGGTTTAGGGTTTGGGGTTTAGGGCTCACTGTCAAGCGACGGAGACATACCCACCCGCCGCCCATTGGGCGCCACATCAGGCAAAACATTTCCTTAAATCCTAAACCCTAAACCCTATATTCTTCCTCAAGCCTTTTACGCATGCCAAGTAGGATTTAAAACAAGCATACTTTGGGATGTTCCCCCTTATACTCGAAATCCTTAATGGGGATTCTAGAAACCCCCCCCTATTAAAATCCTTCTTAAGGACTGTTAGTATACAGGGGGAGCATCCCAATACATACTGATAGAGGGGTTAAGGGTGTTGGGGTCGTGGGGCTTCAGAATTTCAAAGGTATTGGGTTGCGGTTGAGGGTCGAAGGTGCCCGGGGTGTTACTGTAGCTCTGGCTGAGATGCTGTAGGGCATTCTGGGGTAGGGTTGAGGGTTTAGGGTTTAGGGTTTGGGGTTTAGGGTTTAGGGTTTAGGGTTTAGGGTTTAGGGTTTTGGGTCTAGGGTTTCGGGCTTAGGGTTTAGGGTTTAGGGTCTACGAAAAACAGCGTCACGCAGTGTCTTTTGCTGTCCAGAAAAATCGTAACTCTCGCTTTGCGAGCTTGGCGGTCTGACACTCTACAAGCCGGTGCAGATGGAGTAGTGTTCCGTCTTCTTCGTGCCTTGCAGCAAGGCCGCGGGGTGCATTTATGGGTGGGGCCTTGGTGAAGTTCCTAGGGCACGACAGCGAGTTGAGCCCTAAGCCCTAAGCCCTAAACCCTAAAACCCAAGCCCTACTGTAAGGCAAAGCGCAGCTCTGACTGGCAAGGCAGCACGACGTGGGGCCGTGGTAGCCTTTGCCGCCGCATTGTTCACCATAACCGGCACCTGGGCTGCGAGCGGCTGTGGTTTTGGGGTTTAGGGGTTTAGGGTTTAGGGTTTGGGGTTTGGGGTTTAGGGTTTAGGGTTTACGGTTTCGGGTTTAGGCTTTAGGATTTAGGGTTTAGGGTTTAGGGTTTAGGGCTACTGCGCTGCAGGCAGGTGGCAGTCGATGTCGGTTTTCGAAGGCAGACACTGCCTGTCAAGAGAGCAAATGAAGGCAGCCACACTGCCGCGGGCGTTTCTTTCTCAGCCACATGTGTATTTTCTCCTTTTCTACCCCAGATAGACTAGAATCCCTTAAAGGGGACCTTGAAAAAGGGTACCCCTAATTTCGGAAACCCCCAAATCAAGCTACAAGCGGCACGGCAGAGAAAACAACTTTTGCGTGCTCGGATAAGCCGAGGTTGGTCACTCTGCTCCATTTCTTAGAAGCTTTCAATTCTACAACGATTACCGATCCACACAGCCAAAAAGCACACAAACCAGCCGACAAGTACCAAGAATGAAATCCGACAACAGTCACAACCTGCATGAACAGCCACCATATTTCTTGGCCGCTGACTTGCCGCCGAGAAGAGACAGATATCAGATAGCACGCGCCATATGTAAGCAGGCACTATAGACCTCACCGCTACAATCACACTCACAACGATGCTGCAGTCGTGAACATGCCATTTGAAGACTGTACGTGCGCAAGAAGACACCCGGCCAGTAGTCTGGCTGCGCATCGTCGCAGAACGAACCTCTTTCGCAGCAGAGGGGTGCGGAGAGTCCTGCCAGATGCGTGGCTTGGCAGGAGTTTGGGTATTACCCTTAAACTTGGGATGTTCCCCCTTATGCTAACAGTCCTTAATAGGGATTATAGTACCTCTGTTAAAATCCCTATTAAGGACTGTTAGTTTCAGGAGAAACATCCCAACCTTAAGCCACCAAGCCTTCTCCGCCACATTGCTGAAATACTTGGACGCACCTGCAGCGCAGAGCTCCAGACTCTCCCGTACTCCCGAGCTTCTTGAACCCTAAACCCTAAACATCCCTCAATCCTAAACAGTTGCACCAGAGAGACGCACTCCCGAAATTGCCATAACGCTGATGATCCCTGTAACTCTGTCAAAAAAAGGTAGGCTCCGGACTTCGTGGCGTTCCCTGCGCCTGCCGGCGTTTCGGCCTCAAGTGGTAGCACCCCGTAGTTTTCTGGGCAAGGGACTGGAAAAACCCTGACCACGGCATCTGAGAAGCGGGCCGAACTCGAGTTTGTAGCCGGGGCGAGCCCGGTGTGGTTGGCAGTTGTGCTGGAAATGGTGACGTTGGCAATCTCAGTGGTGCTAGTAACCACTGCCTTGGTGGTGCTCTCCGCTGTCGTGGTTGCTTCGGTGGTGCTCACCGCTTCCGGTGTGGTGGTGGTCGAGGTAGTGCTGGTTGAGGTTTCGGTGGCAACTGTTGTTGTGGTGGTTGTTGTTGTTGTGGTTGTGGTTGTGGTTGTTGTTGTGGTTGTGGTGGTAGTTGTGGTTGTGGTCGTGGTTGGCGGAGAAATGTTGCTGTCACACATATCTGCTCGATAGGCACCTGCGCAGGCGTGTTGCCATAAAGCCATAAAGCCTACAATGGGCCTACAAAGAGCCCCAAACTGCTGCATCCCCAACTGGATTCTGGTGGAAAGGGTAGTTGTCCAAACTGAAACCTCCGTACCATGGCACACGCGATAAAGTAAACCCCTGGGTCTTCAATGGCGCAGCACAGGACATGAAAACCCAACAAACATCTCCCGCCTGTGCTACGCGTCCAGGTGCCGTTCGGACAGGCATAGCAATCCGTGAAGGCGAAGCCATCTCAGCTTTGCCCCCGATACTTTCGGTTTGCAGGGCAGTTCGACCCAGGGCTTCAGAGCGAGATGTTTGCTTTTCGGCTTATTGGGGGAGACAAGGAGGATCTAGACAAGAGGCATAAGGGGCAGAGCTTCTCATCTCATGAGCCGCGGGATGTTACGGTGATACATCAGACCTTCCCCCAAATGGCCCGGTCGAAAGAAACCCTCAACCCTCAACCCTCAACCCTCAACCTAAACCCCAAAGCCTAAACCCAACCCTGAACCCTAAACCCTAAACCCCAGACCTCCTAGACCCTGTACCCGACAGCCCTGAATGCTTGGCCCCTGCTCCTGCCGGGCAGCCGCTGTAGGTGCCTGGCGCCAGGATGGCACAGACTAAGCGGGTTATCAAAGGGTTGAGGGTTTAGGGTTTGGGGTTTGGGGTTTAGGGTTTAGCATGTAGGGTTTAGGGTTGAGGGTTTAGGGATTCATTCCTCCAGGCCTTCTGGACACCGGTCGCACTGCGATGCGCCCATGCGCGCGGAGAAGTTGCCCACGGCGCAGAGCACGCACAGCTTGGCATCGGCGGCGGCCTAACTCGGGGCCGATCGGGGCTCGCACTTGCGTTTGGGGGCTTAGCTTTGGGCCTCGGGGGGGCTTCGGGGGCTTTTGGGTTTTATGAAGGGTTTAGGGGGCTATGGTTCCGGGTGAGACAGCGCCACTGCCGACTCTTGGAATGAACGTGAAGACCAGTCCCAGCCCTCCCTACACCTACTGAACCAAAGCCCCGAAGACCTGAACCCTTGAACCCTTATTAGCCCTCCTAACCCACAAACTCCCGCACCTTACACCCTCAAGCCCTGGGAAGAACCTAAACCCCCAGCAGTCCCTCCGCAACCCTAAACCCTAAACCCTCTACCCTAAACCCTAAACCCTAAACCGCCTTGATGGGCTGGTAGGTGCCCACAGGGCAGGCTTGGCAGGTCGAGGCATCCGTCGCACCGGAGACGTTGCTGTAGGTACCAGGGGAGCACCTTACTCCCGTTTAGGGTTTAGGGTTTAGGGTTCAGGGTTTAGGGAGTTTCCGAGTCAAGACTCGGATGGAAGAACAGTCAGGCTGTGACCCTGGGGCGCCGAGACGTAATTTCTATCGGAGAAGGTCCAAACCCTCTCACCTCAGCCTAAGAACACCTTGGAACCCACACTCTGGGATGTTCCCCCTGATCGTAGTACCCCACACTCTGGGATGTTCCCCCCTGATCGTAGTACCCCCTATTACAATTCCTAGTAAGGGTCTGTTCATATGAGGGGGAAGATTCTTCCCCTAAACCCTAAACCCTAAACCCCAAACCCTAAACCCTAAACCCTAAACCCACACTCCTAAACCCTAAACCCTAAACCCTGAACCCCAAACCCTAAACCCTAAACCCTGAACCCTAAACCCTAAACCCACACTCCCAGGTCCCGTGCTCTTCACAGCTGCTCAGGGAGCTCTGCCCGGTCAGCGCATTCCACCTGGCAGAACAGGAGGGCCCTCCTTTCACAAAGGG
Source organism: Symbiodinium natans (assembly GCA_905221605.1). Classification (NCBI taxonomy): domain Eukaryota; class Dinophyceae; order Suessiales; family Symbiodiniaceae; genus Symbiodinium; species Symbiodinium natans. The sequence continues at coordinate 370,542 of CAJNDS010002074.1, read as the reverse complement.
GGTGGGGGCATCTTGTGGGAACCCTGAACCCCAAACCCCAAACCCCAAACCCTAAACCCTAAACCCTAAACCCTAAACCCCAAACCCTAAACCCTAAACCCTAACCCCTAAACCCTAACCCCCCCCCCAAAGAAAAAACAATGACAACAAGGGCGGTTCCGGGGCCTGCCCGGCAGGCAGGCAGCGCAGCTCTCCTTGCTGGTGATGCCGAGGCCGTCGCTGAAAGTGCCGGCTGGACATCCCGTGCACTGTGTGAGGCTGGTTGCACCTGCACAGCAGCTTTGGGGTTTTGGGGGGCTTAGGGGGGAGTTTAGGGGAGTTTAGGGGGTTTAGGGTGGGTTTAATTAGGGTGGTTTCAGGGAGTTTTTGGGGGGTTTAAGGGGGTTTAGGGGGGTTTGGGGGGGTTAGGGGAGTTTAGGCTCTAGGATTACAGGTTCAGGCTTGCGCAGCAGCCTTCCACAGCGCTCCATGTGCCGCGCGGGCAGAAGGTGCAGCTGTCTAGGGAAGAAGCACCCACCTACGCCGAGGCAAGTGGGCAAGGGATTTAAGGGGGGTGCACCCCACACGGCTCAGAGGGTTTTCGGGAGTTGTGGGCTTTACAGGGTCTGTACAGCTCGTGGGGCATAGGCCCCTTCTAGGTCTTTAATGGGCTCATGGTTCAGGTGCACACCGGTGTGGAGGCACACAGCCGGGAAAATTGCCTTAAGTGCTGCGTTGTGTTGGCCCTCTTTGCCTTCTTAAGGCATAGAGCTACCTGAGCTTGCGCTCAACTGCCAACCCGTTCAATGAATCGCGTGGTTTCATGAACCGCCGTTTCTTGAATCGCACGAAGCCAGTCTCCTGAATCGGGTAGTTTCCTGAATCGACGAGCTTCTCTGAATGGACGAATATTCTGAAGCCTGCCGTCGCGTCTAGTTTCTGAATCACGGGGTCCATCTTCTAAATCGCGCTTCGTTCCCCAACCCCCCCCCCCAACTTCCCAGAATATCGAAGGAAGCTCCTACTTCAAGGGACAGGCATGGTGGCCTCACTACTGAAGCGCCCAGCTGGGCAGTGCTGGCAGACGTCCTGGTCCGCACCGATCCTGAGACCCGAAACCCCTTTTAGAGTTACTGCGTGAGGATCAAAGCTCACTTAGGGTTTAGGGTTTAGGGTTTAGGGTTTAGGGTTTAGGGTTTAGGGTTTAGGGTTTAGGGTTTAGGGTTTAGGGTTTAGGGTTTAGGGTTTAGGGTTTAGGGTTCCCTCCGCCCTTCCCCATCACGGCACCTGCAGCGACTAACTTCTCAGTCCTCAACCCTACTTGGAGGTTCATGGGAACTTACCGTTAGGGTTATAAGTCGGGCAACTACAGCTCTATCCGTATTTAGGGTACTTATCACCCTACTCCAGAGAATTCATGAACCTCCAAGGAAACCCCACATGCTGCAGCCTGGGGTCACCTGACTCCACATGCCAGCTGCACATGGCTGGCCTGAAGACTCGGCTGGAGACAGTGGTTCTCATTGGGGTTTAGGGTTTAGGGTTTCGGGTTTAGGGTTTAGGGTTAAGGGTTAAGGGTTAAGGGTTTAGGGTTTAGGGTTTAGGGTTTAGGGTACCCTCTGAAAGACGGAACCCCCGTCCTACACTTCGAAAACAATAAAGCTAAACCCTAAACCCTAAGCCCTAAGCCCTAAGCCCTAAGCCCTAAACCCTAAACCCTAAACCCTAAACCCTAAACCCTAAACCCTAAACCCTAAACCCTAAACCCTAAACCCTAAACCCTAAACCCTAAACCCTGAGGCCGCGGCAGGTCTCCAAGGACGAGGCGCCCTCTCTTGGGCTCCAGGTGCCTGCCGGGCACTCGCTGCAGGCACCGATCGACGCCAGGCCGGACTCCTTGGGTTTAGGGTTTAGGGTTTAGGGTTCAGGGTTTAGGGTTTAGGGTTTAGGGTTTGCTGTAAAAGGGCGTAGATGCTGTGAAGGTTAGGATGCAGCAGCGGCTCGAATGCCTCGTCAAATGCGCAGAGCAGCTCTGGCCCGATTTTGGAGGGCCATCAACAACTTTTCTCCCACCCCACGCCGTCCAAGGCGGCAAAACCACCCAAACCTATTCCTTTTAGGGTTTAGGCCTAAACTCATGACAATCGCTTACTTTCAAAAAAACCTTTCCCCAAGGCCAGGTCCGAAGGCCAGGGCCAGGGTCAGGGGGGGACCAGGGCAGGCCAGGCCAGCGTCAGGAGGCTCAAAGGGAATCAGGGGGTCAGGAAGGAAGGGGGGGGCCAGGGGGGGCCAGGGGGGTAGGGGGCCAGGGGGGGCCAGGGGGGGCCAGGGGGGGCCAGGTTGGCCAGGGGGCCAGGGGGGGTGGGGTCAGGGGAGGCCAGGGCGGGGCCAGGGTGGGGGGGCCAGAGGGGGGGGGGCCAGGGGGGGTGAGGGGGGGCAGGGGGGAGGCCCAGGTTCCAGGGGGGGCCAGGGGGGGTAGGGGGGCGTCAGGAGGTTAGGGGTGGTAGCTTTGAGCACCCGTCCTGCCTGGCCTGCCCTGAGGCCCCCTGGTCCCTGGACACGCTGCGGTGAGGGGTCCGGGTCCTCCTGGCCTGGGGGCCTTGGGGTACCCCCTCCCGGAATGCCAGCGCCATCCAGATTAAAGACCTTGGGGTTTAGGGTATTTACTTTGACCAGTACTGGTCCCCGGGAGCACCTGCTCCGGTACCGGGCCCATCGTGGGTGCTGCCGACCCCCTGGCTGCAGGAGGCGGGCAAGCGACCTGGGTCGACTTTCGCCATAGAGGTCAAAGGGCTTAAGCGCCGCCCCCCTTCTGTAGGGGGGCGGCCTAGGCCCTGAGTTTAGGGTTTAGGGTTTAGGGCTGAGGGTTCAGGGTTGAGGGATTAGGGTTTAGCGGCTAGGGGTTTAGGGTTTCGGGTTTCGGGTTTCGGGAGTGTTTGATGTAGCGAGGTTTAGGTGCTGGGCTTTTAAGGATGTTTTTTTTCGGGGGGGGGGGGGGGGGGGGGGGGGGGCGTCGAGGTTCAGGTGGGACGTGGATTGGCAGGGTGCAGGGTTCAAGGCTCGGAGTCTTAGGGTTTAAGGGTTTAGAACGGTTGGCTTCCAAAGTTTCCGAAGTTTTTTACATCCCTCACAGTGTGCCATAACATCCCAAGGGGCGTTGCTCCAGTGGCCCTTTGGGCACGCCATGCAGGCGTTGGCCGATGTCGCCCCCACCTGACTGCTCCAGGTCCCCGCAGGGCAGGTCTCGCACGTCTCGGCGGAGGTGGCGCCCCTGTGCCCGCTGAACGTGCCCGCCGCGCAGGCGCGGCAGTCCAAGCCATCTTTGCCTCAGGCCATACTTCGACAACAGCGACACCGACATGCCGGCACGTAGTAGAAGCAAAGGAATGTTGTCTGGGATAAAGGTCAAGCCGGCTAAGCCGCTCAGCTGCCCCCTCCCATCCCCAAAACGAAATATCGCGTGGAAACATGATGACCCTGCAACCCAAACTTACAGGAATACATGACCCCAAAAAACTTCGCAGCCCTTGAACTTTTTTGGGCATTTTTTTTGCCGAGCTGCCGTAGGTCCCTGCAACACAGGGGAAGCAGGGGTGCCCTGGGCTGGGCCTCGACTGCCCGGGGGGGCAAGGGAGGCTCGGGGGCAGAGCCGCGGCTCGGCTCTGGAGGAGGCCCAGATGACCGCAGTCACCGCCCTCTAACTCGCAGTCCTCCGCTGGCAAGGACTCATCGGCAACAGTGCTCCCTGCCAGAAGTGCCGGGATCAAAAGAAGTCTGGCCCTGCAGACCATGAAAGGGGGCTTTTACCAGGAAGAGCAGAATGAAAGCTTCTGAGCCAAAAGCTGCAAAGGCTGCCTGGCTGGCGAGCTGTGTGCTTAAATGACATCTCAGCAGCCCTCCTGGCAACGTAGGTGCTCTGGTTGACAATGGGCTAGTAAGCTGGAATTTTGGGTAGGATATACCAGTCTAACTCTTCTTGCTATTCTTTATATATATGGATATATATATATATATATGCAATCTGCATATAAATATAAATATAAATATATATATATATATATTATATATGTAGGGGCTAACAGTTGGAACACATGAGCCAAGTCCTCCGGCCTTCTCCATGCCACCAGTGGCATGATCGGATGCACCAAGACATGGGGGTTTCCGACATTAGGGATTCAGGGTTTAGGGTTTAGGGTTAGAGTTTAGGGTGTAGGGTTTCGGGTTTAGGGTTTAGGGTTTAGGGGTTAGGGTTTAGGGTTTAGGGTTTAGGGTGTCGGCTTTACGATGATAGGGGTACCTTATTGAGGTCCTTCTTCTCAGGGAATCCTACTATTTGGGGATCTATATTGGGGGTCCTATGATGAGAGCAGCGAGCAGCGCTCTGCTGAATGGAAGGCACTGATGCTCGAGCCTGCAGCGACCCGACATGACCTTCACGAGGGCGGCCCACAGCAAAGCGTAAAGCGAGCCAGCCTAGGGTTTAGGGTTTAGGGTTTAGGGTTTAGGGTTTAGGGTTTAGGGTTTAGGGTTTAGGGTTTAGGGTTTAGGGTTTAGGATTTAGGGTTTAGGGTTTAGGGTTTAGGGTTTAGGATTAGAAGCTCATGCGCAAAAAGCTATCAACTTCTCCCCGCACGTACGAATCTTGCAGCAGACCACAGGCAATGGCCGCGGCTGCATTTGTTCATGCAGGCATGAAGCTTGAAGATCAGAAACGTCGGGCTGATAAAGCTACCCTGCACGGGAACCCGTGGTGAAACGGCTCTGAGCTTGACTCAGAATCTACTTTGAAAGCTAACTAAACCTGACAAAAACGGCCTTTTCGGCCGAGATCACATGTTTCGCATGGCCGGGAGGTTGCCCTGTGTTGTGGACCTCCAAAGAAAACAGACAAGGTGCCCACCCTGAATCCCGGGAAGCCGCTCCGAGGTGCCCCCCAAACCAGGCATTAGGGTTTAGGGTTTAGGGTTTAGGGTTTAGGGTTTAGGGTTTAGGGTTTGGGGTTTAGGGTTAGGGTTTAGGGTTCTCTCTGTCGCTCTCACCAACTTCCACTCCGACTCTCACTCCAACTCTCTCTCCAACTCCCATGTGCAAAGCGCATCCAGGTGCTAGCAACCCTGTCAAGCGAAACGCAGCAGGACCAGGACCATGCAAGAAACCTCCAACCTGTGCCTTGCAGCCTAAAACCCCCAACCCTCAAAACCCTAAACCCCTTAGACCCGGAAACCCCTAAACCCTAACAACCTTAAACCATAGAACCCTGAAACCCTAAACACCCCAAAAAACCTAAAACCCTAAAACCCCCCAAAAGACCGTAAACACCCTAAACCGAGAAAACCGTAAAAACCTTAACAGCCCAACAACCCTAAACCCTAAACCCTAAACCCTAAACCCTAAACCCTAAACCCACCCCCTGATCAAGGGACTAAAGGAGGGACCCTTGCAGGGGACTTCAGGGGTTATTTAGGGGTTATTTGGGGGCTACTTAGGTATGTAAGGACTATATAAGGTATATATAGGGCTTATATACGGGAATACGATGAAGGGGCCGTTGTCCCTCCTTTTACCCCTTAATTTGCCCTAAACCCTAAACCCTAAACCCTAAACCCTAAACCCTAAACCCTAAACCCTAAACCCTAAACCCTAAACCCCCCTTAGGGTTTAACATGAACCCTATGCTGGAATTCCGAGAGTCGGGCCCCTGCTTGTCAGACTTCTCAGCGATGCTGAAGAGAATGCTGTGGTTGGACCTGGCAGGTACTGTTGTACATGAATATAACAGTCGCCCACAGATGCGTATCATATATTTTTTTGATTTATTTATTTATTTATTGTATTTACGTATTCATTTATGTATATATGCATATGTATATTAAATGGTCATTTCTCATAATGCTATTCATCCAACATGTGTCGTGGAATGCGTGTACTTGGGGGGCCGCGTCATGTTCAAGATAAAAAAACACCTATAGGAGATAAGAAAAGAAAGTATTCGCATCTAGAACCCACATCTACCTGGGAAGCGCGCTAGCGCACCTCTTCACGACAATACTATTTGTTCATTTATATCTTTATTTATATCTATATTTATATGTTATATTTATATTGATATTTATATTTATATTGACATGTATACTTATATTGACATGTATACTTATATTCACATCTATATCTATATTCATATTTATATTCATATTTATATTTATATTTATATTTATATTTATATTTATATTTGTATCTATTTGTTTGTTTATATTTAATTTTATAAATTCGTTCATCTGTTTAGCTATTTTTCTTTTAGTTATGTATTTATATAACGTGAAGGTACTATATAAGGCACATAAGGGTCCACGTTAAATTTCAACAGTCACGCAGCCAAAGTTGGTACTAAATCCCACCCAGGGCCAACATCTTTCAATACGAGGGGAAGAGATTGTGGTTGAGATTGAAGGGCTGAGGGTTGGGGTTAAAGGCTTGGGATTTGGTGAAATCCAACCCTTAGGCCTACAAACCTTCGGGCCGTTGTCTGGTGACCGACTGTCTGACAAACCCAGGTCCGTGCAAATTTTGCTATGCTAGCGCCAGTAACCCCCGGTATTCCAGCCCGAACACGCGCCAAAAAAATCCCTTTTAACCCCAAAATGCGCTAGCACCGCGCTTCGCAGATCACTCTCAGCATGGCAGAAGCTGCGCTGCGGTCTTTGCTTGAGCAGATCCTGGACGCCGTGGCCGCAGTTCTTCCCATAGGTGACCGTCCATGGCACAACGCTAGCTTGGCGATCTTGGGGCTAAGTGCCTGCACGCATACCTTTGTCTCGGCCCAGGCGTACCAAACACTTCTAAGGTTCATGCTGGCGCGCAGCCACCGCTTTTGCTAGCGCCAGAATGTGGTAAAAGGAGCCGTGCTTGGGGGGCCGCCTCATAACGAAGACATAAGGTTGACACAATCATGGTTCGTGTGCCCCTCTCTTCAAAAATCAACACATGCTTTACGAAAACTCACCAAATAGGTTTTGGGAGGCTTTGGGGTGTGTTTGCAGCTTGGGGTTCAAGGTTTAGTAAACTCTCCCCTTGTATCCTAAGCCATATCCCAGAACTCAGCCACACTTGGGTCTTTTGTCCGGGGCCATCGTAAAGACTCAGCCCTTGGCCCTGAATCTCGAGAATGTTCCAGTCGCATTGTTTACCAGGCCGTTGAGCTGCCCTCATGTTGGGGTTTAGGGTTTAGAGAATACTTTCCTTTTACTGACATTCATGACCCTAAGAAAGCATTTTTAATATCATTCTGACTCTCCGAAAAATGCGTATTACCAGGGTTCCATAGGAAGCTCTGGCGGGTAGTTCTGTCCGCCATAGAAACGGTGCCCTTCTACTAAGGACCCCAAAAGAAGGACCCCAAATTCGAGAACTACCCCTGTGGTCAACCCTAAACCTTGAACCCTAGACCCTACTCCAAGAGTTCGAGGAACTACCCATGGGGGGGGGTGGGGAATCAAACCCCAAACCCTAAACCGTAGACCCTAAACCCTAAACCCTAAAACCCTAGCACAAGCAGCTCGCCTTTTGGCCCGCGAAGCGTAGAGATCGAAGAGTGCCGCCAATCGAGCAGGTGTCGAAAGCGGGGCTGCACAGCAGCCGGGGATTGAAAGGGGCCTGGTAGGCACACGGGTACCCAGAAGGAGGCCTAACTAAACCCCTAGCAACCACTATCCCCCCTGGGCAGGGTGGGAGGGAGCCGAAAGATCTGAGGCAAGTCGCGGTAAGCGGCCTCACTTCATGTGCTAGGCTGCAGCACAAGCAGCTCGCCTTTTGGCCCGCGAAGCGTAGAGATCGAAGAGTGCCGCCAATCGAACAGGTGTCGAAAGCGGGGCTGCACAGCAGCCGGGGATTGAAAGGGGCCTGGTAGGCACACGGGTACCCAGAAGGAGGCCTAACTAAACCCCTAGCAACCACTATCCACACTCACGATGCTTCGACTGAAGGTCGACAAGAGAAAAAGGACACAAGCTTGGATGCGAAAGGGCGGAGGGCTGAGATCCTGGAGCGGGAATCGGAAGGAAGACGCTGAAGGATGACTTGAGCAGCTACCTCTTGTAGGTAGAACTCTACCGTTTTCTGCCTGGCCCATCGGCCTCGCCATGCCACCTTGCTCAAGTCTTCTGTACACAAGTAGAGGTAAGTGGCCCCAGATCCTCGAAGGACCCCAGGTGTAACCCCATCAGAAGCCTGCTGGAAAGGAACCCCCAGGCGCTTAAGGATGGCATTCCATTGGCTTCGGAAGGTATTTTTCGTACCAGGGTAGAGAGGGGTTTCGAAAGTGACGTCCTCATAGAGAGAACGCAAGAAGTCGATGACACTAGGGTCCTCAAGGCGACAGTGCTGTCGACGCGCGAATCGCACGGTCTTGGGGTTTCCCACATGCACGTATAGGATGGGCTCCTCGGACATGGCATCGGAAGGAAAAATGAGGTCCGCCCGCGTGAGACGCAAATACTCCGAAGGGTGCAGCACACATAAAAAGCCGATCAGCAGCAAAGATGTGAACTTTGGCCAGCCCAAGCCGTCATGGCTTCGACAATTGGTGCTGAGATCACTGGTCTGCAACGGCCCGGCTCAGCATGCTGCCACTTTTTGTCCACTTGCCAGGCGGCTGTGAGTTTGGTGCGATGCTGGGGGCAAACGTCTTGCACAGCCGTGATGGCGTAGACAAAGAGGTACCTAGGGTAACCCGAGGAGTACAGGTGCAAACCATAGGCCCTAAGAGCGAGTCCTAAGGGCTCGGGTTGCAGGCAAAGGCGGGAAAAGGGAATTCCTAGCTCGCTCGCAACCCAGGACTTAAACCCGCTCAGGCAACGCGACATGCGATCGATGGTCCCAGTTGTGAAACCGGACTGCAAGTCGAAGGGGCCTCGAGGAACAGGGAGCGATGGTCTGGGCCCCGGATTCTCCTCGATGTCACCCCCCAACAGGAGAAGGAAACGCAACCAGCGAGCAGCAAGCTTGGGGACCCTGGCCGAAGAGGTGACCGCGTCAAACCCGAAAGGGCGGCCAGCTTCCAGCTCAGAGAACCAGCGCGGAACAAGTTTGGACGGAGCTTAAAAGGCCTGCCACGTGAAGGTCCGTCGGACCGGTTTTGCCCAGAGTAGACGTGCAAGTTCCCGGAAAACAAACCACTACCTAAAGTGTAAGGCAAAGTACCCTGAAGAACCCTGCGCAGTGCGGGGGAGCTCGAGCGCCCCTTTGCGACGGCCCCGAGTGTGACTCGACTGTCCAGCAGGGCCACCGTTCGAGAGTCAGGGTGACGGCGCGAAGCATATTTCTGGAAGGTCTTGTACATCCTGGCCTCCAAAACATTGATATGGCCCGGTCGCAGAAACTTGTACCTCAGCAGTTCCTTGAAGAGCAAACTGTCGGCAAGCTCCCCGATCCATTCAGGATCCTCATGGGAGGCCCGCACCAAAACACATTCCTCGGCAACCAAGGGAGAAAGCTTGGCCTGCTGGGTGCACACCACTGGCTTGCAGACAGAACCCTTCGAAGCAGCAAGGCTGCCAGAGGCCATGCGACTCATCAGGCTGAAAGGATACATGGCAGAGTACGAGGCGACCGATTCGCCAATCCTGGGGCTGCGACCGAACACCGAGCGAGCGTCAGGGGTGCACCTTGCATTGAAGTCCGCGATGCGATCCAGAGTGAAAGCGCCCTCAATTACGAAATGAGGCTCGCTGCATTGGCATTTTTGACCAAGCTCCAGAAGCCAAGGCTTATTGTGGAGCCACTGCGAGGCCTTCCTGAAAGCGGAACCGAATGCACAGAAACACATCCTGGTGACGCAAGCACCCGAAGCAATAACGCGCTGGAAGCAGGCCAGGTAAAACATGACACTGCTGCCCGGTTGTTCCACGCTGAAGAAACACCCCGAGGACAAGATGAGCATACACAGGAACGCAACCCTGCGGGCTAGACGATTGTGCAATGAGGTCTCTGCCTCATCGGGGTCGAAGCCAGCGGGGCAAGCTTTCGAGCGCAGCCTGGGCCGGCGCAGCGTGCCATAGGAAAAGCAAGGCGGGCCAAAGTGCCAGTCACGCACAGCGCGGCGCAAAGCCAAGCCGCACAGCTCGTGGAAGCAAACGTCGTCTGCAAGGTTAAGAAACCGAAACCTATCACCTTGAATGTCAACCCCGTCATGGACGCACAACCCAACAGTTGCATGAGCAGAAGACCAATTGCCCGAGCCACGGAAGACCTCCAAACAGTCGAAAAGGAAGCTCTCCTGGACAGAAGGCGGTACGGGGAAATGTTCCGCAACCGGATCGAAGGTTGAAGGGTAGGCGACTTCGGACTCGAAACCAAGCTCTCTGAGCGCGGCACTGCTGGGAGCCTCCAGCCTGGTATAGTAGCCCCTCTGCTCGCAATGACGCCAAAGTTCGGCCGTTGCAACAGGAGTGGTTTGTGCGGAGCAGAGACCAGCCCCAGTAGGACTGGCGTATGCAGAACACACGATCGACATAGGAAGCACGCAAATCACTTTGCAGAATGGGGCCCAACGCAGACAGAACCAGGAGCTCATTGCGCGTCTTGCGGCGCAACCTGAACAGAGCATCACCAGGCAAGCGAGCAGCATCTCCGAAGGAGCAGTCCAGCACGCACATGGCCGGACGGCGGAACATCAGGACATGGATCCAGCAACCCAGCAGCATGCTGAGAGCTTTTGGCGTGCACACCCGCGCCTGGCAACCTCAGCGGTGCACAACATGAGCAAGAGTACCCGGTCTCGAGGGGCCGAAACCAAGCCAGCTTCACCATCGATGTCCGCACCGAGAAAGGTCCCAGCTAGGACCCCCCGGCGTTTTTTCTTTGGGTGCTGAACAAGGCCCACTTTCAAGTAGGCATCCGAAGCCCCGGCAAAGACCTGGGTGTCACGGGCCGGGGCTCCACGCAGGGCGCAAGCTTTGCGAAGCACTTGACAGGTGATGTGATCGTCGATACACAGGTACTCTGAAAAGGGGCCCCTCGGGAAAGGCCGCCTGAAGGTGACCGTTTCCGAAGGAACCAGGCAACCCCCTAAGGACCGAAGAACCCCCATGTGACTCTGCTGAGCAAGCTCAACAGCTAAGCTATCTCCCATAGCAAGACAAGCCAGCGCGATAAAGCAGGTGCCCCAGTGTTCAGTGGGGTTGTAGGCGGCAAAGCCCTGCAAATCCGAAGCTTGCAAGGGAAGGGAGATGGCGTTTCTCATGTCTCTGGCGTTGGTGACTTTCACTGTGTAATAAAATTCGGCCAAATCGTCGGCACTGAACCGAGCGACATGGCCCGGAGGAATGTGCACGAAGCAGAATTGACAACCATGCGCAAGTTGCTTGGTGAAGGTGTTTAGGGATCTCATTCGTGCATTAACCACGATAGGATTTAAAATCAGTCTGTCACAACTAGCATCCTTTGGCACACAGAAAAGGCCTACGCATTCCCTTTTATCGAACAACTGATCCTTTCTGAAAATCCGAAGAGCTCCAACACTATCCCAAACAGAAGCAAGCTTAAGAACCTCAGCCTTTGTACCATGGACCTTTGCTTTAGGGATCTTGGGCCAGGCTTCGCGGGTCAATCGCAGAATGTTCGGATCTTCGAAAGCCGCCCTAGCCAGAGGGTCCACTAAGAAGGGTCTGGGGTCGAAGGTTGGAGGGTACTTCCAGCGAATGCGTTCAGCCACAATCGGTTTGCATGCGGTTGAGGAGAGTGAGGGGGGAGCTTGCTGCGGTAGAGGGGTTGTGAAGGCCTCAGAGATCTCAGCAGGTGGATCATGTTCACAAGAGTCAGATGCTTCAGAGGGCTTGGCGCGAGGTCGGCCATACGGGTTTAGGGAATAACGCAGATCATGCAAAAGGCTTTCTAGGTCCACATCCGATCCGGAGGTCGGCAGTTCCTGTATGAATTGAGCAACCCTGTCGAACTTTTCGCTGCAGCGTCCGAGCGAATCAGCATCAAAGTCGGATGCACGAAGGAACCGAACTATATATCTGAGCAACCTGTCCTGGACCGAGCTCTGCTCGGCGGTGATGGGCGCTCCGGCTCTCGCTTCGGCAGGAGGCTCCTTCGGGTAACCCAACAACAGCCAGTTCAAGGTGGATATGACGACGGCTAGGATGCAAGATGCGGCACCCGGGTTGCTTGGGCCTGACCAACTCCACCTAGGTGGGGGCACGGGCCAGATGTCGCGAGCATCCGCTCGCTTATATGCGGTGCGGGCAGAGGGCACAAAGGACTTTAGGACAAAAGAAGAAAGACACACGGGGGTCCGCAAGCTTACGCCAATGAATCCCAAGGCCCAGTCAGTGAACTTATGTACAACCCCCGGTTTAAGGTTCAAGTCCCTGAAGCTCTTAAAGGGGAGGGGGCCTGAACCGAAACCTAGGGAGGGAAGAGGACCCCTGCTGGCAGAAGGCGGGATCAGGCCTTCCGCAAAAGACATCTTCCCACAAAACTGAGGAGCATGGGTCTCCGACCCGATGCCCCGGGATCCCGAGACCCCCCATCATTTCGACTCACGCTGTCTGCTCCTGGTGGCCTGCCTTGGGTTTGGCCTTGGCCTTCCAGCGTGCCTTGCCCTTGCTGCCCGGAGCGGTGTCGATATCGGCTTCGCCTCCTCCGGTCGCAGGTGGACGATTGCCCATGTCCCTGGAGGTCTGAAGCCTGTTCTCGAGTGAACTCGCACGCTGCTGGCGCCCGAACATGTTCCACATCGGTTCGGAGTAGCCTGCAAAAAGCCAAGCTACAGTCGGGCGGCCACCGTCCAACACCCACTGTTCCACAGCCATCATGCCTTTGGCACAAAATGCCTCGAGGTGAACGTTGCGAGCCAGACGAGCCTCCTGCCACCCGTGGGCTAAAAATGTGGCGAAACAAGCTAAGGATCTGTGGTCGCTGACGGCCATCCGCTTCTCGAGGAACTCGCGCATTAAGCCAGGCGGGATGCTCGCATCGGCCGTCTCCAGACCAAGCTCCTGGCATCGAGCCACCTCCTCGTGATTCTCCAGCTGCTTCAGGTACGCCTCCCTGGCGTTGCGCCCCTTCACGCCGGCCCCTGAGGAGCTGGCGCTTTCGTTGGCCGAGGCGCCTCGGAGGGCAGCGGTGATCGCATCCACCGGGCGTGGCAGGAGCTGCTGCATCATGTGAGCCTGGTTGGCTAAAAGCAGGTGCAAGGGGTCCGAGCTCTGCGCGGCAATCTGTTCCAGCTCGGCATCCAGGTCTCCCGCGCTGGCAGGCTCGTCTGCCAACGCGTCGGCCCCCGTGGTTCGCACAGGTAGAGGAGCAGTCCTTGGATTTGGGATGTGGCTGCCAATCCCTTTGTGCTGCTAGCAGCCTCTGGCTTTCCCAGTCGTCCCGGAGCAGGCCCTGCAAGCTGGCGAAGGAGCTTCCAGTTCGGCAACGCGGGCGCGAAGGGCAAGTAGCTCGGCCTGCTCCGCGCCAGGTTGCGGTTCCGCGGCCGCAGCATCGGGCTCCAGCTCCTCTTCGGCCTCTTCGGCAGTGAAGTACTCCTGCATGGGGTCGTCGGCGTCGGCCTCGGCGACCCACAAACCCAAGGCCTCTAGAACAGAATGCCATTCCTGTCTCGCCACTGTGCCATGCATCTCGAAGCCCACCACGTGCCCAGTAGTCAAGCGAACGCCACCGGCCCTTCGGAAGGACCCCAAGGCAGACCAAGGCAGGTCGGCCAACACGACGGGCCTGTGCCCCAGAGCTCTGCACCTGGTGGTGCCAGCAGGGCTTCGCGCTCTCAAAGAACCACAGAAACGCCCTCGTCCGAGGGAGCCACGACGCTGAAACCTCCACTTCTCGCACGCAGCAGGTAAGTGATGGCCCGCCAGTCTTCTTCGCCCCCAGTCCATAGCAGAGAAGGACATGCCCCGGCGAGCAGGGAGCGGACATCCTGCTCGCCCAGGGCCCTCTGACTCACAACTCCTGCGGCCATACCAGGTCCGCACCGCAGGCAAAGGCCGCAGCCTCGGCTCGCGAAGCGAACCCGTGCGAGGCAGACTCACGGCAGAGGCGTGAGCCGTTCTGACCAGCGATCTCGCGGTAGTAGGAGGCCAAATTCTGGGTGACGAAACCAGCTGGATGTCGAGAGCAGAAAGCGCAGATGTAGAAGCGGTTCCGCAGACCCGAAGCTGGACACTCGGCCACTGCTAAGGCGCCAATGCCAGCTCTCGAACGCGGCTCGTCCAGTCACCAGCCGTGCCCAAGCCTCGAGCGAGATGGTCCTGAGAGGGGAAGCCAATGGCACTCAGATCCGCTGGAGTGTCAATGTCCAGAATGTAGGGCCAGCGCTCCAGATGGGCCCGCGGCCCGGTAAGGGGTACTCCACCAGCTGAGTGCACAAGCGTATCCTGGCACGGCCTCGAGGGACTGTACCTCACTCGAACAGACAAGCCTGCCAGCTGCAAAGTGAGCTCTTCGATTGTGGGACATGAGGTTGAAAGAGATGTGGGCTCACTCACGAAACAGGTCAATCAGCGTACTCGCGCAGCCGCCGAACTTGGTCCGGCCTCCCTGTCCACCAGCCTGGCGTACGACCAGGCGCAGGCCCAGTCAGCCAGAGGTCAAGGAGCCTGAGAATTCGTCCCAGGCAGTGTCGCAGCTCGGCAGAGAGCACTAAAGAGGTGCCAAAGATGCCACAGCAGCAGCCCAAGAGGAAGCAGCAGACGGCCAGGAGGAGGAGCAATGAGAGGCCCCAACCAGAGCTATGGCTGGCGTACGACCAAAGGCGGAGTTCCCGGAGCAAGGGCTGGACGTATGCCAGCCACATAAGCCGAAAGATCTGAGGCAAGTCGCGGAAAGCGGCCTCACTTCATGTGCTAGGCTGCAAACCCTAAACCCTAAACCCTCAACCCTAAACCCTAAACCCTAAACCCTAAACCCTAACCCCTAAACCCTAAACCCTAAACCCTAAACCTTAAACCCTAACCCTACAAGACACGGCAGGAGAGCCCCTTCGGCTTCATCATCACCGAGCCTTCAGGATGCACGGCCGGTGTTGCCACGGAAAGTCAGGGTTTAGGGTTTATAGGGTTTATAGGGTTTATAGGGTTTATAGGGTTTATAGGGTTTATAGGGTTTATAGGGTTTATAGGGTTTATAGGGTTTATAGGGTTTATAGGGTTTATAGGGTTTATAGGGTTTATAGGGTTTAGGGTTTAGGGTTTAGGGTTTAGGTTTAGGGTTTAGGGTTTAGGGTTTTAGGGTTTGTAGGGTTTAGGTTTTAGGATTCAGGGTGTAGGGTTTAGGGTGTAGGGTTTAAGGCTGAAGGAAGCTTTAGGGCTTGGGGCTGAGGGTTTAGGGCTTAGGGCTGAGGGGTTAGGGTTTAGGGTTTAGGGTTTAGGGTTTAGGGTTTAGGAAGCAAAACGTGCAGACGATTGAGCGTCACAGCTAAGGCCATGACAGTCCAGAACCGGCTCAGTCAAGCTTGCACGGGTCGCCCTTAGGCAGGACAGTTTCTCTCGGTGGCCATGCCCTTCAAAAAGTTGAGGCTTCATTTTTGGCCTCAAAAGTTGAGGCTTCATTTTTGGCTGCTATTGCTGCCAACATTCAGCTGCCAAGGTCCGCCCCCATATATCAAGCCAGGCAAACGCGCAAGCAAGGCAAGTGTAGCTGCCCACCAAAGCAAGCAATGAGCTTGCAATATTGCTATAAATGACTACGCCCTTTGCCAAATGAGCAAGAGACAGAAGTTGAGACTCTGGCAAGAAGGTCGTGTTCAAGGCTTCATGTGCTCTGACGCGAGCTGAAACGTCCTGTCATGCTGGAGAGTTTTGCTTTGTCCCCTCCCTCACCACGGATGCTTCGCAGGCCTTGCACACCAGCCCGTTGATCATGCTGCGACAACTCTCGCTGATGTGGTCGAAGCATTGATAGGCCATGTTCACCTCTGGCAAGACCCAATCTTGGCAGATCACTTGCTTCAAGTGGCTCTGTGGTCTTTGTTGTTCAACTGCACTGAACCTACGGTCACTTGGTCTGTAGGCCAAACTTGCTTGATGCCTTGCTTGTAAGGTGACGGGTTTACGCCACCGGGGGATACCATGGAATTCCTCAAGCCTAGCAGCAATTGTACTAAGTCCTGCCACCGCAAGCACTCGATTGAAGGATCGCGGGTCCCAGGTTCCAGGTCTCACGCTGCCCACACATCGCAACACGGAGCTAGGTCATTACCCACACGTTCTAGTTCCCAAGGCTCTTGGAGGGGCTCCTTGTGTGGGGGTTTTCTGTTCCACCTGTGGGAACTTATGTTCGGAAGTTAGCCTAGGGAGGAGGCAGCTGGTGCAGACTCACAAGCAACATGGGCTAGAGCTGCGGTCTAGGGCTTAGGGTTTATTTCGTGTTCAGGGCAAGGGTTTAGGGGAAGCACAAGGCCCACGTCTTCCGCCAAACGTAATACTTTGGGGAATGTCGGGCACATGAAAAAACCCTAAACCCTAAACCCTAAACCGTAAACACTAAACCCTAAACCCTAAACCCTAAACCCTACATCAATGAGAAAGTTGCCGTGATGAGACCAAAAGGCAGGGGCTCTCGCGTGGAGCTCTGGTTCCACGAAAAACCGCGGCATCCTTCTTATGCAGGAGTATGGGGGGGCGTACGGCTTCGTAGGATGCCGAAGCCCTAAACCCCTAAACCCTAAACCCTAAACCCTAACCCTAAACCCTAAACCCTAAACCCAAAGGGGGGCTCAAGGCCGGCCTTCCCTTGAAATGTCTTTTCGACGGTCATGGCCGGCGTGGGCGCCAGGAACGGCGTCGACTTGGAGAGCATGAAGTACAGGACGATGCCCGCTCCGAACTCCTCAGCTGAAAGGATGCAAAAGTTTCTTTTACATTATGTTTCTTATTACGTTTTGTTTATGTTGCTGCTATTATTCTTATTATTACTATTACTATGATTATTATGATTATAATTACTATTATTATGATCCTGATTATTTCTATTTCATGATCATTATCATTATTGGTGTTTTTGTTATTCTTAAATATGTATTCGTGTGTTTATCTAGGTCTGTACTTCTGTCTAGGTCTGTACTTACATGTATGTATTTGTTCATTTACCTTTCTGTTCTTATTCATCCATGTTATCACTAGGTGTTTATGCATTCATTTTTGCGTGTTTGCCTTTTTGGGGGGTTCAATCATACTCTACGAGTAGATCAGAACAGATATACTATACATGTATGCATACATACATATATGTATACTTGTAAAGGTCCAGGATGCAGTCTGAAGCCGAATACCCGCCAAGCTGCGTCACCTTCAAAGCCTGTTGCCGTACCCGCCAACATCTCGGGGGAGGCATAGCCGACGGTTCCAACCTCATGACCAAGAGCAGAGAAGCTTCGAAAGGGACTTCCTTTTACAAAAACATCGGCAGGCTTCAATTTGAGGATGCTTCATGGCCGGCACCACATGAGGCGGAAACCTTGCGCTTCAGCTCGGACTCGTCTGTGACCAGGCACGCAATGCCGAAGTCTGTCAAAACCTCAAGTTCTCGCCGGCCAGGTGCCAGCAGCACGGGTACATCACGCTTCAGAGTGGTGGGTTTGGGGCAACAGCAGAATGATGGTTACATCTGGCTTATCATAGTCTTTGTGAGAACTTCAAGCCTGGCTCAGGGTCCGACAACTTTTGCAGCCGTTTCGATGAGCAGATTCTCGGGCTTGATGTCCCTGGCGAGGGCAGAGGCCGAAACAACAAGGGCTCACGCAGTGGTATCCCCTAATAATCATGCAACTACGAGCTATGTTACGTACAGCTTGACAAGCCCAGATTCTTCAAAGGGAGCATCACTAAAGCGAAAAGCTTTCAAGCGATTTGCATGATGATTGTGGTAGTGCTTGCGGTGGTGGCGATGATGATGATGATGATGACGACGACGACGACGACGATGATGATGACGATGACGATGACGATGACGATGTATAGTCCGACATGCCACCGCATAATAAAGGACTGGGTGTTTGAGCTGCCTCACCTCCTGGCTACGGGCCTAGGGATTCGGAGTTGGATTCTGCTTCCTAGCGCTGGCCGCGCCTGTGGAAAATCTGGCGCTTGTGAAGAAAAGCGATCCTTAGGGCAGGGCAGGGGGTGTTTGTTGCCAAGCACTTGGACTCCGACCAGCTACGAGGACAAGAATGCTGAGATGGCGTCGACGAAAGGACGCTGTGAAGGATTGGCACGCACTCCTTGCCCAAAAAAAATATATGTATATATATATATATCTCTCTGCCATTCCAGATCAAACGCTTTCTCTCTTGGTACGTGCACCTCTGAACACAGACTCTGTTGAACAGAAATGGCCCCATTCGCCCCACGCAGAAGCAGCTATTTCGATCACCGTCCTTCTCTCGGAGCCGTCGGCCCTCCACGATTCGATCGTACCTCTCAAAAATGACCCTGATGAGCTATGTAAGGCATCTTCTTAAAGACAGGGCATGCCTCCCGCAAGAACTACCCGAAGCGCGACACGCACGTGCTGGAGAAAATGCGAAACTGAAGGCAAGTGAGGCACGGTGGATTTGCATGCTTGGTCTTGTTGTCTGACCAAATCGGGCCGCAACTTTGTGTGCCGATTTGTTGGGAAGCCGACATGCTCCAGATGCCATCACGCAGCGCGGGCTGCCAAGGAGACTGCGAACCGATGGCATCTGGGGGGTGATGTCTCCAGAAACATGATGATCACGTATGGTTATCATCAGTATCATCATGTTCACCGATGTCACTGTCATGATAGTGGCAGTAACGAGACATAAGGCAAGTTCAGCAACGAATACGAAGCGGACACCTGTGGTAGGCTATCTTAGGGGATATTGGGCTCTCTGACTTTGTCCTCAGAAGCCCAGGCGCAAGTCGCCCTTGAAGTAGTCCATGACCATGTACCACTGTCGACCACCCTGGCTTCGCCAAAGCTTCGCGTTCTAGCCGTAAGATGCAACGAGGCCTTCGACTGCTCGGCGTTCGTAGGATCTGCCCAGAGACCACGAAAGCGGACGATGTTGGGGTGGCCTTGCCTGCGCATCAGCGTGCGAAAGAGAGCTCTCCCTCAGGCTGCTGCAGTGGAGCTCGGGCCCCGCACGCTGCCCTCAACATCGCCACCTCGGTGCCATCGGGTCCGAAACCCTAAACTTTAAGCCCAAGAATGAAAAGCTTTATATACCGAGCAGGCCAGAAATGCGATCCCTCTTGTTGGTCCCAAGACGTGCTGATGATCGAGGCCAGCGCTTCGTTGAAAATCACTAGGGGGTCCACCTCGTCAGCTCTGTGAAAAGGGAGGTTTTGGGCGTTGGGGGGCTTGGTAACATGCGGCGCCTTCTTGCAAAGCCCCTGGGAAGGAGGCTAAGGCCCTAAATCCCTTATCTACAGAACTGAACAGCTGAATCGGGGCTGAAGTGCTTCGACTGCGGGGCTCTTTCCCTCAGCCCAAGCAGCCCTGCAAACAGCCGACAAAAATGAGAACGGCACCCTGTAGACCCTGAAACCCCATGAAAAGCTGGAAAATTTGGGAAAGCCTAAGTAGATATGAATCCTATGTAGGCTCTGCTATAATCCTATAACCCTCTAAGCCCTCACTCACAGAAACCATTGTAATTGTTTCTTTCACTACCATCAGTACTGTCATCCTCATTTTCCTTGTTGTCACTCTTATTGCCGCTTATTGCTTGTCATGCTTGAAAAAACCTCTACTACTTCTATATTCGATCACTCTAATAATCCTAAACCCTAAACCCTAAACCCTAAACCCTAAACCCTAAACTGTTGGAAAGGAGCCTGCAGCTTCAGGCTCTTCACGGCCACGATTTTCTCGGAGACCGAGTCCGAGGCGCAGACCTGAAGGCGTGACGGGGGGGTGCGGTGAGCCCCCGGGCTTCTGGGGGTTGAGGATTCAGGGTTCAGGGTTCAGGGTTCAGGGTTTAGGGTTTAGGGTTTAGGGTTTAGGGTTTAGGGTCTAGGGTTTCGGGTTTGGGGTTTAGGGTTCAGGGTTCAGGGTTCAGGGCTGAACGAGGTTCAGGGCTTGTTCTCTGAGCCCCCAGCCACGAAGCCAAAGGCTCCTAAGCCTTGCTTGCCCTGGAGCACAGGGACACGCAAGAGCATCACCGTCATGGCTGTCACGAGTCTGACTATTCTTAGTATTCTACTGTTCTTTATGATTCTTACTGATCTTACTATTCTTGCTACTCTTGCTTTCTTGCTATTCTTGCTATTCTTGCTATTCTTGCTATTCTTGCTATTCTTGCTATTCTTGCTATTCTTGCTACTCTTGCTACTCTTGCTTCTTGCGTCTCTTGCTATTCTTTTCTTGCTGTTCTTATGCTGAAATTACTAGCATTGCTCGCTCTGCCTGCCTGCATGAACAAGTGGTACTGCAACTGCAAACCTGCGCAGCCGAATGCGAGACTCGAAGCTAGAACGACCTTAGGATGTCATTTAAGGTTTAGGGTTTAGGGTTTAGGGTTTAGGGTTTAGGGTTAGGGTTTAGGGTTTAGGGTTTAGGGTTTAGGGTTTAGGGTTTTGGGTTTAGGGTTTAGGGTTTAAGGTTCAGGGTTTTATTTGTAGAGGAGGCACAGAGAATTCTTCAAGCGGTAGTTGGCACTGGTGTTTCTGCAAGGGGGAGCAGGCGCGGCGCTTGAAGCACAGATACCCGCCTGACCGAATCCCACCGGCATCGGCGATCTTCTCCAGGACATTGCGGGTGCTGTCTGCAGGACCTGAAGGGCAAATTCGCAATCGCAAGCTGGGACTCCAATCGAGAACTTACACCGCAGGGGCTGTTGTTTCGTATGAAATTTGGGTTTGGAATGGGCTCATCAAAAGGCACCCCGAATGTGGAACAGCCACTGCCCAGCGCCGAACCCCACTCAACTACCTTATATCCTAAACCCTAAACCCTAAACCCTAAACCCCAGACCCCAAACCCTAAACCCTAAACCCTAAACCCTAAACCCTAAACCCAAGTCCTTCTGAGAGCATTGAGGGTCGGGCAGACAAGGACCCAACCGTCCACGCCATTCACAGCCTTTCTGTCCCTGGTCAAGAGCCATACAGCACGTGAAATATGGACCAGCAGGGCAGGATTTCCTGATTCCCAGAAACCCTAAAACCCTAAACCCTCAATCCTAAACCCTAAACCCTGAATCCTAGACCCTAAACCCTAAACCCTAAACCGTAAACCCTAAACCCCACCAGCACCGGCTTGGCCTCTCGGCTCGCGAGCACCACTCGGCTCCCTGAGCGAGAGCATCAGGAGATACGTACGATTGGTATATGGGGGTTTCCAAAATTGGGGGGGGGAGAGGGGTTTAGGGTTTTGGGTCTAGGGTTTAGGGTTTCGGGTTTAGGGTCTAGGGTCTAGGGTTCGGGGTTTAGGTTTAGGGTTTAGGGTTTAGGGTTTAGGGTTTAGGGTTTAGGGTTTAGGGTTTAGGGTTTAGGGTTAGGGTTTAGGGTTTAGGGTTTAGGGTTTAGGGTTTAGGGTTTAGGGTTTAGGGTTTAGGGTTTAGGGTTTAGGGTTTAGGATTTAGGGTTTAGGGTTTAGGGTTTAGGGTTCAGGGGTTTCCGAAACTAAGGGTAGCTTATTGGGGTCCTTATTCTAATGGGATCCTACTATTTGGG
The DNA here is from genome assembly GCA_905221605.1 of Symbiodinium natans. NCBI lineage: Eukaryota > Dinophyceae > Suessiales > Symbiodiniaceae > Symbiodinium > Symbiodinium natans. The sequence goes on along the minus strand of CAJNDS010002074.1, from coordinate 348,919 downwards.
GGATCTATTTTAGGGGTCCCCTATTCTCGTAAACCCCGTAGCGTATTCTATATCGTTCTATATGATATGTAGATATACTATTCGATGCCCGACAGCCCGGAAAGTACCTTGGCCTGCGAAAGCAAACACCAAAACCGTTCGGCAATTCGGGCTTAAAGCCTCGAGGGCTGGGCTTAGGGAGGCTCTGCTCGTCAACTGAGCTGTCTGAACTTGGACGTATAGGCCTTAGGGATGAGGAGTATTCTAGCGTAAGCTTCTGGGGTCTTGATAAAGACTCCTATCATACGTGCACCTAGCTTGAAAATAACGACCAACTATTTGAAGTACCTCTGAAACAGGAAGAGAAACCAGGTCTGCTCGACAAAGGATCTAGTCCACTTCAATCTGGCATTCATCACTCCATTCCAAGATGCCTGTGGTCCCTCCGGAACTATGACAACGATGGTCATTGCCTTGCTTGCTGCTGGTACAACAGTTGCTGCAGAGAACGGACTGCATTGAAATGAAGCATCAAGGAAGGCTCCCTACACAGCTTGCTGCATGTGACGCCACTCACAAGGTTGCAGAAAGCAGCGCAAACCAAGCAGAGCACTGATGCGGCAAGCAACGATGGCTGGGAGTCGCACCAGGGGGGCGGCAACCTCCGTAGTTGCGACCTCCGATCGGAACATCTGCACCTGGCAAGGTTCACGTCAAGAATTATATATATATTATGATAAATGATCTATATTTTACATATTAGTATAGATAGGATTCCTCATTTGAATGTACGGCTATATATGATCATCTATGACTATGTGGCGGGCGTCCGTCTATCTATCTATCTATCTATCTATATACATATACACATGTGATTGTATATATGTATATACTTCTTACATATTCCGATATTCCTATAATGTTATATGTTCGTATGTATTCTTACATATTACAAACTATACATTCTGACATATTCTTATGTACTCTTCTATATTTTTCTATATTCCTGTATATTCCTATAAATTCTGTTGCACTCTTATACATTCTTATACGCTCTTCTCTTCTTATATAGACACAGTATGAATGTATACATATATATATATATAACACATGTACATATCGCGGCGCATATGTTCAAGACCTGGTTTTAAACTCTAGAGTGTAACAGTGTCTGACAGACCCTGAAGCCTTGCGACTGAGCGGAACTGTTTCATGGAAGGCCCCAAGAAAGCTCCCCGGCACCTTGGCTGCGCATGTACTCCCAGCGATCTCCATGATGCCCCGCTTCGTGCGAATTGCCTCGCGAGATCGGCCAAGCAAGGGGCTTGGAAGATGCTGTGGAGGTTCAGATCCTATCCCTCTCAACCTTTGCACATAAGAAGGGACATGTCTAAAGGCAACACTCCTTGATTGAGTAGTACCTTTGCTGAGGTGGGGCTGCTATTCTGGGTACGGGTATCATGTAGGTCAGGGCTTCGGCACAGATGCAGCAAGATTTCACGGCCTCCAAGAAGGGACCCCGCGTGTTCAGAAACCCCCCCAAAACCCTAAACCCTTGCACAGGACGCTTCAACTCTTCCGAGTCCCTCGCCACACGTATGCGGATGAAGTCAGTTAGGTCCCCACGAACCTGCCAACGTGTCTGTCAGATCTGCCCAAAGCTGTCAAGGGGCAGAGTCGTCACATATGATTATATGCATATGATTCTCGAAAGATGTATATATGACATAAACATATACTGCTATTCTTAGTGTGTAGATATATAGAATATTAGTACCACATGCTGCCCACACACTTCTCCCAAAGAAACACACGACGAAAGAAGCCACCTTAAGATCCAGTGCTGCTCTTTCGGCTAGCTTGCCAGCCGATCCACACCGGTCTATTCGGACCTCAGCCAAGATGGGATTCCTGGTCAGGGTTTAAAGTTTAAGGTTTAAGGTTTAAGGTTTAAGGTTTAAGGTTTAAGGTTTAAGGTTTAGGGTTTCGGGTTTAGGGTTTAGGGTTTAGGGTTTAAGGTTTAGGGTTTAGGGTTTAAGGTTTAGGGTTTAGGGTTTAGGGTTTAGGGTTTAGGGTTTAGGGTTTCCTCTCCCCGATTAAATACCCCCACACGCCATTCCGCAATCAACCCCGCATGCAACCCTCAACACTCAAAGCAACCCACAAGCTCCCTAGGCCAGCCGCCCTTGTGCATCCGAGCACACGGCAGGTTGACTAGGAGACGACTTGCCGTGAAACCTGGATTACTCGGGAGATTTCGAGGTGGTTGAAAAGCTTCAAGGTCTGGTTTCTGGCTCGGGCGAAGGTCTTCCTAAGGCCCAGGGTTTCGTTGGGCTTCTCGCAGGGATCGACTTACTCTTGAGTCGAAGGTTCATAGGGTTTCGGGTTTGCGCCGTAGAGCTGTCGGCTGGGGCTTTGGGATTCCAGGCTGCTGCTGCTGCTGCAGCGCCATCACACTATGCGGGGGATGCGTCTCTTTGAGTCGCGGGCGAAGTACAACATAACCAAGGAAGTTGTGTGTTCGGGTCTTCCACACTGAACCCTAGACCCGAAACCTCTGGCAGCAGGCTACACGCAGACGATAGATTGCCGAAATGAGGCCCACGCCGGTGCAAGAGGCAACTCTCAAACTCGTAAGTGTCGTCCTGCAAACCAAACGCACCTCAATACTGCAACCCTACCACTAAAGCGGAAGAAATCCCAACACAACAATAACCGAACCTCCTCCTCCTCATCGGACGAGCTGGCTTCCTGCGCATTCTACAGGCTCTTACCCGAACACACAAAATCAGAGAAGGTCACAAGAGATGTTCATGAAAGCATGGCAGCATGTAGCCTTTTCTAAACCCAAGCATGCCATAAAACCAACGTGAACACGAACCTCAAATCGCACCCCCCACCGCCTCTTCGGAGGGCTCGCTTTCCTCCTCTGACTCACCCTCGTCATTCTCTTCATGCTGCATCTCTTTGCCCGGCTGGCGCTGAGCTGACGTCGCATCCTTCAGGCAACTCAATGAAGCAAAGCCGCAAAGCCATCAGCAACGCAAAAGCGATTCAAAGACAAGCTCAGGCGTCCTGATCAATGAGGACGGTGGTGACCTTGAAGCTCAAGTCGCAAATGCAACACGAGCCGTGGAGCAGCAAAGTACAAAACATGACTCAACGCACCAAACACTGTGGCCACTGCATCACCCAATGACAAAGAAGCCTGGTTAACATGCAGATAGTGCAAGATGTGCAAACCTCGACCCGCTTTGCGTGTGTCCAACGAAACCACTACAACTAACCTGTTCGACGAAAGCCATAGGACGATCCATACGCATCGCCTGGCCGAACTTTTTGCGCAGCTCTTTCAAAGACCTGAAAACCCGTCAGGATCTGATTGGATTGGTAGTCAAGCAGCATGTCGAGGTTTCTGGTACTTGAGGAAATCAGGCCCCCGCTCGCCCTTGTCATTCGTTTGCCGCCCAAGCTCGTTCACAGGCTTCATGCTTGTACTCTACGTGACCTTCAATCCGTGTTTGGAGCAACCGAAACTTGGTTGGATTGCAAAGTGCAGATGCTGAACATACCACACGCCGACCACGACTGCGCAAGTTTCATGTCGATTCTAGATGGTGATACTAGATAGTGAGGCACCTGTGCGGTTCATGGGAAATCACATATACAACGTGCAAGATGTCAATCCTAAATACTTTGCTGTCTGAACCAATCGCATGACAAAGCGAGTACTGAAAATGCTGAAAGTTCACAAATGCAAAAACCACCTATGAAACCCATTCTGAATGCTGTGGGCGTAGAACCCAATACTCATTAGAGTCGTCTCATCACGACATCTCGTAGTGTGCTTACGGTCTTACAGTCTGCGTGTTCTGAAACTTCCTGCGGAAGTTGTAAATTTTAACTTCAAGTTAGAACCGTAAAACCTGTTGGAGCTCTTCATCTTTGAAGTTCTTCTGTTTTTGTCAAAGTGAAAGGACAGTTGGCGATCTGAAAAAGACTCGGGGTTGGCAAAATGTCTTTGCTAGGCTTTGAAAAGATTTGTCGAGGCGCAAATAGACTTGAAGGAAAAACTTGTTCAACTCAATTGCGGGGATGAAAAAGAGGGTCGAGGCCAGAAAAAGATAAACGGGTCAAAAAACATAAATTCCGAAGAAACACGCTGAGTGTTTCTCGTACACTGCCGGGAACAGCGCGAATCAGCGCGACACAGTATCTGCCTTTTCTGCACGGCCACATCCCTTGAAAAACTTGAGGTCCCTTCGGCACCGTTTCCCTTGAAAGTGCCAGATGCAACCCAACCTAAGACATCTCATTCTTGAGCCAAAATCACGAAGGACGCAAAGACTCAACGAAATCACACAAGTGCTTTCAAATGCTTTAGAACGTCAGTTCCTACCAGCAGTGAGAACGAACTCTTCAAAAACGAAAAAATAGTAGCGGATTGGAAAGATCTTCATCCATGAGGTTTCTCCATCGTCAACGCGCTTGCCACTTGCATGCACTGATTGCAACGATCGCGGGATCCATGGCGATACCCATAAGGTCATCTCTCACTCATCCGCCTCCATATTTGGATGTTTATATTTTACTATCAGCCATCGCCCAAAGTACAGCAAAGGAAAGCTTTCACGATGCACAAACCCGAACATCTAGAACACCAGAATAGATGCCGAAGACACGCAAATCGGATCAATGCACTCCACGACCAAAAGGACCATTACAAATTGCCCATGCAATGCGAAACATGTCATGTGTCCAGACATGAGTCTCTCCACTTTGGGCCGATGGCTGATACGCAAGCAAAGTGACAGCTCAGTTGAAGTAAAATAAAAACATCCTTGAGTAAACACAAGATACGTTTATATTTTACTGTCAGCATCGCCCAAAGTGCAGCAAAGAAAAGCTTTCACGATGCACGCATTCGCCAAACCCGAACATCTAGAACACCAGAATAGATGCCGAAGATATCTCACGCGGTGCACTCCACGACACAAAGGACTATCGGACGAAACACTTCATCACTTTTTGGATGTGGCGGTCAAAGCATCGAAGGTGAGCATGCCGCATGAACACAGTACAGATCCAGGCGAATCAACAGACATTCCCCACTTTAGAACTGCTACATCCGAAAGTGAAGGAGGAACGCCTGAAAAGCCCGAAAGTTTGATACCTGTACAAGAGCTCAAACCCGTGCTGCAACTCCTCTGGCGGCTGCCATCTGCTCAAGAAATCTGCTTCTGTGTTCCGAAAAGCCGTCTGCCGTTCACTGGAAGAGATGCTGAAGTTTGTCACTGCCGGACGTTGAAGATCCAAAAGTTGCAAAGCCGGGCGCAGCTGCACCCATGTCTGATTTATCCACATCAACAAACCCACGGTCTGCTCGAGGGCCTGTTTCTCGACAGGGATCCTTTTGAGAAGAACTCGGATTTGATGCAGCAGCTTGGCCCGCTATCCTGGAACCCAGAACGTCCCGGCGCGAAAGTTCAAACACCAGTTATGACTGAGTTATACCTTGGCCAGAAAAGAGGAATCCCGAAGAATTTTCAGAAAAAAGAAGCAAGCTGCCGAACCGCCACCACTGCAACCCATAAAACAAGATTTAAAACCCGATCATGAAGGATGAAATCCGCGCCCAGCCAGACAATTCTAGTTTCAACTTAGGAACCAACAAGGGGACCCTTGAAGCTTCTTGAAGCCCCCCCTTAAAGTCGCCCTGAAAGATCCCGAAACATACAATACTCGAAGTCGTCGGACATGTTAACTTTGTTGTCCTGCATGCTGGCTCAGAGTTGTGTGTGTGTAGTTGTAGGAACTCCGTAGTTGTGCCTTGGAGGCTTGACGGGAGTGCTGCTTTAAGTGGAAAAGCCTTTTAAAGTGCTTGAGTTGTAGGGATGTGTGTCTGGAAGCTGTAGAAGTGACTATGCACGTTTTTGCTTGCTTTAGGTGTAGTTGGGTAGGTCCCGAGAACTCCCACTGACGTTTGAGCTACTTTGGCTCAAGTCGTGAGAAAAAGAGGGTTCAGCGCGCTGCTGCTGTGTTTTCACATAGTAGCGGAGCGTGTGTAGCACGCTCGCAGAAACTAGAAGCCATGGCTGACCCCGGGCCTGAAGACGAAGACGACGAAGCTTTGTTTGGCCCCGGTGGTGCCCAGGACGGGCAACAACCGCCAACACAACCCCCTAGAGCTTCTGCTCCAGCGGGAGGAACCGCCACGGTCGTCGGACTTGACCCTCAACTCCAGCAGATGATGGTCCAGATGATGCAGAGTCAGCAAATGATGATGCAGAATCAGCAACAGACACTTTAAGTTCTGGTGGCAAAGATGGAGGCCGACGAGAGAAGGAGACGTGAGCAGGAAGCATTGTCGGCAGCTGTGAGCAACCCATTTGGGGGTGCTTCAAGTGCAGCAGCTGCTGGAAGTCCCACGGCAAAGGCTTCTGCTCCTCCACCGGCACCATCACAGAACCTGCATGTTGGAAGTAACCGTGCAGAGAAGTATCTGCCAGCATTGCCGCTCATCGATAATGTGTCGATGGGAAAAGGGCGTGTGAGAGAGCTGGAGGAGTACCATCGGTGGTGCGAGGTGCTTGCTTCCTGGCTGGCGTTGATAGACGACAACTATGTCAATGAGTTGCGCCAGGCAATGACGCATGACCGTGAGATCAAGCAGTCTGACATGGCAGTTCCGGTAGCATCGCGTTCGGCAAGGTTGTTTTACTACCTGCAACAAAGTCTGCAGAAGTTCGAACGTGGGATGGAACTGGTGAGAAGCACGTCGATGCGTCAAGGACAAGCTGCTTGTGGTTATGAGGTGATGCGTCAAATGCACCAGACCTTCAGCATTGTCTCTCGCATGGAGGCCATTGCTGTGAGAGATGAAGCCCTTCGCCTAACTTCGAAGGCGAGTTCGTACAAGCGACCGCTTGACTGCGTCCGCTTCCTTGAGGACGAGCTTGGGAAGGTAGACCAGAAGCTGCATCGGTTCCCTGAACTGAGGCTTGGAGCATCTGATCGTTCAACCCTTCTTCTTCAATCTGTCAGCCCAGAGTGTAGGCATTACGTTGTCCTGCATGGGAAGTCTGGGAGCTGGGAGGAACTGGTTGAAAGCATCCGGTTCTACGAGGAGCAAACCCGATTGTGTGATGCTGGTTCGCTGAATGCAGTTGGGGAGCGCGGCCTCTGCTGGAACTGTGGCAAATCAGGCCATATGAGTTGGCAGTGCCCCGACAAGAGCTCTGGCAAAGGGAAGAAGAGGGGATGAACCGAAAGGTGGCAAGCCTTCTGGGTCCAAGAATCGAGAGAAGAGCCCTAAAGGGAAGGGCAAAGGCAAAGGGAAGACAGACAAAGGAAAGGGTGGAAAGCCCAAGGGGAAGCCAAAGAACAAAGGAAAGCCCAAGGGCCGAGCTGTGGAAGACGAGCAGTCTGATCAGGTGATGGCAATGCGGTCTCATCATCTGAGTGGCTTGGGTCCGGGGACAAGAACTAATGAGCCCAATGAAGCTGAGCCCCCTCGTCTCACCATGACGAACGGAGAGATCGAGAGACTGAACCAGTCCTCCTCTAGGAATAGCTCTTTCGCATGGCTCATTGATAGTGGAGCCACCTGCCACGTGTTGTCAGAGAGTGCGTTGGGTTTTTACGAAGTAGTCAAGGAGCATTCGGGACCTCTTCCTGTGCTCATGAGTGCTAGCGATACGCCCATGGAATGTGTCAAGTTGGTTGACATTCGGGTGAAGTTTGGGAAGTTGGGGCCCGTAGTGCTTCAACAGGTCTTGGTTTGCAAGATTGGTTTCAACGTAGTCAGTTCTTGGCAAGCATCCCTTTCGGGATGGAGTACCTGGCTCACCTCAGAGCCTGGAGCAAGCTGCTTGGTGAAGCAGACGGAACGAGGTTCCTCGATGTGGGTGCCTTTGGTTCGTGAAGCCAGGAGCTGGTGGGCGTTGGCTAAGGAGATTGGCCCTACCAAGGCAAAGCCGAAAGGAAGAAGAAGCAAAGGGGACTCACCCAAGCCGGGGTGGAGCCCGAACGACGACGCGATGGAAGTGGATAAGGTGCAGAAGAAGGCACCGCCCAACGTAGGAAGAGCATTGGAGGTGACACCTTTTAAGTTTTTGCTGCGAGCATTTTCAGTGAAGCAACATGTGGGGGAACACGAGCTGCATGAGCATGTTTTACAGGAGCGTTTGAGTGGATGTGAGCATGCTGCAGTTGCAAAAGTAGGAGTAGACCTGGAAACCCCACCCTCTGCATGTTGTGCTGAAGCTTTATGTTCCGCCGCAGCTGTTTTGCTTAAGTCTGCAAGCAACACGTCTTTGGAGAAGCAAACCAGTAGGGACACACGCTGTGGAGACAAGGGTTTTGAGTGCGTAGGGGTAGGGCCTGTGCCGCTCCAGCCTCAGAGTGTTTGCATTAGGAGTAGGAGTGTCTTGCGTGTAGGACGTAGGAGTGACTTGCACCCCAGCGCTTGTGTGCCTGAGTGTTTGTTGGGACAGAGTGAAGAGAGGAAGTGTGCCTTTCGGAGCTTGCGTTGGCCAGGAGTGTTTCTGAAAGCATTGCTGGTGTTGTGTGCTCTAGGAGTGTTTTGCTCAAAGCCTGGAGCCTTTGTAAGGGACCTTGGAAAGGATGGAGCTTCCGGAAGCCTCGCCTCCGCTCTGTCTTGTGAACTCCCAAAGTGGGAGTGTGGCCCAGGTGGAAGCCTTTTCGACGAGCATGATTGCTCGTCTTGCGCACCGTTTCGAGGAGGAAGGTCAGCTGTCTCTTTCGAGGCAGCTTCTCCAAAACATCGACCTTTTTACCTCGACCCCTGGCTCGGTCGAACGGCTGTTGGGGATTCCAGCCTGCCTTGGGGAGTTGGAGACACAGGAGTTGGTGATCAATACAAGCGGCATTCCGGTGAAGCAACCTATGCTCATTGCCGAGCTGCGAGCCATTGCTGCTCCGACGGTGGACCAGTCGGTTTTGACGGACACCCTCGTCGAGGAGCACGACCGTCGTGCAGAGTATGCAAGGTATGGCTATGTTTTGACCACCATGGGGGTGGTAGTTGCCGATGTGAGTGCTACCATCCGCCAACCGCACCTTCCATGCGAGCAAAGGGGGTACTGGCGCAACAATCAGGTTGGCATCCAGCTCACCTTGAAGAAATTCCTTCTGTACCTGGAGGCGATTCGAGAGTTGCGGTGCCATCCTGCTCAATACCAGTTGTTCGAGGCAGGGCTAGCAAGCATTCTGCCAAACGAGCTCAAGGTCGAGCGTGTGCCGGCTGCCGACTTGAGAGCGCTTTTGGCGGACGTGCTCGTCCAGAGCAACCGCCGGGTGACTTTGGCTGCTCAACCGCCAACTATAATACCGGATGTTGCACCATCCGCGTCGGGTGGCACGGCACCGCCTCTTCACAAAAGTGCCCCAGCTCCACCTCCTTCGGGGTGGGCTTTGCTCAACCAAGCGCGTGCAAAAGCCGAGGCAATGATTCGATTGCATGCCGACATGAAGAGAGCTGCAACAGCCGAGGTGGCTCCATCATCGTCGACGGGCCCCGCTTTTCCACCAGGGCCTCCGGCTTTCTTGCCGTTCAGCCCTCCTTCCCCGCTTACGCCGTCCGTCTTTTCCTATGCTCCATCTTCGGCACCAGGCACGCCTATGGAAGCAGGCATGCCTCTAACTCCGCCTCCTCTACCTCCTCCATCTTGGGCACCAGGCACGCCTATGGAAGCAAGCCTGCCTATACCTCCGCCTCCTCTACCTCCTCCATCCATCGACACCGCACCCAGATACATTGAGGGAGCTTGCGGGCGAGGTTCCAATGGAGGTCGAGACGCCGATCACGCCCGTGGAGGCATTCGGTGTCTCTGGGACCCCTATGGACGTGAGTTCCGAGGTCCCAATGGAGCCAATGGTCGGTGGCATTGGAAGTCCGGGGAGCGCTTCTCCTTTGACCCCGCCGGCAGAGACGAGTATGGTGGTTCCAAACCCACCTATGGACAATTCGGATGTGGGAGACTCTGGCTCCGAGATGGATTGATATGCTTGGGTATGGGCCCTGAGGGCCTAAAAGCCGGGCATGAGTTGCTCCGATCTTCGCCGCAATGCACAAAATTGGTAGGAGTAGGTCTGAAAGCCCTGCTGTTTGCAGTAGGAGACTGGCTGTGTGCATTAGGAGGTAGGGTAGGAGCGTTTGAGTGCTTGGTAGGTGACTGTGAGTGCAGCCTGCCTGCCGCGAATGGGTCTGCACACTGTCCCTCTGTGCCCAGGTCTTCATGGAAAGGAAGCAGTGCCTTGGCTTTAGGGTTGGTTCTGGGTTTGGTTTTCAGAGGTTGGCTGCGTAGGTGCGTGAAGCTTTTGAGTGTGCGCCGTAGGAGTAGGCTTGAAGTTTGTGCGTGTAACTTTGGTAGGACGTGTGCCACGTAGGTCTTGGAGTGTTGTGCGCCGCCTGTTGTTTTTGCGTGGCGTGCTTGCTTGTGAGTTGAAAGCTGAGCCTACGGGCGAGGAAGCAAAAGGGCCAATGATGAAACGTTGGCGTGCCTTGAAGAAGTGGGCCTTGTGTGGGCTTGGGTCCCTGCGGGGGTCCGAGCAAAAGAAGGCCGCGGCACGTTCTGAGGCCCTGCGTATGCTTGCTGGTTTGCCGACCCCGGTTGTTGTGAATTCGGAGTCGGAGGAAGAGTTGATTCCTGATCCGTTGGAAGCTGAACTTGCGAAACCCAGCGGAAGTGAACCCCCTAGGCCCTCCGATGTTCGAAAGAAACCCCGTGTGGAGAATGTTCCCTCAGGTGAACCGGGTGCCCTGAGTTCCCCGGAGGTGGTGAGCGATGCTCTGGATCCTGAGGTTCCGGTCTATTTGACCTCGGAGCGGCTGAAGGCGCACCGAAATAAGGGCCACCAACCTTATCTTAGTTGCTGTGACACATGTCAAAGCGCTAGAGGGAGAGTGCCGGCTCGTAGGAAGCACATGAAACACCACCACGGACCCGGAGAGTTGCAAGTCGACTTTGGATTTTTCGGAAAGAATGTTCGTTTCCTTCTCATGGTTCATGTGGTGTCGGGGTACATACATACCGTGGTCTTAGGACCTGAGGATGAAGTGCCCGCTGTATCGGTTTGTAAAGCCTTTACGGAAATGGGATTGAGTGGATTGGACATTGTTGTCCACGGGGACCAAGAAAATCTCCTCGAGAGTGTTTTCCGCAATGCAGCGAAACACCGGACATTCGGGGGGAGGTCAATGCACTGGGTCCCGTTCGCGATAAACAGACCTCAAGCGAAGGGCATCGTTGAACGCCATGTTTGCCTTGTGAAAGAAGCGTTCTGGTCTGTTTGGCTGGGCTTAGAAGAGCGTGTAGGTGAAAAGTTGCCTCTAGGGAGCCATCTGTTTGTTGAGGCCATGAGGTACTCTGTGAGGATGCATAACTTGTTTCATGTGTCCAAGGAACACAGCACGCCGTTGGAGAGACTGCGTGGGTCGACAGTTCAGCCAGTGAAGAGCTGTGAGTTTGGGGTTGTGGGTTTTGGGAAGCCTCAGAAGGACTACCCAGAGCACCGCGGAAAGCGCTTGGTGAGGGCACTCTATGTAGGACCTCACGGTGCTAATGGATCCGGGATTCGGGTCTTTGTTCCAATAGGTATTGGAAAGCCCCCTCGTTTGGAAATCTTCAGCTCTTTTCGTGCCAAAGATCCAGTGGAGTTTGACAAAGCTGCTTTGCGTGACCTTCGAGGTAATAAGGAAGACCCTGAAAGACCCATCAAGTTCGATGTTCCAATCGATGGTCCGAGTCCGCCGCTTGATTCCCCAAATATCCCTGAAGGAAGTCTTGAGTTTCCTGTTGAACGCACCGAACCACCTGCTCTTGAGGGCCCTGAAGCAATGGAAGAAGAAGGAGAGTTGGATGGGTATTCTCCGGATTTTTCGGACGTGCCTGAAGAAACAGGCATGGAGGTTGAGCCTCCCGGAGGCGTAGGTCTTGAGGACCTCGACGCCCCTATGGATCCAGGAGAAGACGATGCCATGGAAGAGGGCCTGACGTGGCTCTATGAGCATGGCCTTAGGCAACTCTTTGATGGGCCTGACTTGAGAGTAACGACAAAAATCCGTAAGGGAGATGAATGTCAAAGAGTGGTTCCGTATGAAGTTTGGTGGAAAGAAGATTTGGGTCCATGTCCCGGACAATGCGGTTTGCGAAGTTTCTGGCAAGGTTTTGCCTCGTAAGCATCTTGAAGAAGGTATGAGACTCGAGCTCTCAGAACTTGATGCTTTTGGTGTAGCTACGATTATAGGAGAAGCTGAGGCCCGTAAACGAGCTACACGGAGAATCCATACGACTAGGTGGGTTCTGACTTCGAAACCGTCGGCCACGAACCCTGAACGAGTTCGTGCTCGTCTTGTTGTGAGAGACTATGCATTTGGATCCAATCCTCTAGCTGATGGGATATATTCCCCCACCACGTCTTTGGAAGCCTTGAGGGGTGTCCTTGCTATTCATGCTGTCAGAGGTGGCACCTTGTTGTCAGCAGATGTGAGCGTTGCCTTCATGCAAGCGCCTGTGCAGGGAGTAGAGTGTATCCGGTTTCCGAATGGGATGTATGATGAGGAGAACAAGCCGCTGTTTGCGCAGCTACACAAAGCCATGAATGGCTTGAGAGTAGGACCACTGAGCTGGTACCTAGAGTTTACAAGCACGCTGCGTAAGCAGTTTGGGTTTGGTGAGACTGCCGACCCTACTGTGCATCACCGGCTTGAGAAGGATGGTGCGCTGACCTTGGTGTTAGTGTATGTTGACGATCTCATCATCTTTTCCCAGAATCCGCCAGTTGCCAAGGATCTGTACGCTAAGCTAGCGAAGATCTATAAAATGAAGCAGACAGGGCTTCTAGAACCTGGCAAGACTGGGCAGCTCGAGTTCTTGGGTCGAGTGATCGCCCGAACCACTGAGCACGGGCCTGTGTTCTTTGGCCTGAAGCCGGGGTACTTGAAGTCGCTTGGAGAAGAGTTTGGCATTAGCGGAAAAGGTGTGAAACCAGTGCTGGGAAACCTCGAGAGGGAGTACCGGAAGAAGGAGGCTGGAACACCTATCAGCACTGAGGCGTATGAACGCTATAGACGTGTGCTTGGTAAGTTGATGTGGGCAAGCCTGACGTTGCCGCATTTGTCCTACCCGGTAGGATTTCTGGGCCGGTATCAGAGTGACCCAGATAGCCAGGCAGAAGCTTGCTTGAGACGCGTGGTTCGCTGGGTGATGGCTTTGCCTGAGTACCTTCAGCGATTTTCGGCAGAAGCGTTGGAGTATCCTTGCTGCGCTTCGGAAACCATGCTCTCTGGCTTTGTGGATGCGTCATGGAACATTTGCTCTGTGTCTGGTGCTATCGTGAAGTGGCATGGCATCATGATCAAAACTTTCTCGCGGAAACAGTCGGTGACCGCGTTGAGTTCGGCGGAGGCCGAATTGGCAGCCCTGACTGAGGCAGCCAAAGAGTCGGTGTACTTGTCTTTGCTCATGGAAACGCTCCTGTATGGAATGCCCAAAGGAGAGACCGGTGAGTTTCCGATTCACCTGGCTTCGGATTCGGAAGCCGCTTTGTCGATTAGCAAAATGACGGGGTTGTTACGCCGTGTTCGGCACCTGGAGCTTCGTCATCGCTATCTTCAAGAGCTAGTCCACCTGGAAAGGCTGATTCTAAGCTTCATCAGTGGAGAACGGAATCCAGCCGATGGACTGACGAAATCTCCTGAGGAGTTGTTGCTTGAGCATTTGCTGGTTGCGTGTGGACTGGAAAGAGTGTGTGAAGAAGACCTTCAGGGTCTTGTAGTTCCTGAACACCTTCGTGAACGAATGGAAGAACTTGAAGAAGTATGTGAAAAGCTTGAGAAAATCCCGACAAACCTGGCGAAGTACGAGCCAGTGGCAAGAGACCTTGCGTTGGGATATGTTCCTCTGCTTGTGATCGAGGTGTTTTGTTCAACGGACAGTGCGTTGTGCCGAGCGTGTGCTCGTGACCGAGTAGCATATATAGGCATAACTGAGAAAGAAGACTTCTTAAGCAAGAGTACTCAAATGTTTCTAGGAGAGGTCTTGCTGTGTCTGTTGAGTAGGAAACCGCCCCAGATCTATGTCCACATAGCTTCCCCGTGTACCGCTGGATGTAGCTATCGCTTTAAGAACTGGCATCGCCCGAAGTTTCGACATCGGTGGCGAGAGCAGGTCAAGAAGCATGTTGCATCTTGGAAAGCTTTAGGACGACTTCTGGAGGACCGCTGCAAAGAGATCCTGGTTACCCAGGAATGGCCAAAGAACTGTGGTCTTTGGAAGGAGGAAAGTTATCTGAAAGAAAAGAAGCGCCTTGGTCTGAACTTTGGAAGGGTTGTGGACCGTTGTGCTTTCGACGGGGTCTTTAAGCGGTGGTTCTTTGCTACAAACCGAGAGGAGTGGAGTGAAATCTTCTCTGGAAAGCCCTGTGACAAAAGTCATCAGCATGTTTCACTTGGTAGTGTCGAAGAAACAGGTATCTATCCGACTAAACTGGGTAGAGCTCTTTTGCGTGCTGCGAAAGTCACGTTAGGTCTTGTAGGAACACCTTCTTAGGTCGGCAGTAGGAGTGCTCGCTTTCGGACTTTGCCTGGGATGAGATGTTTAAGCACTGGAAACACCGAGCTGTGAAGAAGTGCGTGGCTCTGAGGCATCACAGTCCAAGCGGGGGTGTGAAAGTTCCTGTCTGGCTCAAGGTTTCGGCTCAACCCCGGTGGGGTGCTCAGGTAGAGAGCGTCTTTAGTGCCGTTGTGGCTGGCCCTGGGGCTTGTAACTAAGGGTAGGTTCCGTTTTGAGGCCTGGCAAAACTGTGTTTGCTCGTAGGCCGGCTGACCGGCTAAGCTGTCATAGAGCGGCGGCCCGCCAACTGCTGCCGTCGACGAAGGGCGTGAGTGCACAGTTTTCGGCCTCGCTTCGCTAGAGGGAAGCTTTTCGTCCTCGCGTTGCTGAGGGAACCTTGTGGCCTACAGTCTGCTCTGGGTCACAGTGAGAGTTGCAGCCTCGCATTGCTTGAGGGGTGACGCAAGCCTGTTGCTCACCAGAGATTCCTGCTGTCTCTGGGTGAGCAAAACCCACCGACCCTCATTTGGATTGAGGGCTGTGCTGAAGGTGAGTTTGGGTTCCTCGCTCACTTGTGTGGAAAACGAAGGTGAGACCGAAACACGGGGGGAAACGGCCAGGCACGCTGCAGACAGTGCAGGCCAACGTCGCACTGCAAGCGGCATCCTTGCAGTGGCGACAGGAGTGTCCCGAACAATTGCGGTGTGCTCGAGCCCAAGCTTGCAGGTTTTCGGGGATCTGCAAGCTGAGCACAACAGGATTTTCTTCGCAGGTAGAATCAGGTAGAAAAGATTTGGCCCAACCCTGGTGGATCTGCCTGGACACAAATAACCAGAGGCATCAGTGTCGTAAAGCTCATTGACTGGTGCTACTGAGAAACCGTTGCCAAGGAACTTGCAGTAGGACTGTGGTGCGGCGCAGTGCAAGTTGAAGAGCAGCTGTTGGTGGCTGCTCCCCGGAAAACCAATAGTCCAAGAAAGCCTCCTTCGGCCTCGCTCCGTGCTGAGGGTTTGTAAGGGTTGGTATTGGCCGGAAAGGATTCAGATGGAGGTTACCCGATCTTCGCGCTTTTCCCATCTGAAGGCAACCAATGGTAATCAGCCTGCTGGACATGGCAGGCCTGCTTTTGTTTACATCCACGTCTCCTGCAAGGGCTGGGGTCTGTCCGTGCACACAGACAAGGCGGAACCTTGCAGATGTTTAGGTCCTCGCGGCACGGCCGCTGGAGGTTGTTTGAAGATGTTGGCTCTCACTATCTGGTGAGTGGTTTGTATGGGCACTTGCTGGGGCAAGGCGGCTCTGGCGTCTGAGGATGGTACATGTGCTGGCTGCTGAGTACGGGCCACCGAAAGAGACCTGTGGTAAGACAAGCGATGAAAGGAGCCGAACTCCTAAAGAAAGGACAGGCTAGCTCACGCGGACGCCACGCAGAGTATGTGTTACTATCTTCAGATGTTGGAGCCAAATTGCCAGCCTTGTGACGTGAGATGTGGTGTTTGGATTCGGCCTCAAGCACTGGAAGGCCTACAACAACAAATCCGAATGAAAACTGTGGTCCTAAGACACGCGGTGCAGCTGCTTATACGTGGCACCGCGGGGGTCACAAAGAGATAGAGGGCTTGCCAGCAGGGGAACTCTGTCTAAAGAGAGCCCTGGCTCAGTGAGGAGCTGAGGGCCTGGCTGCGCTGATGCAGCGGAATGGTTGTTCGGCCTCGCCTCCGCTGAGGGAACAACAGTCAATGCTTCTCTGCAGTGTCGGTCCGGGTTAGTAAGAGCGAGAACGCCGGGACCTCGAGCTGCAGTTTTACCATGAAGCAACCGCGTGAGATGCATTATTGGTCAACTGGTGAGTAAGAGCGAGAAAGCCAGGGTGACGCTACTTTGGGGGAGGCTGCAAGGCACGGTTAGTAAGTGCGAGAAAGCCGGAGCTGCGGACGAACCTGGAGTAGCAGTTTTTCATACCTCACGTGTTTCACTTTGCGGCCTCGCATGCGCTGAGGAAATATGCCTCGAACAGAACATCCAGTGCTGAGTGGGGATTGCCAAACTTACGGAGGCTGATGCCACAACAAGTGCCTCAACAGCAATGCATGCGGAGGGCAAAGTTCGGCCTCGCGAGTGCTGAGGGTTGCAGCTGAGAGAGGGCCTAGCTGAGAACGCAACACCTCAAGCGAGGTAATTTTTAGTTTAGTTTCACCTTGACCAACGGCCCCTTCGGGTGGCTACGCCTCGCAGCGTGCAGACGAAAGTTCCTGTCTGGCTCAAGGTTTCGGCTCAACCCCGGTGGGGTGCTCAGGTAGAGAGCGTCTTTAGTGCCGTTGTGGCTGGCCCTGGGGCTTGTAACTAAGGGTAGGTTCCGTTTTGAGGCCTGGCAAAACTGTGTTTGCTCGTAGGCCGGCTGACCGGCTAAGCTGTCATAGAGCGGCGGCCCGCCAACTGCTGCCGTCGACGAAGGGCGTGAGTGCACAGTTTTCGGCCTCGCTTCGCTAGAGGGAAGCTTTTCGTCCTCGCGTTGCTGAGGGAACCTTGTGGCCTACAGTCTGCTCTGGGTCACAGTGAGAGTTGCAGCCTCGCATTGCTTGAGGGGTGACGCAAGCCTGTTGCTCACCAGAGATTCCTGCTGTCTCTGGGTGAGCAAAACCCACCGACCCTCATTTGGATTGAGGGCTGTGCTGAAGGTGAGTTTGGGTTCCTCGCTCACTTGTGTGGAAAACGAAGGTGAGACCGAAACACGGGGGGAAACGGCCAGGCACGCTGCAGACAGTGCAGGCCAACGTCGCACTGCAAGAGGCATCCTTGCAGTGGCGACAGGAGTGTCCCGAACAATTGCGGTGTGCTCGAGCCCAAGCTTGCAGGTTTTCGGGGATCTGCAAGCTGAGCACAACAGGATTTTCTTCGCAGGTAGAATCAGGTAGAAAAGATTTGGCCCAACCCTGGTGGATCTGCCTGGACATAAATAACCAGAGGCATCAGTGTCGTAAAGCTCATTGACTGGTGCTACTGAGAAACCGTTGCCAAGGAACTTGCAGTAGGACTGTGGTGCGGCGCAGTGCAAGTTGAAGAGCAGCTGGTGGTGGCTGCTCCCCGGAAAACCAATAGTCCAAGAAGCCTCCTTCGGCCTCGCTCCGTGCTGAGGGTTTGTAAGGGTTGGTATTGGCCGGAAAGGATTCAGATGGAGGTTACCCGATCTTCGCGCTTTTCCCATCTGAAGGCAACCAATGGTAATCAGCCTGCTGGACATGGCAGGCCTGCTTTTGTTTACATCCACGTCTCCTGCAAGGGCTGGGGTCTGTCCGTGCACACAGACAAGGCGGAACCTTGCAGATGTTTAGGTCCTCGCGGCACGGCCGCTGGAGGTTGTTTGAAGATGTTGGCTCTCACTATCTGGTGAGTGGTTTGTATGGGCACTTGCTGGGGCAAGGCGGCTCTGGCGTCTGAGGATGGTACATGTGCTGGCTGCTGAGTACGGGCCACCGAAAGAGACCTGTGGTAAGACAAGCGATGAAAGGAGCCGAACTCCTAAAGAAAGGACAGGCTAGCTCACGCGGACGCCACGCAGAGTATGTGTTACTATCTTCAGATGTTGGAGCCAAATTGCCAGCCTTGTGACGTGAGATGTGGTGTTTGGATTCGGCCTCAAGCACTGGAAGGCCTACAACAACAAATCCGAATGAAAACTGTGGTCCTAAGACACGCGGTGCAGCTGCTTATACGTGGCACCGCGGGGGTCACAAAGAGATAGAGGGCTTGCCAGCAGGGGAACTCTGTCTAAAGAGAGCCCTGGCTCAGTGAGGAGCTGAGGGCCTGGCTGCGCTGATGCAGCGGAATGGTTGTTCGGCCTCGCCTCCGCTGAGGGAACAACAGTCAATGCTTCTCTGCAGTGTCGGTCCGGGTTAGTAAGAGCGAGAACGCCGGGACCTCGAGCTGCAGTTTTACCATGAAGCAACCGCGTGAGATGCATTATTGGTCAACTGGTGAGTAAGAGCGAGAAAGCCAGGGTGACGCTACTTTGGGGGAGGCTGCAAGGCACGGTTAGTAAGTGCGAGAAAGCCGGAGCTGCGGACGAACCTGGAGTAGCAGTTTTTCATACCTCACGTGTTTCACTTTGCGGCCTCGCATGCGCTGAGGAAATATGCCTCGAACAGAACATCCAGTGCTGAGTGGGGATTGCCAAACTTACGGAGGCTGATGCCACAACAAGTGCCTCAACAGCAATGCATGCGGAGGGCAAAGTTCGGCCTCGCGAGTGCTGAGGGTTGCAGCTGAGAGAGGGCCTAGCTGAGAACGCAACACCTCAAGCGAGGTAATTTTTAGTTTAGTTTCACCTTGACCAACGGCCCCTTCGGGTGGCTACGCCTCGCAGCGTGCAGACGAAAGTTCCTGTCTGGCTCAAGGTTTCGGCTCAACCCCGGTGGGGTGCTCAGGTAGAGAGCGTCTTTAGTGCCGTTGTGGCTGGCCCTGGGGCTTGTAACTAAGGGTAGGTTCCGTTTTGAGGCCCGGGCAAAACTGTGTTTGCTCGTAGGCCGGCTGACCGGCTAAGCTGTCATAGAGCGGCGGCCCGCCAACTGCTGCCGTCGACGAAGGGCGTGAGTGCACAGTTTTCGGCCTCGCTTCGCTAGAGGGAAGCTTTTCGTCCTCGCGTTGCTGAGGGAACCTTGTGGCCTACAGTCTGCTCTGGGTCACAGTGAGAGTTGCAGCCTCGCATTGCTTGAGGGGTGACGCAAGCCTGTTGCTCACCAGAGATTCCTGCTGTCTCTGGGTGAGCAAAACCCACCGACCCTCATTTGGATTGAGGGCTGTGCTGAAGGTGAGTTTGGGTTCCTCGCTCACTTGTGTGGAAAACGAAGGTGAGACCGAAACACGGGGGAAACGGCCAGGCACGCTGCAGACAGTGCAGGCCAACGTCGCACTGCAAGAGGCATCCTTGCAGTGGCGACAGGAGTGTCCCGAACAATTGCGGTGTGCTCGAGCCCAAGCTTGCAGGTTTTCGGGGATCTGCAAGCTGAGCACAACAGGATTTTCTTCGCAGGTAGAATCAGGTAGAAAAGATTTGGCCCAACCCTGGTGGATCTGCCTGGACACAAATAACCAGAGGCATCAGTGTCGTAAAGCTCATTGACTGGTGCTACTGAGAAACCGTTGCCAAGAACTTGCAGTAGGACTGTGGTGCGGCGCAGTGCAAGTTGAAGAGCAGCTGTTGGTGGCTGCTCCCCGGAAAACCAATAGTCCAAGAAGCCTCCTTCGGCCTCGCTCCGTGCTGAGGGTTTGTAAGGGTTGGTATTGGCCGGAAAGGATTCAGATGGAGGTTACCCGATCTTCGCGCTTTTCCCATCTGAAGGCAACCAATGGTAATCAGCCTGCTGGACATGGCAGGCCTGCTTTTGTTTACATCCACGTCTCCTGCAAGGGCTGGGGTCTGTCCGTGCACACAGACAAGGCGGAACCTTGCAGATGTTTAGGTCCTCGCGGCACGGCCGCTGGAGGTTGTTTGAAGATGTTGGCTCTCACTATCTGGTGAGTGGTTTGTATGGGCACTTGCTGGGGCAAGGCGGCTCTGGCGTCTGAGGATGGTACATGTGCTGGCTGCTGAGTACGGGCCACCGAAAGAGACCTGTGGTAAGACAAGCGATGAAAGGAGCCGAACTCCTAAAGAAAGGACAGGCTAGCTCACGCGGACGCCACGCAGAGTATGTGTTACTATCTTCAGATGTTGGAGCCAAATTGCCAGCCTTGTGACGTGAGATGTGGTGTTTGGATTCGGCCTCAAGCACTGGAAGGCCTACAACAACAAATCCGAATGAAAACTGTGGTCCTAAGACACGCGGTGCAGCTGCTTATACGTGGCACCGCGGGGGTCACATAGAGATAGAGGGCTTGCCAGCAAGGGAACTCTGTCTAAAGAGAGCCCTGGCTCAGTGAGGAGCTGAGGGCCTGGCTGCGCTGATGCAGCGGAATGGTTGTTCGGCCTCGCCTCCGATGAGGGAACAACAGTCAATGCTTCTCTGCAGTGTCGGTCCGGGTTAGTAAGAGCGAGAACGCCGGGACCTCGAGCTGCAGTTTACCATGAAGCAACCGCGTGAGATGCATTATTGGTCAACTGGTGAGTAAGAGCGAGAAAGCCAGGGTGACGCTACTTTGGGGGAGGCTGCAAGGCACGGTTAGTAAGTGCGAGAAAGCCGGAGCTGCAGACGAACCTGGAGTAGCAGTTTTTCATACCTCACGTGTTTCACTTTGCGGCCTCGCATGCGCTGAGGAAATATGCCTCGAACAGAACATCCAGTGCTGAGTGGGGATTGCCAAACTTACGGAGGCTGATGCCACAACAAGTGCCTCAACAGCAATGCATGCGGAAGGCAAAGTTCGGCCTCGCGAGTGCTGAGGGTTGCAGCTGAGAGAGGGCCTAGCTGAGAACGCAACACCTCAAGCGAGGTAATTTTTAGTTTAGTTTCACCTTGACCAACGGCCCCTTCGGGTGGCTACGCCTCGCAGCGTGCAGACGAAAGTTCCTGTCATGCAGCTAACCTCCACTTGCAGCTCCGGAACTTCCGATGCTGTGAAGATGCGAGACTTTGGAACATCGATTTCTATGTCGATCCCACAGACCCATCCCTGATGATTGATGGCAGCGGACGTGTAATCAGATACCTGGGAAGGCTGGTGATAATGGTGTATGGCCCTGATGTGTCGAGAAGGATGCTGGCCTTGTCGGAAGATGATGAGGAATCGATGCTCCTTTGAGGTGATGGAATGTCGCCGGCCAGTAACCAGGCAAGTGGAAGTGGATTGAATTGCGAGCACAGCCTCGCCACTAAGGGCCATGTGAGGGCAAACCCGAATGCAGGCTTAGCTTGCCGGAATGAGGGTGATCAACATACCCTCGCAGAACAATGCTTTCAGAACCCGTGAAACCAGCGGAGATGCCATGTGAGGCTATGCAAGGGCAGTTTCGGCCTCGCTATGCTGGAGCAAAGGTTCGGCCTCGCCGGGCTAAGGGAATGGATGGTTCGGCCTCGCCACGGCTGAGGGAACAACAGAAGGGTTGCGAAAACGCCTCGCTGATGAAGAACGGTGCATGAAGTTCCGGCCTCGCTTCAGCTGAGGGAAGAATGATGACAAGCAGTTCCTGGAAAAGATGCCGCATGGGCACAAGAGGGACTGATAATTGCGAGCATGACATGGAATGGGCAGACCGGGCACTGGAATGAATGGTCTGCCGGAATTGAGTCCTGGAGACTCTGGAAGCACTGCATGCAGCTTGGACGGCTGATGCTACTGGGTGCAAAGCGGTCAAGAGCTTGAAGCATAGACTCCGCGGTGCCGGTGTGTCGGAGCAATTGATAGAAGACAACCGCAGCCCAGCAGTGCTCAATCACACAAAGCAATCATTCGGCCTCGACTTAGGTCTGAGGGAATGTGAGATATGGAAAGAGCAAACTCCAGAATATGGATAAAGGAAACTGGCCAGGCATGGAGGCCAGCAAAGAGCAGGTACCAGCATTGCACTGGAGAAGCCTCGAGTCCCAATGGCAGTGAACTTTGTGGTGAGGAATACGTCGACTGGTGAGTAAGTGCGAGAAAGCCAGGGCGATTCTGGGGAGAACAGCAAGGCACGGTTAGTAAGTGCGAGAACACCGGAGCTGCTGAGAACCCTGGATTAGCCGGGACGTACTCCGTGAAGGATTCGTTGTCACTGCTTTCAGAAATGCCCACAAGGACCAAGCATGCAGCTAACCCGTGGTTGCAGAGTGGGCCTCACTTCGGTTGAGGGTAATCGACTCCCAAGTGAGAGTATGGAGTTTTGGTGGCAAACAAGAGAGCCAGCCGACTGTCTTTGGAACAATGGCTACGGCTGGATTGGAGAATGTCAAGTCTCACAATGGATAGCGGCCTCGTACATAATATCCTCACAGGCAGGGTGGGTTTGACCTGGTAGTCGGCACCTTGCCCGGCCCCCTGTCAGGCGCCTGTACCGGCCACCTGTTGAAGGTGTGTGGCGTGGGGTCACCGGTGCGTAGCGGCGATTTCGGTCGCTTAGCGTCCTCCAGCCTAAAAAGGGGTATGTTTGGGCAGGTACTTCACCTGTTCCTCCTGCTTGGCTCGTGTTGGAGATGTGTGAATCGAGGGCATGGATCCGTCAAGGTGAGATGACGAGAAAGTGCAGAATTGGGCCTCAATCGGAACGGTCTATGTATGGGGATTGACCACCCCGCCGGTAGAGGGATAGCGGCCTCTGAGAATCGGAGGGCATGGATCACCTCCCGGCAAAAGCCACAGGAAGTATGCCCTGTGCATCAAGAGGCAGCCACCGTAACCAGAGTCCATGAAGCCTTGGGCCATGACCTGGTTTGAAGACATGTCCGGCCTCACTACGGTTGAGGGGTGTGGATGGAAGCACTCAGGACATGCAATGAGACTCGTAGAACGAGCATCTGGGTCTACAGGAATGACCTCCATTCGGTTGAGGGATAGCGGCCTCCACGAACGAGGGCATGGATCACCTCCCGAATAGACAACACAGAGAATGTGCAAGCATACAGGCAATTTGCCTTGGCCAAAGTCTTCAAGCCAATGGCAACGACTTGGTCAAAACGACATTCCGGCCTCACTTCGGTTGAGGGTAGCGGTACGTCAAAACCGAGGACAAGGAATGAGAGGGGGAACTTACCGGCAGTTTCACCCCACAGTTTTAGTAAGCTTTTGTTTCACTTGAACCCACAGCCCCTTCGGGTGGCTACGCCTCGCAGCGTGCAGAAAGAAAGTTCCTGTCAACTGCAGAACCAGCAAGGCCAAGGACAGCGCTCCATTGGCTTGGGGAGGTCCAATTGGTCCGCAACCCAACGACAGGGCAAAGCTTACAGCCTAGGGTGCTCCCCTTCATAGGTGCAGGGCGCACTCGACGAGGATATGCTCTGGATCGGCTATGGGTCATGAAACTGGCGATGGAACCCCAGAGCTTTGGCAACGAAGCAGGGTATGGGGAACAATTCCCCACCCTGGTCACCAGGACCCTGTGGGCAGGATGGATTGGAGTCCTATTCGACGAAGCGGTGGAGGGTTACTGCCACCACTACTTCTATGGAAGTATCATCCGCAGGGCAGAGCTGTTCAACACATGGTGGCAGGAACATCGCCATGAAGCCGGGATCCTCAGACAGTCCCTGTTTTACCTGGTGGCTATGACGTCATGGCTGACCATGCAAGGAGTTGCTCTATCGGATGTCACGGTGAGCAACGTTGGGCGCGACCCAATGTCAGGATCGTTACCACGGGCAGTGTTCTTTGACACGGCGGAGTGGACGACGCTGCAGGAGGATAGATACAAGCTATCAAGCGGCCTTGTACGCCTCCTGGAGAAGTATGATGAGGAGCTACTGGCAACCATACGTGGATTGGTCAGAACGTACGACGGCAAGGCCAGCGCGCTTTGGATGGCGTGCGTAGGCAATGTCGGGCCATTTGCCCAGCACCTGCTGGATGCCGGGATTGCAAAACGAGGATGGGATGGAACCCTACTTTCGGTTCCGGCAACAGAGATCCAGAAAATCACGCTGGGCATGCCACATGACGAAGCTGATGAGTGAGCAGCGTAGCCAGACAAGAAACACGGCTAGTGGTCTGAGAAGCACCAACCGACTCAAGAAATACCGCCTCGGCGTGCTGCCTGAGGAAGTTTCGGCCTCGACTCTGGTCTGAGGGGTGCAAATGAAGGAAGTTCGGCCTCGGCAAGTCCTGAGGGAATTTCGGCCTCGACCACGGTCTGAGGGCATGGATTTCGGCCTCGACAAATGTCTGAGGGAAGTGAGGGCTAGTACCGGTAGTCTCACTGTGCAGAGTTTGTAGTTTGTATGTTTCACCCTCTAACCTCAGCCCCTTCGGGTGGCTACGCCTCGCAGCGTGCAGACGAAAGTTCCTGTCTGCAGCGGAATGGTTGTTCGGCCTCGCCTCCGCTGAGGGAACAACGGTCAATGCTTCTCTGCAGTGTCGGTCCGGGTTAGTAAGTGCGAGAACGCCGGGACCTCGAGCTGCAGTTTTACCATGAAGCAACCGCGTGAGATGCATTATTGGTCAACTGGTGAGTAAGAGCGAGAAAGCCAGGGTGACGCTACTTTGGGGGAGGCTGCAAGGCACGGTTAGTAAGTGCGAGAAAGCCGGAGCTGCGGACGAACCTGGAGTAGCAGTTTTTCATACCTCACGTGTTTCACTTTGCGGCCTCGCATGCGCTGAGGAAATATGCCTCGAACAGAACATCCAGTGCTGAGTGGGGATTGCCAAACTTACGGAGGCTGATGCCACATGCCTCAACAGCAATGCATGCGGAGGGCAAAGTTCGGCCTCGCGAGTGCTGAGGGTTGCAGCTGAAGAGGGCCTAGCTGAGAACGCAACACCTCAAGCGAGGTAATTTTTAGTTTAGTTTCACCTTGACCAACGGCCCCTTCGGGTGGCTACGCCAAGCAGCGTGCAGACGAAAGTTCCTGTCTGATGACAAGCAGTTCCTGGAAAAGATGCCGCATGGGCACAAGAGGGACTGATAATTGCGAGCATGACATGGAATGGGCAGACCGGGCACTGGAATGAATGCCGGAATTGAGTCCTGGAGACTCTGGAAGCACTGCATGCAGCTTGGACGGCTGATGCTACTGGGTGCAAAGCGGTCAAGAGCTTGAAGCATAGACTCCGCGGTGCCGGTGTGTCGGAGCAATTGATAGAAGACAACCGCAGCCCAGCAGTGCTCAATCACACAAAGCAATCATTCGGCCTCGACTTAGGTCTGAGGGTATGTGAGATATGGAAAGAGCAAACTCCAGAATATGGATAAAGGAAACTGGCCAGGCATGGAGGCCAGCAAAGAGCAGGTACCAGCATTGCACTGGAGAAGCCTCGAGTCCCAATGGCAGTGATCTTTGTGTTGAGGAATACGTCGACTGGTGAGTAAGTGCGAGAAAGCCAGGGCGATTCTGGGGAGAACAGCAAGGCACGGTTAGTAAGTGCGAGAACACCGGAGCTGCTGAGAACCCTGGATTAGCCGGGACGTACTCCGTGAAGGATTCGTTGTCACTGCTTTCAGAAATGCCCACAAGGACCAAGCATGCAGCTAACCCGTGGTTGCAGAGTGGGCCTCACTTCGGTTGAGGGTAATCGACTCCCAAGTGAGAGTATGGAGTTTTGGTGGCAAACAAGAGAGCCAGCCGACTGTCTTTGGAACAATGGCTACGGCTGGATTGGAGAATGTCAAGTCTCACAATGGATAGCGGCCTCGTACATAATATCCTCACAGGCAGGGTTTGACCTGGTAGTCGGCACCTTGCCCGGCCCCCTGTCAGGCGCCTGTACCGGCCACCTGTTGAAGGTGTGTGGCGTGGGGTCACCGGTGCGTAGCGGCGATTTCGGTCGCTTAGCGTCCTCCAGCCTAAAAAGGGGTATGTTTGGGCAGGTACTTCACCTGTTCCTCCTGCTTGGCTCGTGTTGGAGATGTGTGAATCGAGGGCATGGATCCGTCAAGGTGAGATGACGAGAAAGTGCAGAATTGGGCCTCAATCGGAACGGTCTATGTATGGGGATTGACCACCCCGCCGGTAGAGGGATAGCGGCCTCTGAGAATCGGAGGGCATGGATCACCTCCCGGCAAAAGCCACAGGAAGTATGCCCTGTGCATCAAGAGGCAGCCACCGTAACCAGAGTCCATGAAGCCTTGGGCCATGACCTGGTTTGAAGACATGTCCGGCCTCACTACGGTTGAGGGGTGTGGATGGAAGCACTCAGGACATGCAATGAGACTCGTAGAACGAGCATCTGGGTCTACAGGAATTGACCTCCATTCGGTTGAGGGATAGCGGCCTCCACGAACGAGGGCATGGATCACCTCCCGAATAGACAACACGGAGAATGTGCAAGCATACAGGCAATTTGCCTTGGCCAAAGTCTTCAAGCCAATGGCAACGACTTGGTCAAAACGACATTCCGGCCTCACTTCGGTTGAGGGTAGCGGTACGTCAAAACCGAGGACAAGGAATGAGAGGGGGAACTTACCGGCAGTTTCACCCCACAGTTTTAGTAAGCTTTTGTTTCACTTGAACCCACAGCCCCTTCGGGTGGCTACGCCTCGCAGCGTGCAGACGAAAAGTCATGTCTGGCTCAAGGTTTCGGCTCAACCCCGGTGGGGTGCTCAGGTAGAGAGCGTCTTTAGTGCCGTTGTGGCTGGCCCTGGGGCTTGTAACTAAGGGTAGGTTCCGTTTTGAGGCCTGGCAAAACTGTGTTTTCTCGTAGGCCGGCTGACCGGCTAAGCTGTCATAGAGCGGCGGCCCGCCAACTGCTGCCGTCGACGAAGGGCGTGAGTGCACAGTTTTCGGCCTCGCTTCGCTAGAGGGAAGCTTTTCGTTCTCGCGTTGCTGAGGGAACCTTGTGGCCTACAGTCTGCTCTGGGTCACAGTGAGAGTTGCAGCCTCGCATTGCTTGAGGGGTGACGCAAGCCTGTTGCTCATCAGAGATTCCTGCTGTCTCTGGGTGAGCAAAACCCACCGACCCTCATTTGGATTGAGGGCTGTGCTGAAGGTGAGTTTGGGTTCCTCGCTCACTTGTGTGGAAAACGAAGGTGAGACCGAACACGGGGGAAACGGCCAGGCACGCTGCAGACAGTGCAGGCCAACGTCGCACTGCAAGAGGCATCCTTGCAGTGGCGACAGGAGTGTCCCGAACAATTGCGGTGTGCTCGAGCCCAAGCTTGCAGGTTTTCGGGGATCTGCAAGCTGAGCACAACAGGATTTTCTTCGCAGGTAGAATCAGGTAGAAAAGATTTGGCCCAACCCTGGTGGATCTGCCTGGACATAAATAACCAGAGGCATCAGTGTCGTAAAGCTCATTGACTGGTGCTACTGAGAAACCGTTGCCAAGGAACTTGCAGTAGGACTGTGGTGCGGCGCAGTGCAAGTTGAAGAGCAGCTGGTGGTGGCTGCTCCCCGGAAAACCAATAGTCCAAGAAGCCTCCTTCGGCCTCGCTCCGTGCTGAGGGTTTGTAAGGGTTGGTATTGGCCGGAAAGGATTCAGATGGAGGTTACCCGATCTTCGCGCTTTTCCCATCTGAAGGCAACCAATGTAATCAGCCTGCTGGACATGGCAGGCCTGCTTTTGTTTACATCCACGTCTCCTGCAAGGGCTGGGGTCTGTCCGTGCACACAGACAAGGCGGAACCTTGCAGATGTTTAGGTCCTCGCGGCACGGCCGCTGGAGGTTGTTTGAAGATGTTGGCTCTCACTATCTGGTGAGTGGTTGTATGGGCACTTGCTGGGGCAAGGCGGCTCTGGCGTCTGAGGATGGTACATGTGCTGGCTGCTGAGTACGGGCCACCGAAAGAGACCTGTGGTAAGACAAGCGATGAAAGGAGCCGAACTCCTAAAGAAAGGACAGGCTAGCTCACGCGGACGCCACGCAGAGTATGTGTTTACTATCTTCAGATGTTGGAGCCAAATTGCCAGCCTTGTGACGTGAGATGTGGTGTTTGGATTCGGCCTCAAGCACTGGAAGGCCTACAACAACAAATCCGAATGAAAACTGTGGTCCTAAGACACGCGGTGCAGCTGCTTATACGTGGCACCGCGGGGGTCACGTAGAGATAGAGGGCTTGCCAGCAAGGGAACTCTGTCTAAAGAGAGCCCTGGCTCAGTGAGGAGCTGAGGGCCTGGCTGCGCTGATGCAGCGGAATGGTTGTTCGGCCTCGCCTCCGCTGAGGGAACAACAGTCAATGCTTCTCTGCAGTGTCGGTCCGGGTTAGTAAGAGCGAGAACGCCGGGACCTCGAGCTGCAGTTTTACCATGAAGCAACCGCGTGAGATGCATTATTGGTCAACTGGTGAGTAAGAGCGAGAAAGCCAGGGTGACGCTACTTTGGGGGAGGCTGCAAGGCACGGTTAGTAAGTGCGAGAAAGCCGGAGCTGCGGACGAACCTGGAGTAGCAGTTTTTCATACCTCACGTGTTTCACTTTGCGGCCTCGCATGCGCTGAGGAAATATGCCTCGAACAGAACATCCAGTGCTGAGTGGGGATTGCCAAACTTACGGAGGCTGATGCCACAACAAGTGCCTCAACAGCAATGCATGCGGAGGGCAAAGTTCGGCCTCGCGAGTGCTGAGGGTTGCAGCTGAGAGAGGGCCTAGCTGAGAACGCAACACCTCAAGCGAGGTAATTTTTAGTTTAGTTTCACCTTGACCAACGGCCCCTTCGGGTGGCTACGCCTCGCAGCGTGCAGACGAAAGTTCCTGTCTAAGGACATGTTAACTTTGTTGTCCTGCATGCTGGCTCAGAGTTGTGTGTGTAGTTGTAGGAACTCCGTAGTTGTGCCTTGGAGGCTCGACGGGAGTGCTGCTTTAAGTGGGAAAGCCTTTTGAAGTGCTTGAGTTGTAGGGATGTGTGTCTGGAAGCTGTAGAAGTGACTGTGCACGTTTTTGCTTGCTTTAGGTGTAGTTGGGTAGGTCCCGAGAACTCCCACTGACGTTTGAGTTTGTTTTGTGGCTGTGGAGAACACGTGGCAGAGCAGAGTTTTCACCTGTGTGTAAAGAGTTTCACTGACGAAGCCTCCGGCTTATGACTTTGGCTCAAGTCGTGAGAAAAAGAGGGTTCAGCGCGCTGCTGCTGTGTTTTCACAAAACTGGAGGAGGCCTCAAGAAGCTTCGACCTGGCAAAGTCTGAGGCTCAAAGATGATGTTACGTGTGAGCCGAGTGAACGCTCCCCGCCACCTTTAAACATCAACAACGCCCTTCAAGAAGACAAACTGACGTTCACAAGGCTTTCGCTGGAGGCGTGTATCTTCTTGTTCTTTGGGCCATTGGGCGCATGGCAACTTAAGTTCCGGGCCGGCGCAACACGCTCAATAAAATATCTTCGCTGTCCAAAACCCAAGTCCGCCAAAGACTCTGCACAACCACAGAAAACGTTGAGACCATGTTGGTCAACTTCCCAGAGCATGAAGCGTGACTCCGATCCACAGAAAAAGCCAACAAAGACCGAAACACCTGCAGCTCAGCTTCATGTTTGCGGAATGCGGATGATTTTACAGAGCATGAGAGCCTTGTGCATGGCTGAGTCCATATCCCTTTTGGCTCAAGCCTTTGGCTTAAGACCGCGTTTGCTCGAGGTGATTAAGCCACCAGTAAAGCGGTAGGAAGGGTGGGAGGCCGTTGCAAGGTTTGACCTTGGAACCCTGCTCGTAGTTAGCGGCCCCCTCTGACAGCTCGGAGGCGTAGGAGTGCTTGGTTCTGTGTTTGCTTTGTAGCTGGGCTCCTTAGCATTACGCAGTTCCTTGTAAGCGCTTGCTTGCAAGAAGAACCCATTGCTTGCTTTGGATTTCAGCTTTGTCAACACCGCAAGCTTGGTTTGCCTTTTAGTCTTTGTCTGTGCACACTGACTGTTGGGTACGCAAGTGCCATGCCCCCCAGCTAGTACGGGCCCTGCCGCCAGGTGCCCGCATATGCACAGGCTCGAGGTGCCCAGGCCCGTCCGGGTCAGGCGTGGCTGTAGGTGCCCGCACATGCACAGGCTCCAGGTGCACAGGCCCTTCCGGGTCAGGCGTGCTTGCAGGTGCCAGCAAATGCACAGGCTCAAAGTGCACAGGCCCTTCCGGGTCAGGCGTGCTTGCAGGTGCCCGCGCAGGCTCAAGGTGCACAGGCCCCGCCGGGTCAGGCGTGCTTGCAAGTGCCTGCAAATGCACAGGCTCAAGGTGCACAGGCCCTACCGGGTCAAGCGTGCTTGCAGGTGCCCGCATATGCACAGGTTCAAGATGCACAGGCCCTTACAGGTGCCAGCAAAGGCACAGGCTCAAGGTGCACAGGCCCTTCCGGGTCAGGCGTGCTCGCAGGTGCCCGCACATGTGCAGGCTCAAGGTGCACAGGCCCTTCCGGGTCAGACGTGCTTACAGGTGCCAGTAAGGCACAGGCTCCAGGTGCACAGGCCCTTCCGGCTCAGGCGTGCTCGCAGGTGCCCACACACTCATCAAGGTGCACAGGCCCCTCCAGGTCAGGCGTGCCCGTGGGCACCCGCAAATGTAGCAGATGCCACAGGTCCTCAGGTCTTTGTTGCAGCACATACCACCGTGGGTTTTGGTTAGTTTTGTCAGGCGTCCCAGGCTCAGCAGATGCCGCAGGTCCGGTCTGTGGGATCAGTTCCTATAGCAGCACAGACCGTCGTTGGTCTTGTGCCAGGCGTCCCAGGTTCAGCAGATGCCGCAGGTTCTCATCAGGTCAGGTCCCTATTGCAGCACAAGCCACTGTGGGTCTTGTGCCAGGCGTCCCAGGTCCAGCAAATGCCACAGGTCCTCAGGTCCTTATTGCAGCATGGACCACAGTGGGTCTATTGCCAGACGTCCCAGGTTCAACAGAGTGCAGCACAAACCCCGTGGGTCTTGTGCCGGGCGTTCCAGGTTCAGTATATGTCACCGGTTCTCAGGTCCCTATGTAGTCCAAATCACCGGGCACTTGTGCCTGGCGGCCCAAGCCCCAGGTGTGTACTGTGGAGGTTGGGATGCACCCGGGCAGTTCCCCTCTTGCGGAGCGGTGAAGGAATAAAAAGAGTTGCAGAACCAAAAGCAGGTTGGCCTGCAACTACAAAAAACCAGGTGAGGAGTCATGAGTTGTGATGATGGCCATGACAAGTGTACTCTCATTAGGTAAATCAACCGGCACGCAGGGGGCCCTTTGTGCATATGGTTCTTTCATCAGGGTTATTCTGGCCCCCGTTGTACGGAGTACCGGAATTGCCAAGAGGGGGGGGGGGAATCCCAAAACCTGCAGTCACGCTGGGGGGCCCAAATCCTTGCCAGTTTGTGCAAGCGTGCCGGGCTAGCTGAGGTGTAGTGTTAAATATCCTTTAGTAGCATTCCCATCTACTCAAAATGCTTCCTCACATCCACTTGCCAATCATGCGCCTAGCGCTGCGGGGCTCTGCGAAGGCGTCTTGTTGATGAGCCTGGCGGGCTCGTCTGTGTGCAGCTCTGTGCGTGGTGGCAGTAGTTGGGTGTGTAGGTCTTCGCATTTAGGGTTTAGGTTTGCTGCTTAGGTTTCTGGTCTGCCCCTCATTCTTGTGACAGTGCTAGTCGCAGCATAGGGCGGAGGCCGTGTCAGTACTTACCCGGAAAGCACGAACCTGAAGCCTTTGGGCCTACGAGACCTGGGAGCAGCACGCAGATAAATCGCAAACCTAAAGCCTATGGGCTCTCCGGACCAGGGAGCAGCAGGAAGAGAGATCTCGAGCCTGAAGCTTATTGACCTGCGGGACCTGCGAGCAAGGCGGAGAGATATCACAAGGCCAAGCAATGGACGCCGCATCTATTGACAGGCATCTTGAGCACCTTGCCTGCAGTTTCACTGCCCGGCCAGGAGGGCGCCCGCCCTCCTGCGCTGTGGCAAGCAGAAGCAGTGGGTAGACCTCTCAAACTGATGCCGCAAGGTTTTCAGAAGGCCCAGAAATGATTAGGCCTCTCAAACTGCTGTCCCAACAGTTGCCTGAAGGCCCAGAAGTGATTAGGCTTCTCAAACTGCTGCCTCAACCTTTCCTGGAGGGCTCAGAGTGACTAGGCCTCTCAAATTGCTGCCTAAACTTCTCCGGAAGGCCCAGCAGTAAGTAGGCCTCTCAAGCTGCTGCCTAAAACTTCTCCAGAAGGCCCAGAAGTGATTAAGCCCCGCAAACTGCCCATTCTGTGACAGGTTTGCAGTCGCAAAAATCGGCCGCTGCGCGGGGCAGTTGAGGGACCACAGTATCTTTAAGTTTCTGGATGCCAAGCAATGGACGCCGCATCTATTGACAGGCATCTTGGGCACCTTGCCTGCAGTTTCACTGCCCGGCCAGGAGGGCGCCCGCCCTCCTGCGCTGTGGCAAGCAGAAGCAGTGGGTAGACTTCTCAAACTGATGCCTCAAGGTTTTCAGAAGGCCCAGAAATGATTAGGCCTCTCAAACTGCTGTCCCAACAGTTGCCTGAAGGCCCAGAAGTGATTAGGCTTCTCAAACTGCTGCCTCAACCTTTCCTGGAGGGTTCAGAGTGATTAGGCCTCTCAAACTGCTGCCTAAACTTCTCCGGAAGGCCCAGCAGTAAGTAGGCCTCTCAAACTGCTGCCTAAAACTTCTCCAGAAGGCCCAGAAGTGATTAAGCCCCGCAAACTGCCCATTCTGTGACAGGTTTGCAGTCGCAAAAATCAGCCGCTGCGCGGGGCAGTTGAGGGACCACAGTATCTGTTTCTGGATGCCAAGCAATGGACGCCGCATCTATTG
Source organism: Symbiodinium natans (assembly GCA_905221605.1). Classification (NCBI taxonomy): domain Eukaryota; class Dinophyceae; order Suessiales; family Symbiodiniaceae; genus Symbiodinium; species Symbiodinium natans. The sequence goes on along the minus strand of CAJNDS010002074.1, from coordinate 316,115 downwards.
ACAGGCATCTTGGGCACCTTGCCTGCCGTCTCACTGCCCGGCCAGGAGGGCGCCCGCCCTCCTGCGCTGTGGCACGCAAAAGCAGTGGTAGACCTCTCAAACTGATGCCTCAAGGTTTTCAGAAGGCCCAGAAATGATTAGGCCTCTCAAACTGCTGTCCCAACAGTTGCCTGAAGGCCCAGAAGTGATTAGGCTTCTCAAACTGCTGCCTCAACCTTTCCTGGAGGGCTCAGAGTGATTAGGCCTCTCAAACTGCTGCCTAAACTTCTCCGGGAGGCCCAGCAGTAAGTAGGCCTCTCAAACTGCTGCCTAAAACTTCTCCAGAAGGCCCAGAAGTGATTAAGCCTGCAAACGGCTGCCGGAACTTTCGCCAGAAGGCCCAGAAGGGATGTGAGGAACTGCTGCTTCGACCTATTCCAGCAGGTCCAGAAGTGACTAGGCCTAGCACTTAGCTGTGGGTCCCGCATCAGGTGTAGTCACGGGGTAAACCGGCTTGAAGTGCTCTCAAAAAATCGGCCGCTGCGCGGGGCTCCGAGTTCTAAGGCCCCTTGACTCTCACACTTGACGCGCGGTTGGCTGCAGACCGTTAAGCAACCTTGTGGGCCTTAAACTGCACCAGGCTAAGCACGCCAAGCCGATAGGCTCCCGGTACCTGGGAAGCACACTACCCAAGTACCAGCCAGCAGCCTTTGGGGCTCTTGCGCCGTCTCAAAAATCGGCCGCTGCGCGGGGCTGTAAGAATATGGCCTCTTGCAAGCTGCGCTCCAGGCCTGCCCTATGGTCATAGCTACGTGAGGACGCCCAGACTCACACAGCGCAGACGGCAGCATAGTGTAGCCACACTAGCCCCTTGTCTGCCCCCGCTCGTCGGGGGGGAAGGGGGCGCCTCTTCTGGCACTCTGTGTGCATTGTGCTTAGTGTGCTTGCAACTTTCTTGCCAATCTACAATGGAGTCCTGAGTGCTATTGCTACGGCCCTGGCGCTTGTGTGGGGACTGTCTCTACGGACGCGTTGAGCAGTTTAGGTGACTGAGGTTCCTTGCCTTACGGCCTACCCATACTTTCGCTTAATGTCTGTACCAGACGTGGCGCAGCATTGCTTTGGGTGACGGGCTGCTGAGTGATTGGTGCCGGTAGGTTCTTGTTTGCATTGGTCTGACCATGCTGGCCTTGCGTAAAGTTGTCTTGCATTAAGGGCCTCTGCGCTTGCAGTTGCTTCTTTGTTGTCTCGACTTCTTTTTCACTCGCTGGCTTGTACAGTTTGGCTCTCAAAGTAGATGTCCTTGTCTCGCACCGAGTTTCGAGCCCCACAAGAACGGCCTACTGTGCTACTGATGTAGTAAAGAGGCGCCAGTCCAAAAAAAAAAGCCTTGTGCATGGCTGAGCAAGATATTATAGCCAAGTGGAACGTGCAGAGCGTCCGATGATTCTTGGCATAAGCATGTTTGGTGCTGCATGACTTGGCATGAGCATGTTTGGTTTTGCCCAAAGTCCCTAAAGCATGTTTGGGTTGACTGCGACATGTCTCGTCTTGTTGGCGTGGCCAAGGATAAGTTTTGAAGCACTTGGAACTGCTTGAGAGCAGTAGTGAAGTCAGAACTCTGAGGTTCTGTCTTGTTGCAACTTACTCCGTGTCCCCGCCACTTCGTTCGTTGCCGTTGGACGTGTAGGATGGGAGTAGGAGTGCAGAGTGGACTCTGAAGCTTCGCTGTTTTGCTGTTAGGAAGTGACCTAAAGTCCCGGGCTGGCAGAAGAGTTTGTCTCACTGTCTCGCTTGTCTTCTCTCGTCTCTTTGACAGGCTCGGGCTGGCAGAAGGAAGTTTTGTCCTGCTCCTTCGTCTCTCTGCGGGTCCGGGTTGGTAAAAGGGAGTTTGTCTCAATGTCTCGCTTGCATCCCTCGTCTCGAGGGCCCGGGCTGGTAGAAGGGAGTTTGTCTTAATGTCTTGCTTGTCTCGCCCCTTTTTTGGGTGTCGAGGCGCAAAAAGGGTTTGCTTGGAGCGGCAGCATGTTCATGGATTTATTCCTCGTTTTGCTTTGTAGCAGTAGTCTCGTTGCTTGAGCGTTGTTTTTGTTTTTGGGTGTGGTTCTGTTTCAGGGCACCCTAACCCGCTTCGTCCTCGCAGTAGGTTTGATCCACAGCTGCCCTGCAGTGCTTTGCCGCTCTAACCCCGTAGCACCCCTTCTCTCCCGCTCGGCCGTGCATTTCAACTTGCTGTCAGCGCTGCAGTCACCGTCGTTGCATCGTCCGAGGCGAGCGTCGTCCGTCAAGCTCATCGTCCGAGCCGACCGCACCATCGAGCGTCCGTGCCCCGCATCATCCCCGCGTCGTCGCCCTCGTCGCCCGTCGTCGTCGACGTGCCCGCTTCGCCGTCGCTCGCCGTCGTCGCCTCCCGCCGTCGCACCGTCACCGCATCGTCGAGCCCCCGCATTGCGAGTGCCCGTCGAGGCCCCTCCGTCGTCCACGCGCAGGACGCTTGGTATTGGGCATGCCGTGCTTTTGACATCCAGAGCAGCGTGCGCCTGCCGAAACCGACTCGGTTCGGGGCTTCAGGGTTGCTGGGGAAACTCGCAGGCAGCCTGGTCGGGATTGGGGGTTCTGGGGGCTGAAGCTGGGCCCTCTCTGAAGATGTGCTAAACCATGGCGGACCTGCCTCTAAACCTCCCTTTGAAGAAAAGCATTTCAAAAGCTCAAGTGTTCCGCAAAGCATGGTGTTTTGCTTCATGGGGTTCGAAGTGTACGTGGTCATTTGGCACACTTAGCCCATTTTTGAGTCGTGGCTTCACCCGCAACTCTCCTTTTCCCAAAAGCAGTTTGGGTGGACTCGTTCGGGGCAAGCTTTTGTTTTTTCCACACTGGCGTTTGTCGTTTTCTTCGCGTTGCCCCGAAACGGTGCCATGCAGTGTAGTTCTATGTCCTCCAGTTTGTGGTGCAGGTGCGAATCATCAAAGTCCTATCTGCCGCTCTCGTTTGGTTTCTTGCAGAGCGAATGTTGGAAAATCGTCACACATGGGATTTGTTTCGGTGCCGGCCCGATTGGCCCCACAAAACACAACAAGCTGGACAATTGAAGTTCCGCGATAGCACAGCCCCAGTGTTTGTGAGCAGCCATGTGGCGTCGCGTCGTGGCCGCCGCGCTCGCTCTCGCTGTCTTGTGCGCGGATGATCGTCTACCACTGGCAAAGGAGGCTGTGTGCGGAACAGGCGGGCAGGATTGCCCCAGGTGCACCGCTTCGTTGAGAAAGTGGTCCCACTGCACATTGGATGCCGAGCAGAGCTTCGCGGGTGGCACAACTGCGTTCCTGAAGAGCAAGGATTGCCCTGTCGGCATGGCTGTCTTTGTTAGCTCGACTCTCTCTCACAAGTATAACTCTTCCAAGATGGCAGATGCTGTGCTGACTGCTCCCGTACCACGTGGGGATGAGCAGGCGAGAGAGATGGCGTCACAGGTCCTGCGCGCCGCGAACATGTTCTTGCTTGCGATGCCGGAGGAGACAGTTGTCAGAGGTGCTGAGATTGGCGTCAAGGCAGCCAGTCTGCAATCCATGTGTTTTGGGGTCTTTCTCCCAAACTCGGCGTGCAGCCTCTGCATCGAGCACGTTGACCTCCCAGACGCAAAGGTGCATCTGGAAGTGAGGCAGCAGGTGAATTGCACAGTCCAGGACTGGATGACTGGGCTGTGCAATTGTGCCGGTGCTGTCACACGCGGTCGGCTGTTGGGGCTCTTGTACTCGTATGTGCACGATATGCTCCTTATGATAGGCCTGAATTTCCACATGCCGGACCCGACTCCCGCGAACCTTCTCTTGACTTGCAATCCTGAAGGCAGCACATCCTTTCAGCCACCAGGAGTGCAGTGGGCCGATTTTCTGGCCACCAGCAGCGGTCAGTCAAAGCGAGGCTTGCTGGCGGGGTCAGATCGTGAGATTGCTGACAAGGTGAAGGTCTTCTTCTGGAGCATCATGTTTGCGGCTCAACACCCCGATCTGGCATCGGTGCAGCAGATGGCAGACCTTTGCGTAGCCAGGTTGAAGTTTGGCTTGAAAGAAGGTGTGACCCTTTGCATGGAGCGAGTGTGGTCCGAGCAGCAGAAGATGAGCAACGAGGAGCTTCACGATTTCAGGAGGCTTGTGGCAGGAGAGATCTTTTTCAACGAGATTGATGCCTTGTCAGCTCGCATCACGGAGCTCGACGTAAGAGACGTGAAGAGGGAGCTCGAGCTCGCAGACGTGAAGAGGGAGCTCGCAGAAGTGAAGACTGGAGGCACTCGTTTTCCTTCGTCCTTCTCGCTTGCAGTTCACAACCGGCGAAGCTCTTGCGATTGCCCATAACGAGATACAAGCTTTTGGTGTTCTGCGAAGCTCTGCAGGCACGACCTCAACCTCATCCGTTTTCTGGGTGGGGGAGCTGATCCGCAAGGACTGTGCTGTCTGAGAGCAAATGCCGGTGATTGGAGCGCAAGCAATCGTTGACTGCATCAGTAGCATTCAGTAGCTGAATCCTGGGTTGGGGCACGGCTGTTTGGACGCTCGCCCGGCGCACCATTGTCCGCAGGGGGCGGAGATTGGGGGCACACGTCCGTTCGTGGACAGGGGAGGGGCTTCGGGAAGCGGTTCGGGGCTGGGAGTTTATGCTGTTTCTTGCTGGAGTTTCAGTTTGCTGTCGGTTCATGTCTGCCGAAGTTTTGACCCGCTCGACTTGCAGGATCGGACGGTCACGGACAAACTGAGGCCCGAGGAGGATTCCGATGCAAACAAATCATGTCCACGTTGAAAGCAGTGCATTCTCCAAGACGGGTGGCTGAATTTGTTCGCATCTCTGTTGCCGACTCACGAATGAAGTTCGATGACGGCAAGGAGTTCGAGCCGACGGGCAATGCATTCCAAGTGAAAGGAACCTTGACTAACGCCGCGACCTTAGATCCACTCACTCGATTGCCTCACTTCATGTCTGTGTTACGTCAGGTGAACTGCCAAAGCTTACAGAGTTCTGTGCATTGAACTCAAGAAGGATGGCGAGGAGCGAATTCCTGGCAGAGTAGGCAACCAGCTCCATTTTCGTCAAGCCTCTGTAACTACACGCGTCTCGGCAGGAAAGCAAGCTCCTCAGTACTCGGGACAACGGGCCGGTCCGGTCAAGATCACTCCCTTGGAGACCACCGTGGTCTTCGTCAAGATCCCTGAAGCTTTCACTTCGCAGGAGGGTTGGAAGCAAGCTCGTTCCAACCCGACGAGGTTCACTGCCTCGTGGGCTGCTTCCCACAAGGTCGTTCTTGCTGACGCATGGGGGTGGGTTGTTGATAGCCCCGGGAAAGCCGGCCAGCAGCTTCATGGCAAAGCAAGGCTTGCCACGAAGGAACTTGCATCCTTGCTAGCTGTGAGTGGACAGGGGGGTGTCTTCATTGACGCCATGCGACATGCCGTTGCGACCCAGGTTCAATGGATTGCCCAGAGCCCTGGTGAGACTGCTACTGCTTATTTTGAAAGAGGTGTGCGCATGGGAGCTCAGCTTGGGCTTGTCACGCAAGGCGGCCGCCTTGGAGCCCGCAACCCAAGAGACGCCTCTGTTGCTGTTGCCCGTGTTTGGTGTTTCCCACACGTGCCGCCGTCTTGGGGGCCCACCCAAGTGACTGATGTGCTGGCTTCGGCCTTTGATGATGTGGTGCTTTTACATCATCGCCGCATGGGCAAGGAAAGGATCTACCGCTTCAGGGCCAAGCACAAATTTGGCGACAAGGACATCGTTCCACTTCAGGTCGCCACCGATGACGGGGCCGGGGCGGACACCATCACCATGTGGGCAACGCTTGCGCCGCCTACGCCACCTAAGGGCAAGAAACAAGTGTTGCGGCAAGCCTCCGTGCCTTTCTTTGCGCCGCGGGAGGCGGCCCTGGCCCCAAAGGCGACTTCTGTCAAGCAGCCAGCTGTTCTGGATAGCCAGGGAAAAGAAACATCGCCAGCTTCTGTGAGAGTGCTGTCTCAACGCGAGGTACCTGCGAAGTGCAAAGTGGTACCCATCGATAAGGATGGCTCGTGTCTCTACAGGGCTGTTGCTCGTGGCCTCAAATGGTTGTCTGGCTCCAAGGCCACTGACTTCTGTCACAGGGACTTGCGGGCAAGAGCCATCGAGCATATCAGACGTCACAGAGCTGAGTACGAGGCCGAGTGGGATGGCCAAGGCCCTACCCTTGAAAAACTCAGAGCCGAAGCTAAGCCGGATGAGGACCCTTTTGCAAAATACCTTGATTTGGCAGCACACGAGTCGGCATACGCCAGCATTTTTGAAATCAAGGCACTTTCGCGGTTGTATGACACATGCATCATCGTCATTCCGCAGGACGGGTCCTTTGCCACTATGTCCTTCAAGGACCACAAGCGAAAAAAGGCCATTGCATTATGGTATACACCTAAGCATGTGGATCTCCTTTTACCCGAGCAGGAGGGCCAGTCCTACCCGCCTGATTTGTTTGTGGCATGTCAGGGCACCGTTGTCGATCTGAGGGCTGGCGGCCGCAACGCACCCTCTCTGTCCAGCGGAGCATGGACTCGGGCTTCTAACGCCCCTGCTGCTACGTGCTCAAAAGGCCCCTCTCGAAAGCGTGCTTGCAGCCGCGCCGACAGCATCTGGACCCGAGCATCCAATGCTCTGTCGTCTTGCTCTGCGGCCCCGCCTGCCGCGCCACACATCGAGTCACATGCTTACCGCAGCGCAGCTGCTACAGCCGATGTTGCCAAGACTGCGTGGGCCGAGGCCCGCGCTGGCCTTCCGTCTTCGGCCTCTGCGTGCTCTAGTGCTGCTGCCGTGCACAGCGCCTCCGTTGATGACTTTGAACCTGTTCCCGAACCCCCGGTTGAAGCCCGACCCTGCAAGCGCAAAGTTGCTTTCCGCTCGCCGCAGGGTGCCGACATCAAGTTCAAAGGCCTTTTCCAGTGTGACTTGTGCCCTTTTCGTAAGGTTGAACCTGACGCCAGGAAGCTGATTGTTGCCCGTTATAATCACCTGGTTCGGCGACATGAGGGACAGGGCATCAGCAAGATACGGCCGGCCCCTGTGCTTACCAAGAGGGCGCGGAAGGATGACTATCTGTGGAGGTGCCCGGTGTGCAAGGCAGGCCTCCTCAAAGATGACAAGGCTGATTGGAACGCTGCTGCGATCCAGCGCTTCAGGACTGAGCACAGGGTACAGAAGCATCCGGAGATCGCCCCGAAGGAGTGGACCAGAATGCTTCATTGCCACTCAACCACGTCAACCAAACGTGCCAAGAACAGAGCGAGCATTCTCAATCGACGTGTTGCTAAACTCACGTCCAGTGATCAGCCCCCTCACTTTGTTCCTTTCCTGTTGCCCCGGCCACGGAGTCGTGAAAAGCCCCGGCCCGGATGCTGGAATAAACAGGCTCATGTCAAGGTTGGGTTTATGAGCGTTTGGAAGTGCACTAGGTGTGGTGACCTTGCCCGCAGGAACCAGGACTTCAAGCGTCATGCTGGCGATGTGTGTCCCAAGCCGCCCTCGGATGCGGTCAGACAGCGCCGCCTCAAAGCACTCGCGAAATTGCAGCCTTTAGCCAACCCCACGCTGCTTGGATTTAGCGCCGCCCAGATCCAGGACATTTTCGCGTCAGCCCGGCGCGCCCTTGAGGACAAACCGCTGGCACCTTCCTCTCACTTCTGACTTGCAATGTTGCTAAGCGTGGCGTCTCCACGATAGACGCCGTTGCCTCGATGTTGCGTGAGCATGACATTTCCATTGCTGCGTTTCAGGAAATCGATGTTAACCGGGCATCGTCTGTTGGGTGGGCCGTTGCCTGGAAGAGGAAAGGCTATCGTGTTACTTTAGGCCCCGTCGGGCCTCGTGGTGATCATCGCGTTGCGTTGGCCTCTAGCATTCCAATGAAGCCGGTTAGCCTGCAGATGAGCACGGCAAGCGACCGGGTCGCCGCTGGCTTAGTGGCCTGGCCCTTTGGTGACCGGACGGCTCAGGTGTTGGTGGTCTGCTTCTACGGCTATCCCGCTGACCTGGCGTGTACCTCCGAGGCCTTTTCCGCCCTGATGGAGGCCATCGCCCTCTTTGGTGGGCTTTTTGTGATCCTTGGTGATTTCAATTGTTGCACGCAGGATGAAGGCACGGTCGCATCCATGTTGAGCTACCATGTTGCTCGTGCGGCTGACTCCGCTTGCTTGACAGACCCTGAGTTCACCAATCCTCAAAGAACACGGCGTATCGACTATGCATTGACACATCTGGACTTGGTTGCTCAACAGGTACACACCTTCAGGGTGCCCGGCATCTCGGACCACGGATTGGTGCGTGTGGACTTTGATCGCCGAAGCTTCCAGCCTTCATGGGGTAAACCTCACTTCGCCGACTTTGTGGGCCCTGCTCCCTCAGTGGATGACCTTGACCCTTTCCCACTCTCGACTCTTACGGATTTGCTTGTCAATGACAACCTGGATGAGGCCTGGACTTTACTCTCTGATTGGGCTGAAGTTTTCCTCGGGGTCCATAACCCTGTTGCCCCCCGCAGCATGCCTTGGCAACCTGTGGCACGCTCGACCCCGTGCGGAGCTCCGTCGGTTGCTGGGCACGAACCCGCTCCGCTTAGTGCTCTCCGCCGCCTTGAGCAACGACTTGATCAGTTGATTCACCGTCCTTGGGACCAATGGCTTCGTGGCCGCATCTCTCGCTCCCTGCGCCAGGTCCATCATTTGGTGCCGGAGCTTCCCCATTTAGATTTGGATTTCCCGGCCTCTGCTCTTGATCAGGTTGTGGAAATGCTGAAGCTCCATCAAAAAGCACACCGTGCGGCCTGCTTGGCGAAGTGGCGGCTCAAGACCACTGAGACAGTTACTGGAGCTGTCAACTGGGTCAAGAAAAGGGCGGAGCGTGAAGTGATGTTACAGTCGCCGCTTCCCTTGGAAACTGTGGCGGCTGGCCAGGTTCACCCTGCCGACCGTGTTAAACACCACGGTGAGCTATGGTCGCGCAAGTGGCAAACCCCTGCCACTACGGCTGATTTGCCTGCGTATCAACGCATTTTGGCCTCCTTGTCTTCTCATCCTTCCTCTGATTTGGACCTGACCCCGACATCCGATGAGCTTCGTCGGGCCATGAAAAAGATGAAATCGAAAGCTCCAGGCTCCGATGCCTGGTCGGCCAAAATGTTCTTAGCGCTCCCAGCGTCGTGGTGGGATGGTTTCTGCCTTCTCTGGACGGCGGTTCTTCGCCTGGGCCAGGTTCCCAACATCTGGCGTAGATCGCTTGTGGTTTTGCTAGAGAAGAGCAATCAGTCTTCCAGGCCCATTGCCTTACTCCCTATGGCGTGGCGTGCTGGGGCCCGTGCTATTGCTTGGCGCCTCAAGGCTTGGGTCCTGTCTTGGTGTAGCCCACGTGCTTGCGGCTCTGCCCCGGGCAAAAGTGTTGCGGATGTTCATCGACGCATCTTGCAGGCTTGGCAGCAAGGCACTCGGTCCTTTGTCCAACAAGATCTTAGTGCCTTTTTCGACTCCTTGAGTGGCCCGGTTGTTTCTGCGACTTTGCGGCACCTGGGGGCTCCTGATGCCCTCACTCGTCTGATCTCTGGCTTCTACGAGAGGCAAATGCGGCTGTTTGTAGTGGACTCCCACACCTCACCTCACTGGCGATCTGCCCACGTTGGCCTCCTACAAGGCTGCCCACTCAGCCCCGTGATTAGCCTCTGCGTGGGACATCTGTGGACCGAGTTTGTGTCCTCGACGCAAGTCGAGTCAGGCATATTTGTTGACGATCGTGTGCTATGGTTGCGTGCACATGCTCACTCTGCGGCGCAGACTGCGCAAGCGGCTCACCAGGCCCTTTGCAGAAGTGATCAGTTTGACCAGGCTGCCGGCCTTACTTGTTGTCAGCGTAAGTGCCACCTCGTCACATGTGACCCTGCGTGCCCGTGGCGCATGGAGGCTCAGCACCGCGGATACACCATCCAACCGACTCTGCAGTTCCTGGGCATCGAGTTATATCTCGATCATGGAGGTGCAAGCCTGCTGAAATTATGCCTTGCCAAACTTCATGCTCGACTGCGCCACGCCACCAACCCAGCCTTCAGCCTTGCTGTGCGGCGTGGAGTCATCAGTAGCTTGGTTTTCCCGGCTCTGTTCTGGGCTGCTGGGGTGGCCATCCCGTCCCAGAGTGAGCTCACTAGCGTCCGCCACAGCATAGCGCAGTCGCTTCGTGGTACCCTGACCTTTGAAGCCCCACGTGTTTTGGTCGGGCAGGTCCTGGGCTGGCACATGGACCCCCACTGGATGGCTGACTGGTCATCTCTCATGGCATTGTCTCGGACCTTGCTGCGCCCGCCTGACTGGTCGGACGAACTCACACTCGATGCCCTAACCGCCTACCGCTCAGCCGGTTACCCTGTGGCCCAACAGACTTTGGACCGGCTGGGCTGGAAACTTGATGTGGCAAACCGGAGTGTTTCTCGCATCGACGACCAAGGCCTCACCCGGGTGTGCCACTTGGGCGAGGACTCATTGCTGACCCTCCGCCACTGGCTCATTGAGGAGTACAAACGCACCACCACTGCAAGTTGTGGCCGTATTCAGCGTCGCCAACACCGTGGTGACCGCGGTGACCCATCCCTTGCGGTTGGTTTAGACCTTCCCCGCCCGAACCCTAGGGTTAGGTTTGCCTTTGCCGGCCATGCACAGCTTTACAAACAAGCCACCACCCTCACTGAGAAGCGGGCTTGCTTAGCGACCGGTGGCACTGCGTGGCACTTTAATGCGCGCAGAAATGGTACGATGGCAACTTGTATGTGTGGGCGTGAGTGGCCGTCTCGCAGTCACCTCCTTTGGACCTGCCCTGCGCTGGCAAATGAACGTTCAGCCCTCACGCTGCCTGAGAACCGAGTGGAGGAGCGCCTTATGGGCCACCCCATCCTGGAATACCCGGCGGCCCCTACGGCCAACGATCAACAATGCCGCGATCAGCTGGTCCAGTTTTTCGTGAAGGCTGTTACTCTTGGACATCACGAGCTGCTTTTCGCCACCGACGGCTCCAGCCAGGACGGCGTCGGCAGCTATGCGATTGCCTGCAACTCACCCCCGGGACAATTTGCAGGAGCTGACTCGTCTGAAGATCAGTCTCCTTTCAGAATGGAACTCCGAGCACTGGATGAACTCTTCGCAGCCCTGGTTGAAGTTCATTCGCCTCCTCGTAAACTTTGGGTGCTCGTTGATTGTCAAGCTGCAATCAAGGCGATGTGTCGCCCTCATTCGTGTGGACTGCGCCTTTTGGCAGAACGCCTCCAGGCCAATGGCAAGCTTGCAAGACTTCGGGGGACTGAGTGGTCCCTCATCTGGGTCCCCAGCCATGGGAAGCAGGCCTCCTGGTCTCCTCCGTCATGCTGCCCTGTGTCTTCGGCGATGTGTCGACAACTCAACCAACAGGCTGACGATGCTGCTAAGTCGCTGTGCCAAAGGCGGCATCATGGGTCGGCCCGTGCCTCCTGGCACCGAGCTTTTGAACATGCTACTCAAAATGAGCAGGCTATGATTCGGATTGCTGTGAAATCTTCCTTGCGTCTTGAGGCGCACCTAGGTACAGACCGGGACCGTGTCCCCGTTCCTCCTTCCATCTTTGATGTTGAGGATGTATAGTCTTTCGGCCCACGCGTGAAGCCCGGCGCGGGTTCTTTTCTAAGGCCCGCGGACGTTTGCAACTCGGAATAAAAAAAAAAGGTGGATGACTTGAAGAAGGCCCTGCGCTTGGATCTTGCGCGTGGATTTAGCTCGTCCTGTCTTTGGAGTTGTTTGCAGATGGGCGATGAAAAAGATTGAAGTTTAGAGTGTCCTTGTTTGCTCATGAAGTCAGGCAATCAAAGCGGAAGAGGAACTGTCCATCGCAGCATCCAAGATTAGTGTATACAGCCTGAAGGAGAGCTTTTCATGTCAATCTCACTCTCCTCCGTAGCCCTCCCTGTGCCGCGTCTCAGCTTGACTTTGCAGGACAAGGCCTGGGTGAAGGAAGACGAAGAAGCAGAACTAGATCGCGGCAAATCTAAGCCAAGCGCTTGGTTTCGATGACTTTTCAGCTTAGGGGTTTTGCCGCCGCCCCGCTTGCAGGGCAGATTGCTATGGGTTCACGCTGCCACCAGCGGGCGATGCTTGAGTTGCGCGCGTGTGCCTCAGCACGTCCCTGGTACGGGCGCCTAGTAGGTGATTCATGCTGCTCTTGAGGTCACGCACTTCACCGTACAGCCCAGGCTCCAAAATTACACACAAGCCCAGTTCGGCGTCAAGCTTCACAGGCCTTTGTTTCACACGTCGCAGGAACTAGACTAGCCTGAAGAACCCAGCTGATTTTCCTGCCGTTTTTTGGGCATCGCGCTTCGCAGGCACCAAGCCGAAAAGCCCTCAACTTTTCACTGGTGCCCACGTTGTGATTCAGCTTTGGCTTGCTTCACAGGGGCCCGTTCTACAATGGCCTACAATTCATTTCTTGAATATTCACAGGTTACTTGCAGGTCAGCCTGGCTGCTATGTCATAGACCTCACAAGTGGATAAGACTGAAACTTCACGCAGGGCCGAAGAGGGGCCATCGGGAATTTTCAACCTCACTATATTTTGCAGGAGCGTTCAACTTGTGCGTCGGCCCTGCCTCCATTTGGTAGGACATCATTGAATGTCAATGCCTGGTGTCGCGCTGATGGCCGACGTTAAGAGTTTCTTGTCGGACTTTGTTTCAAAGGTCAAGGGTGAAACGGTTGACGAGACTATTTTTTTGCTATCTTTTGCTCGTGGTGCGCACATCATGGAGGATGACAGCTTCATGTGACATCACATCAAGTAAGTCATGAGCAGCTTTGTTAACCTGCACACCAACGTGCCAATGAGTGGCCACCAATCGGAAGCAAATCGTGCGTCTCATGGTTGGTGATAGTTGCCTTCCTGCGTGGCCGTTTGCGCGAAGTTTGCGTGCCCTTTCAGAGCATGGACACAGTCACCGCATGGAAGCAATTTTAGTTTTAGTAATCTGGTTCGGCACAAATAATTTTTAAGATGCCAGCATTTTCCCTGATGGGGAGCCGTGCTGCCATTACGACGCTGCTTTGGGTGCCCTTGGATTCATGAGATTGCTATAAGGCAACAACTTCGTGGCCACGTCAGGTACTTGTGCGATCACGCGCACCCGAATGTCGAGACGGGTCAGTTGATGACTCTCAAGCAGCTTAGTCACGTGTTGCATTGCTGAAACAGTCCGCGTCCTGCCATGGTTCAGAACTCTTTACTGTATGAGGCCAGCCAATGTAAGTTGGTAAGTTTTCCATGGTGTGCATTGCAGGTAGAAGATGCTTCCGTGCTTCAAGTGCAGGTTTCTGAACGGGTCGCTCACACAAATTGCAGCGAGATCATTGTTGTTGATGGAAGCATAGCTTGTTTCAAGCAGCCACATGGCCATTGAGGCTTCGTCAGTCCTCAGCGTCAACGAGACAGGACAATGGAGTTTAGACCTTTAAAACAAAGGCATTTCGGCATTTCTGGCAATGCATCAGGTTGGATGCACCACGGGAGCAGCATCTATGCTGATGATCAAGGACTGCTGCCACGGGTTGAGTTACATGATGGGGTGTGTTAAAGTGCTGTCAGGCAACATGTTCGTGACCATTGGTCAGGATTCCACGCGGCAGATGGAACTGATAAGCACTGCCGTCCAATTAATGCAGATGGAGAGGTCACGGGCCTGCAGGTGCGGATCCGAAAGGAGATCCACAAGATGAAGCTTTCAGCAAACATTTTGCGCCATGTGCATGTTGTGCAAGGCCACTGCTGCCACTGCCTGGCAGCATTTCTGCGTGTTTGAGCTAAGGACAGATGCGGAGTTTGACAAGTTCTCACAGTGTGTTCGCAAGATGAAAGATTTGAAGCCGACCTGTACCAGCGGCTACAGGTGTGTGAGCCTTACTGCAAGTTGCTCTCTGTGTTCTCTATCTTACTTTCTGCATCCCACCTTGGATGTGGTGTCAAGTTCTGGGCGTTGGTGTCGGCTGTAGCCCTTTTGGATGCAGCTCAGGCATTCAAGACTACCCGAACACTTGGGATTCCTTCCTGGCATTTCATATGCGCTTTGCCTGCACATGTTGCAAGCCGGCTTGTTGAGGCGTGGGCTTGGACAAGGCTTGGATTACACAGCCATGGGTACTGGAATTCCATGTCCCAGTTTGCACTGGAGTTGAAACTGCATTTGGCTGACAAGGAATTGCCATCAACAAGAATCGGAGTTTTGGGTATGTCACCGACATATGATGTATGATCTGGAGACAAGTCTTCAAAAGATGCTTGGTAGCCTTTAGAGAGGACCTGCTGCTGGCCTTGTTCCTACCTCCGTCGGGGGCTGCCAAAACTTCTGCGAGGCTTTGCAACGACTGTAGCATCACCTTGCCATACTGGAACTCTTTCAGAGAGGCTGGCAACCTTTGGGGTCGCGTGTCTCCACATATATTCATGAGCAAACGGACTTGGGGACGAAGCTCCCGAAAAGCGGATGCTTGCAAAGAGCTGAGGCTCTACTACTTGGGCGCCCAACCGCTATGGCAATCCATTTGGTCTTCAATCGGACGCAGCGTGGTGGTGCTACGATCATGGCTGGAGCCAGTGTGCTCCTCGACTCGATGCTTGCTTGGCCAGGTCTGTTTGGTTCCTGGCTGTGTTCTGTATATCGACTTGCAGAATATCTCCACAACTTATGGCTTAGAGGGCTTCGAGTCAGACCTTCGGTTTCTCTAGTTGCTGTGCTCCGTATCTCCACATCTCTTGCTGGTTCCATCGAGCAGAACTCCATTGTGCAACATGTGTTTGCTCAACCTAGCTTCCAGAGCCAAATTCACAAGCAAGGTCATGGAGGGTATCGGCAAGGGATTCGTGATGAATCCGGACGCTGACCAGTCAACCTGTTGCTGGGCTGCAGCCAGAACATGAGCCACGCGCGGCCCCCATGAATGATCACAGAACGTCGTGATTGCTCCCGGCCCCTGCTCAGTACCTGACGAAGGGGAACTCTGTGACAGTTGTCGTTCACCATGCGCTGCAGTCCCGAGAACACATGAGACCAGAGGCACTCGAACCGGAGCATGGCCCTCTGGTTTTGTCAAGAGTCCAAGGTGCAGCTTGCCTCAGTCGGCAGCCTTATCGCTGGGCCAAGGTGTCGTCTCTTCCGGTTGTCATGGCCCCTTGTTCAGGGAAGTTATGGGTTTTTTCTCCGGTTGAAGATTTGGTGCTTTGTTGTTGGTGGGGATCACTCTTTAGCTCCCTTTGTCTTGCCACCCTGGGGCACCTGGGTCCTGAGGCAACGATGACCGCCCAAGAGAGCTTCGAGACCATCCAGTCCAAGTTTGACACCTTCCACGTCGGCATCCACACCAACGTAGGCTCTCCATTTTCTTAGGTGCATTTTCAATAGCTGCGGATTTCCTTGGGGAGCATATTCTAGCCTCTGATATCCCTGATCGCGTCAACCTCGACTTCGGGATGTTAACAGCAAGCGGTAAAGGGGAGCAAGGGAGCGGAAGCGCCGTGCCCTGGGACGAGGTGGCAACATGGCGAATCTTCCAGATTCAACCCTTGACCCAGTCTTCTGGTTACACCACGGCGTGGTGGATTTTATGTTCACCTTTTGGCAGGCCCGGTCAGAAACTACCATAGCCATAGTACGCTCAACAGAAGCGACTCCGCAGGCCTGGCAGCACAACAACGAGCAGACTCATCCAACGTGTCGAAGTTGCAGCACATGCGCCGCAGCTGAACTTTGCAAAGTGTTTGGGCGCATCGTCACAGGGAGCCGGCAAGAGCTTTGCGCAGCCCTTCTTGCTTGCACTGATGCTGCATGCGATGGCTCTTGTGAGTTGCAAAAGAGTACCAGAGCTGGGACTGATCGCCTCCCTTGCTGAGGGGAAGCCACCAAGCACCTACAAGATAGTTTAATCTCAAGTGTCCCCGCAGCGCCTGCAGAATACGGCTGCTGTGCATGCTGCAAGCTGTCGCGAGTTTTCTGCACATCACACAGCTCGGAACCCGCCTAGAGGCCCTGCTGGTTCTTGGGCCTTTGCTCAGAGTTTTGGTTTCAAGACGGCTTTTTTGGGGGTTTCGGATGGGCCGCAACAAGCAAGCAAGACCTCCGGCGGAAGATTTCAGACTACCAGCTTCAGCGTAGTTTGAGCAGCAAAGTGAAGCTGTATACATGAAGCCGCAGCTGAAAGGAGGTTTTGCGAGGCAGTAGCTCCAGAAAGCGAAGAAACGCCAGAAAAGTTCCACGCGGAGCTGCCTTGAAAGAGATGTTGGGAGGGCTTTCAGAGGAGTGCAGCAACCACGGAGCCTTTCTCAGATGTTCTCTCCATCCAACACGAGACTAACACGCTTCCATTCGGAGGCAGTGGGCACCAAGTCTGAGAAGTTCTCAAGACCACCTTTTGGGTGTCTAGAGGGCGTTTGCGTTCTTCCAATGTTCCTGCATGCAAGGCAACCAACCCATGACTTACTACGGCGTTCCGAGAACTGAGTGGATGGGCCGCTGGAACTCTGAACTCAACTGCGTGGAGGCAGGGTTCTGCATCTGCTTGCAAGCTCTTGCAGTACTGTTCACGTGTTCAGCAAACATTATTATAGGTGGTGCCACTGCGTGCAGTTCCCACATGTCTCGTCTCGTCAGGTACCATGCTCGAACCCAGTTGCCTGCATCGGCTACGATGGCTACATTGAGCCAGGCCATGGAGAGCGGAAGCCTCGTCGAATGAAAACTCTCGGTTCCAGCACAGTAGGATACAGTAGGCTACACTTCTTCTTCATACAGACGCCGTGGATTTGTGACAGCTTCTCGTGTCCTCGGCTTGATGGCAGGAGTCTGGAACCCACCGGCGCCGCCTCCACCGCCACCAAGGCCTCACCGCTGGCAGCGGCGATGGCACTCATGGCTCCAGAACGAGACCAAGCAAGAGCCAGGTCACCTGCCTGTGGGAACCGTAGTAGCACAGTAGCACAGTAGCACACGCAGACGGTGCTGAACATTCCCAGTCTAGGAATGTCTGTTCCCGATTGCAGGTGCGGAGTCTCTGGTTGAAGGCAACGTCGCCGCGTTCCAGCCAAACATGCAGGTGCGGCCCGTTATCATTGAAGCTCCCAATGGGCACAGAATCGTGGAGTCTGCGAGCGCTTGCCTTACGGGCTTATTTGCCAGCCAGCAGCATCGTGTTGTGAAGGTTCTGTGCCGCTGTCACCACACATCATGTTACACGGTACACGATGTCTCCAGCACACTCGGGACATTAGGCCGTGCAACATTCGGGTCAACGGAGCGTTTGGAGCAGATGGAGTGCGACTTGACGTGATGTTCCAGAATGTTTCTGGTGTTCTTTGACTTCAGATCTACCGGACGTAAAGCTGTAATGTGCTATGCCAGGCGAGGAGACCTTCAACAAGATTCAGAAGGGCACCTGTAGTTTGGGCGAGATCTCTAAACATGTGGTGCTCACGGCGAAACAGGACATGTCCCTGGGCAGGAAAGGGCTTTGTCTCTCTTCATCTCTTGTGCTGTGTAGCCGGTGGGGATGCTTGCAATTAGGCAGCTGGCACGCACGCAGTGTGCAGACTTCTTCGGAACACTTCGGCACCGCGGCTTACTTTTACGCAAGGGCACTTTTAGCTGTCTGCGAAGATTGCGTTGTTCTGGGTTTTTGTCAGGGGGATGGTGCCCGAAAGCACTGTGGAGAGGAGGACTGCAGCTCCTTGCAGTGCATGATCCTTCCTTTGCAGCCCCTACCCGTTGGCAGTTGCCCCCTTTTTGTTCTTATATTCCCTAGATGTCAGGATCTCAGAGTGCTGGAAAGCCGCGGAAGTCATCGAGAAGGTCCAGAACATGTTCAGGCAGGTGAACACAAGCAGAAGTGTGTAAGCTTGGTGCTTTTCTAGCGCTTTGCTGGAAGGTACAAGGAGCCCGAATCGGAGGCTGAAAAGTTGCGGAGGGCTCAGGGCGACCTCTAGGCCCAGAGCGTAGAGACGTCACGCGCCCTCCTCTGCCCAGGTACGGCATCGCCTGCAGAGCCGCGAACTTGCGCTGCTAACCCTTCTAGATTCCTGACCTACCTGCCCGAAGTGGCACAGGAACAGGACTTCATAGCACAAAATATCATTACCATTGCTGGAGCCACGAGCTCAGCGGCGGTGGCAACTGCCAAGCAACGGCCGTGCGGTGGCTTGGTGTACTGATTTTGGTCTTGTGTCCAGAAGAGACATGTGGCTGCAAAAAGGGCCGGGGGGGGGGAGACGCCAGAAGCGCTTAAGTCGCCTGCGTGTCTGGAAGGTAAGCAGCTTGGACAGTTTGAGCCGCGCGGCCTTATGCTGCTCCAGGCCCCCGCCCCCCCAACCGACAATGTAGCCCCCCTCGCGATGACTGCCTGGAGCCATGAGACAAGGGAGCGCACCTTCCAATGCGTTTCATTGCTGGTTTGCCTGGCCACTGCAGTCCTGGCAGCCGTTGCAGTGCCACTCGGCCAGTGAACTTTACGATGCTTTTTGGAGAAGTGTCGTTGGACATGTCCAGCTTCAGCGTTCTGGCTTGGGAGCTGGGAATAGACAACTTCTGAAGCCAGCTCTTGGTTTCATGCTACTTTTTATTGCGGAACCTTCGCCCGTGCACGTGTGAAGTAGGGAAAGTCTGATGATTTGGGAAGCGGGACGAGGCGAGACGACCTCAAAAGTGTAGGTTGCATCTCCGCCTGGGAAGTGCAGAATGCCGGCTTGGGTACTCGGTTGCGTGCGAAGAGAAGCCGAGGCTGCTTTTGGAGTGCTTTTTTATTTCGCCTCAGCCCTCCCAACCTGAAATTCGCTGTGCACACCCCGTGCCCGGACCGCTTGGGCCCCTCCCACTGTGACTACTTCAAAAGGCTTGTTAAAAAAACAAATTCAGTTGTTCTAGTGTTGTGCCTTCGTCTGCGATGCGCACGCTACAACCGTGTTGGGCCAGCCCGGCTGCCGAGGCGGCGTGCGCAAGCGTTTACAACTAGTCTCCACCCATAAGGCCGGGCAGATTTTACAGATGCGACTAGCTGTCAGTATTGATTAGACTACAACAGTTTCGACTCCTCGAAAGTTGTTGACACGTGGCACAGAGGCAGCAGTCTTTGGCATGACAATGTGGCCAGCATCCAATATCCCAAACGAAGTCGCCGAGGGGCAGGGAGCATGTTAGCGGCATGTTTTTTCCGGCTGAAAATGGCACTTGCAGCTAAAAATGTAAGTGTCCGAGGTATGCTATTGGACCCACGTACTTGATTGGACAAGCTCTGCGCCTCTTGCCAGACAGCCCTGGCTGGGCCTGGTTTGCAGCATGGGCTCTTCTACTCTTTGTGAATGTGGTGTGTATGGTGCCTCTGTGGCAGGCCCCCGCCTTTCGAGCCTTTCCCTTTTCTTTGAGAAAGTCTGCATGGATCCTGCAGAGCTTGATTGCACTCTCCAGATGTGTTGGAGGCCATTTGCGCAGCCTCCGGCCTCATGTTCGGTCATGGCCTGAGTTAACCCCCTGCTTTTCCTCAATTTGTGCAAAGGTGTCGGCCCCCAAATTTGTGCTCTCAGGCCTTTGGGGTGGAACGGCCCTGAACTTCTTGGGACTTTATGCAGCAGCGGCGGTGAGCACGGTGCTGGGCCGCTTCTTGCACCTCGTCTCTGTCGCGTTTCGAAGCATGGAAGCAGTCCATATGGTCCTTTCTCAAAAGGATGGTCCCTTTGTGGGCACCCTAAATAAGAGGGGCCGCCTCAGAATAAGGACCCCGAAAGGGGACCATCTTGTAGAGAAGTGACCATGTGAGCCATAAGAGGGCACGCTCGGCACATGGCCTGGCCAAGGCTGCAGGAGCCAATTCGAGGCTGGCTTGATGAAGGGAACTTTCCGACTGCAAAAAGGGCTCTGCAAGTGCTGGAAGATGATGATGACTCTTTGGAATTCCAAGTACTTTTTCGCTTTCTGTTCATCCCTATATGGCTTCGAAACTATGGGCCCGCAACCCTCCACATACCTGTCTGGAAACTGCTGCTGGCTGCCGTCCCTCACACACTCTGGGTCTCCTTCATCATGGCCTCGCTGGGGTTGTCCTTGCAAGATGCGAACGACCTCGTGAACCAGGGTGAGGAGATAAGGATCTGGGATGCAAAGTGGCAGCACCTGGCTATGTTCCTGGTCTCCTGCGTGATGTCGTTGCTGATGTCCTGGTACTCTTATCGGAAGTATGCTGAGATGATGGCTGGTGAGGGAAAGCCCTTCAGCGAAAGTCAGCGACGAGAGCCTTGAAATCAAAGCCCTTGTAGCAGTTGTACTCCCGGAGTAGCAGTTTCACACTTGCGGCTGGTGCACGCTTGACCTGTGTGGTTGCACAGCGCGTCCTCGCCACAGCATGAAAGGTTGCACAAAGGGACTCCGGAAAGTCCTCAACGGCATCAGCAGCACCGAAGGTGTACTTGAGAAGTCTGCAAAGCTTTCGCTTTCAATGCAGCTGACCACCGTGTCTCGCACGGATCATGCACTGCCGCTGTGAAGTGGTTGAGGCATGTTGAGGCATGTTTGCTGTCTAATGCGCAGAACGGCTCAAGGATCTGGGCCGAGCTCCAATTGTCTGCTCTGTGCAGTTCCATGTAGACGAGTCCGATGCCTGATGGTTCTTTCATTGCAGGAAAGTTCCTGCATGTCCTGGCAATCATAGCGGTGGTGGATGCCGCGCAGACGTTTGGAGGAGATTTCGGAAGCCCCTTCGATGACAGCATCCCGTTCCATTCAGACGTAGACGACCCGTCCATTGCCCAGACAATCTTTGGTTCAGACAGTTTTGGGGCGACGGATCTGCTGAACATGGATTCAGAAGAGCTGGCCCTGGACGGTGACGAGACATGGAGCATCTCGGGATCGTACTGCTTAGCTGTGTCCTGCTACTGGCAGCTGTAGGCTGTAGCTGCAACCGAGCTATAGCTGCAACAGAGCAAGATGTATGCCGAATTCCAAGGATCGCAGCCCAGAGCAAATACTGGCACAATTGATCCTTTCACGTGTGTCGACACGACTCGGCGGTCTGCAATTGCCGCGGGGCCGCAGTTTCTGGCGCCTGGCTTTGTTTTTGCTCCATTCGCTGCTGTCATTGACACAGCTTTAGTTTTTTTTACACTGAGCAGCTGGGTCTGGTTGTAGGAATGCAGCTTCTTTGGTACGAGGGGTGCGTGTCTTGCTCAGGCTTGTTTTGATTTCTCCACGGCAAGCTGTGCGGCCTTCTTGGAGACCCCGTGTGACTGCTGCATGGCACCATCTTCTGTTTTTGTCGGAAGCAATCGGGGGCTTGCGGAACAGAGGGGCGGGCACACGAGGGCTCAAAGCCGCTTTGTTGCTGCTGAGGCTCCACAACGAGACCGATCTGCGTTACGCAGTCCGGCAGCAAGGCATCGCCTGCCTCGAACGACCGCCCGGACTGTGGGTTGCCTAACCGCAGCATGCATATCGCCTAGCAGCCCAGATTCGGGTGCTGAACACCCTGCTCCTTGTTTGGAGGAGCTGCATTCCTGCTGCTCGAGGATCTTGGATGCACTGTGTTGCATGCTGCAGCGCCTGCTGGGTCAGCGTTCTGAATTCTCAAACACATGTGTCAGACTTCCAGCTGTTCTCATCTGTTCCCTTCATGCTTGTTGTTTCGTGAGCTGTTGATGGATCTGGTCGTCCAAAGGCCTGGGACTGCATCAGAGGGGATGTTGCTTGGCAAAGCCAGGGAGACCTGGCTGAGAGAAGAGCTCGAGCTGCACGTTTCTTGGCACTATGAGGGCAGAGGGCAGCTTGGCCCAGGAAAGCAGCCCCTTCGCAAAGAAGATCATGGAGAAAGCACTCTCCTCTTGGGACACCAAAGAAAAGACCAAGTGTTTCAGCACAGCAAGATCTGCACGAGGCAGTTGCTTGCAGCGCACACGTGTCATGCGAGTTGTTGCATCTGCAGCCCGAGTTTGTGCAGGCACTGTCTCCCTCACAGATTGCAAGACAAAGTGTTGCCTGGCTGCAACAGCACCTAACGTGAGCAATAATCTGGGAACGTCGGTTCGCCAATATCACCCACGTCCACCTTAAACTCCGCTGCACGCGCCAGGTTTGGAAGAGAAACGCGAGGTTGAACCGAAGGCGGGGAGAGAATGAGAAAATGAGAGGAAGAGCTAGAGTCAGCTAGAGGCATGACAATCGCAAGTACCCAATCTTTAATCTTTCTTCTGGGCTGTGACAAGCGAGTCAGAGGAGTGCGATGCCATCCTCTACAAGGAGAAGGGCAACGGAGACCTTGCAGAAGTACAGCCGGCACATGAGGAATTTGTCCAGAGCAAAGGTCACGATTAGAAGTCTGTGAGGTAGTTCGAGGCCGCAAGAAGAGAAGCTGCAAACCTATCTCGCTGGATCCTAGGAAAAGGGCTGTGCTTTGTGCTTTTCGGCTTGGATGAGCCGTCATGTCGCTGTTCTGCAAGTAGCTAAAGTGGCGCAGGGATGCAGCTTGCCTGAGCTTGCCTGCTACTGTGTCTGCATCGTGTGAGACTTTGAATCTAAGGTGAAGAGAGTGACACATGGAAAACCTTGGTTTACAAGAAGCCTCTTGGACCGTTCAACAGCGGAGAGTGCCCTAGCATTAATACGACGTTGATGTTCCACCTTGTGTGGACTTGCTATGCTGACCGAGTGTCTGTTGCAGGTAGATCGGTGCACGGCTCGAAAGTGGTGCTGGACTTGCTGACGCTGAAGTTCTGAGTGGCATATGTACAAGCTTCGCGGCTCGCTGTTGTAAACAGCCCGTGGGTTTTCTACATCACACGGGTCCCCCTGCCCTTGAGCCGTGCCCCACTTCGATCACGCTCCTTGCTTAGTTGCCTTTCATCGTAGGATCGCAGAAGACGCTGCCATGGGCATGGTGGCTGTGAAAACAAGAACAACCCCAAACCTTGCATTGTGCTTGACGAGCAGAAAGGCCAGCAGAGCACCAAGTCGTAGCCTGACAAGAAGGGTTGGCTGAATAGCACGCGCACACATGATTACGAGGGCTTGCACATGGCGCCGCGCAGGCGGGGCCATGATTGGTAAAGGATGGTAAACGATACGGGAGCGTTGTCAGCAGGCATGAGTCCCCTGTTGTCGTGAGTCGTCGGAGTTTGCTGAAAAGTTTGCCCGCAGTTTGCCCTTGTGTTCTCCCCTTCTGAAAGGCGGAGAAAGCCCTCGAGTGGTGCCAATGGTGGAGGGAAAAGAGGCAAGCACAGAATGGGAACTGTTGCAGCTCACTTCGGTGACCCTCTGACTGTGCTTCGCTGACGCTGGTATGGGCTGAAAGGGGAACAGGTCTACTGACAGCACGTCTAAACTGCTCTACGTGCAAAAAAGGCAATTCTTGATGCTGTGGCCCAGGCTTGCAGGTGGAGGTGCACTCAGCTCTGAAGCAGCGGCCTATGCATCTTTAGCCAAGTGCATGGCAGTGCATGGCGGTGCGATGTCATCTTGTGTGGACACCTGAAAAGAGAGGTCTCTGGTGCTCGATGAAGATGGGGACGATGGGGACGAGCAGGCCAAGTGTCAAGCAGAAAAGTGTGTGAGCCAGACGTGGCCGCTACTTCGCCTCTGGAAGGCGAATCTGTCCGGCTTGAGTTGGGATGCGCCGGCCGATGCTGTCGCTTGCCTCAGTGTGCCATACATTTCCATTTTCCTTTTGGATGCTTGTCAAGATGGGACAGATGTTGTGCCCTGAGGTGAGGTGTCGGCACGGGGTCCGATTTAAGGCCTGTCCCGGTCGCGCGAATGCGCGTGAATCGGCAGTGGTGCTAGACGATGCGATGGTTCTCAGCATGTCCATGCTCAGAGGTGGTGAATCCTGACCTTCCCCAGCGGCTCCGCTTTGTCTCCACGGGCCCTGCCTCACAGGTGGCGCGGATACAGTACGATGTTTCATGCAGATGTTTGTTTTCATGGCTCGACGGGCCTGAAGCCTTCCGGAATTCGCAGAGTTTGCTGCTGGTTCTTGTGGGTGCGTGGGGTGCGTTGGGTGCACTGTGCCAAGGCGATGCGGCAGCTGTTGCTTGCCATAGGCACGAAAGTGGTTACTGAAGCTGATCCGGGCAGGGTCCAGGTAACGTGCTCAAGCGAACATGCATTTCCGATAAGAAGCCTGATTCAGAAGTCCTGTTTCGAACTATCTGCCATAGACGAAGCCTGCAACAAGGTAAAAGATAGGACTGGAGCGCTGAAGTCGAGTTGGATTGCTGTGGTGTGTCTCCGGGTACATGCCCGACATACGTGCTGCTTTATCTCAGTACCTGACTTACATCTCATGGATTCTATTTGCTTCAGAGGTGGACTTAGTTCGAGGTTACGCGCAGCAGGTCCCAACCTGGCGCGTGGGTTTGTGTCGACCCATGCCGATGCCGACCCTAAACCCACGTCGGCCGTTCTGCGTAGGCACTGGAAATCCGGTGCTGGTGAGCGGCCCCACCGGGGTGGGGAAGACCTGCTTCCTAAGAAGGGCTGCCAAGAGCTCAGAGTGTGCACCCAGAATTCTGCGGCCATCTGCATCCCATCGTTTTGTGACATCTAGGCAGAGTTGATGGGACAGCTGGAACCTGTCGCCTCCTCACGCTGTGCCTTGCAGGGGGTCACTTCCGCAGCCGTAGTGAACTCATGTGAACTCAGGTTTTCTTGTTCTGTGATGAGCAGTCGGAGACCAAGGGGCCTTGTTGTTGCTTTCAGAAGTCCCCTTAGCTGAAGCGCCTTACGAAGCCTGAGGACTGACATCAAGATGTTGCTCGGCGCGTATGTTTGCGGTGAGACCGCCTCGAGCTCGGCCTCGTTCGCAGATTTCCGTAGGTCAGAAAATGACTCAGTAGGCTTTGAATCTTTCGGATGTTTAGAGTGGATGGGTTTGGATTCGCATCTGGGCTCTATGTGCGTGGCTAGTTCAGGTCGGAGAGTTTGTCTGGCGGCCGGGCGTTGTGACGGAAGCCCTTCAAAAGGGCAGGCAGCAGCTCCCATGTCATGTGCACTTGCTCTCGCCTGTGGTCGTCGTGTTCTCTGTCAAAGTTGTTGTGCAAGCCATGTTTCGGCAGGTGGTTGGTGTTGGAAGATGTGGACAGAGTTCCCGCTGAGGCCGCGGATCCTTGACAACGTGCATTACAGTTGACTCTTGCCAACGGTGGAGACAAGATGCCACGCCCAGCAAGGTGCTAGCTGCGTTGCTGCCTCTCTCCGACGCGCGTCGTTTGGCTCGCTCACCCAGCTAGCCAAGCATATCGCGAGAAGATGCGCGCTGGATGTCGTTTCTGCTCAGGTGATTCCCGACCGAAATCAGAGTCTCGATGCGCACAAGGCTGGTGTGCAGCGCAACACACGGCAGATGTTAAGATGGATGACAAGATCGCAGAGGACTTCCAGCTCTTCGGTACACTGTCCTGCGGCTCTGAGCCGGTGTCAGCAACTGAGACCTCCTCTGTTGTGCGGCTCTTTTGTCTCAGACTAGTCAGCTAAGTCGCTGGTCGTCGCACGAAACGAAAGAAGGCGAAGCCGAGGCGTCCTTTTTCTTTTTATATATCAATGCTCATGCCTCTGCTCATGCCTCCTGCGCGAGGATGCTGCCACAAGGCCGCCGGCAGTCGCCGAAAAAGCAGGCCGCCGTGGGCTTCAGAAGAATGCTCTCGCAGCACCCGATGCTTTTATTGTTGGGCCTCAGAAGGTTAATGAGCATTGTAGCCCATGGTCTGACCTTGTGACAGGTGGATCTGGCATTGAACACGAGATGGATGACTTGCTTGCGGGAGATCCTGGTGCAAGGGGCCGCGCGATGGCCTTGATGGTTTTCAGACCCTTGAGTACTTCAGCATACCTCAGATCGGATGCAATGTCATGTGAAACGTTTCGCATCTTCTGAGGTACCGCAGCTTGTCACAGCTTGGATGCGGGCGGGATCCCCGGAGGTTAAAAACCGTAGTGTTTGTTCCCACATTAGACGATTTGACATCCTTATGCTGTTTTGCTGCTTCGAACTCCGTTGTCTGTTCGACCGTGCTAGGTCTGGGTGGCACCACTTCAAGAGCTTCACTTAGCTGAGCTGATCACAGGTGCACCACCACATGAAACGGAAAATGGCACTTGAGTCAGAAGCCCTTATATATATATGTATATATATATCTTCTTCTTCTTATTATTATTATTGATATTAATATTAATATTAACAATAAAACTAAAATTGAAATTAACATTAAAATTTAAAATTACATTAAAATTAATACTAATATAAATATAAATATAAATATTAATGTTTCTATTGATGTTTTTTTACCGGTTTCGAACATCTGTTGAAGTCTTTGCCAGGCTTGTTCCCGGAGCTTGCGCCCATCCAGGCCCAGTTGTTGGATTCGGCCTCGGCGCTGTGCGAAGCCCGGCCTGGGGCCGTCTGTGAGAATGAGAGTTCCTTTCCTCTCTACCAGAGCACGTAGGTTTAGGGTTTAGGGTTTAGGGTTTAGGGTTTAGGGTTTAGGGTTTAGGGTTTAGGGGTTTAGGGTTTAGGGTTTAGGGTTTAGGGTTAGAACCAGAACACAGCTTTACATTATGGTTTTGTAGCAGCAAGCAGCCACTGTGAGCAGCGGAATACAGCGGAATCAGACTTTGAGGCGCCTGGCTGCAGAGGAGGCCGGGTCACGGGCCATGCTTGGTGGCCTGCCAGCCACAGGACCGCGCGGCTCCCAAGTGACTGCTACAGATCTGCGAGGTGACGGAATGTTTGCTTCTCTTTGTGAAAGTGTATATTTTGTCCATAAAATGTTTCTTCGGAATTCAGTGGCCGATGATGCCAATTTTTTTCAACGCCCAGGCGAGACCTGCTTCGGTGGTGTTCGCGGCTGCGCTTGGCGAACCTGGTGCTGAGCCGGGCGCCCACGCTTTAGGGATTAGATTTCTTGCTTGCGCCCGCAGAGGAGGGATGCAAAATGTAATGTGCTCGTAGCATCTTGCGAGACTTTCGCTGGGAAGGCTTGCCTGTGAGAGCAAGGCTTGCTTAGGGAACCCCATGGACCCTCGACAATCCCATGGGTGAGGCCCGACCTTCACAGAAGAGAGCCGAACCATCGTCCTGAGGGAGGCGCTGCAGGCGTCATCTGAGAATCTCCCTGCTTTGCTGATGTCGGCTGCAGCTCCCAAGATGGCAAGGTTGTGCTCGGACGGGTAGCCGACCTTCGGCTGCGCCGTGCTTTTTTGTCTTGCCGGCTACAGAGTTCTCGCATCCATAGGGGGGGGGGGGGGTAGGCCTTTGAGCTGAAGTCTCAGGTCTGGCCCCGATTTGGTCCTTGAGCTCGGGCATTGCAGATGCCTTGATGGAGGAGCTGAGCACAACAAACCCTCAAGGTTTTCAAGCCTGGAGCCCGCCTAGGCCCGAACCCCAAAAACCCAAGCCCTAAAACCCCTAAACCCGAAACCCTAAAAACCCTAAAGCCCTAAACCCTAAAACCCTAACCCCCAAAAACCCGTAATCCCTAAAACCCCTAAACCCCAAAACCCTAAAACCCTAAAACCCTAAAACCATCAAACCCTCAACTTCCCCTGAAACCCGAAGCCAACACCACCACAAGGAGCTTCCGACGGTCACCCTGCTGCCATCGGCCGCTCCGCGAGAGGCCCAAGCCTTCACTACCCAACACACCGCCTTATTTATGGGGGTTTACGTTTTGGGTTTTATGGTTTAGGGTTCAGGGTTTAAGGTTTAGGGTTTAGAGAATGGGGTTTGCGAAATTGGTCTTGGGTTTTGAAAAAGGGAATCTTACCATCTGGGGTCTATGTTAGGGATCCCCTATTTTCGTAAACCCTTAAATAGGGACCCTTAACATAGTCTCCCAAATCGCAGGATTCCCGTATAATAAGGACCTTGACTCTCATGGTTACTGCCAGTATTTCTTTGCCGTCATTCTTGTTTAACAGAGGGGAGGTGTCATATGCACCAGCTGTTAGAGGATGCTTTGTAGTCGTTGGCACCGAGTGTGTGCCATGACCGCTGGGCAATGGTCTGCAATGACGCAAATCAAGGAACAGCAGGAAAGCAGCGTCTTGGAAACCCAAACCAAGGGTATGCCGAGAGTTCGCCAGAACAAAGTCTCTCTCTCCCTCTCTCTCACTCTCTCTCTCCCTCTCTCTCACTATCTCTCTCTCTCTCTCTCTCTCTCTCTCTCTCTCTCTCTCCTGCAGAAGCGATAAACCACCAAGAGCCCAGCGCACCAGCACCCACGCGTCCTGGGGACGAGTGAGCAGGAAGAGGTCGCAACAGGAAAGAAGGCAAGGATCAAACCCAGCTTTTGTGGCCTCCACAGGCTTGAGCCAACACCTCAACAAATCTTCGAAGGGTGGCCTGCCTTGGCCTGCAGTAGATAGCCATGTCCCTTTTGGGGGCGGGGGGGGGCATGAATCAGGAACCCCACAAGCGAGGGGACGTTTCGTGTCGCGGGATGGCCAGGTTCAAATCGGCCGGATCCTTCTTCCCCTCGCGGTGCTGGGAGAAGACCCCGCTTCTGGCTCAGCATGAGTTTTTCACTCAGGTGGCTGAGTAGCTCGACGAAAGATGTTCTAAAAAGCCACAGGGCTGCAAACGACTAAATGAAGCTTGCCTCCTGCATGCCCCTACTTGAGAGGCAGCTCGATGCGTGCCTTTTGCCTACACCTCGGTGCACGCCCGGATTCTTCAGGCCGCAGCTGAGAGAGAACCAAACAAGGGGGGTGTCGGGAACAAAATGGAAACCAGGCTTGAAGGAGTGCGCTGTTTGGATTCCTTTTTCAAAAGGTGCCTTGGGATTGGAATGGTGGGGGGATGCCTTTTCGTGGTGTCTTCGGATGTCTGGGGATGGCTCCCTGAACCCTAAACCCTCAACCCTAAACCCTAAACCCTAAACCCTAAGCCCTAAGCCCTAAGCCCTAAACCCTAAACCCTGCTGCATGAAGCACATGGGTCATGGTCATGCGATGCTGAGTCCTCCCCAGTCCGTAAGTCGTCTTCTACATCCGAGCACTGCACTGAACGAAGTTGGGATCGATAGAGCCTCCATCATCTGCAGGAACACCTGCGTGTAAGCCTACCGACTGGGCAACAAGAACCCCCAAGCAAGCGCTAGACATCTAAAAGAGGTCATTGGGGTTGTAAAAAAAACCTAACACCCTAAACCCTAAACCCTAAACCCTAAACCCTAAACCCTAAACCCTAAGCCCTAAACCCTAAACCCTCAACTCAAACCCTAGTCTTCGGGGCAGGCCTTGGCCTCGGCCATTCGTGCCGACGAGCCTGTGCTGCTGGTGGGCGCGGGGCCCAAGGGCCCAAGGGCCCAAGGGTGGGATTTCCAAAAAAATTCACGTAGACCTGTTGATATATCCCTATCAGCTTACGCACTTGCCGAACCCCTGTTGTCAAACACCTTTTTGAGAGAAAATGTGTCGAAAACCCTCCAAAAACCCCAAAAATCAAGGTTTTTCCCCCCCCGCCCCCAAGGCCCTAAGGCCCGAAGACCCCAGGCCCGAAGGCCCCAAGGCCCGAAGGCCCCAAAAGCCCGAAGCCCCCATTGTAGCAGATGCAGTCGGATGTCAGTTTATGGTAGTTTCATGAGACTGATGCTCGAGGTGACACTGGTACTGGGAAGACCTCGGTTGTGCAGCACATCGGCCGGCTCTTGGGCCAAGAGGCCGCTGGGAGGGGCATGTGCAGTGATGTGAATGGAGCTGTGGGCTGATCTGGAGATCAGGTTCTCGTTTACAACTTCAATGAGCAGAGTGAATCCACCGAGCTCATCGGTGGCTTCCGACCAGTCGTGGAGCTCTCAGATCACGTTCGGGCATTTAGCGTGACCAAAGCTGCCGGCGTAGGATGTGCTACGAGCTGCCGAGGACAACGTGATGCAGCTCATGTCCGAGCTTGTCCTCGCACTCAGTGCGACACAGTCTTGCTTCTGCAAACCACGTCGTAACTTCACACCTCAAGTTCAAGATGTCAAAGATGCCCGTGGTCAGAAGTGCTCCAAGGTCGAGTTGTTTTGCTCCACCTTCGAGAAGTCCTTCTCGCGGCGGAAAAATGCGTGCATCCAACCTTCTATGGGAAGGAGGAGATTCTGGCACCCACTATGTCACTGTGTGATCCCTGAGGCCAGGCTCTTGGAGAAAGTCCGTGGAGACTTTTTGGGTCGACGATGGGTCGGAGCCTTGGTTCTTTCATGTCTTGTGATCTCTCAGGCGCAAGCTAGGCGACAAAGGCCCTCACATGCTCCGGAGGCTTCGGTGCTTCACGGCATCGCAAGCGTGATGTTGAAGGCGGTCGGGTAGTTGACTGGCATGCACGCTGATGCAAGTTGCGGTCACGTCGGTGCAAGGCCCAGCAGAATCTGAGCGATCCAGTGGGCGTCCTACTTGTTCCAAGCTGATCCAAGTTGTTCAAAAGGCGAAGGCTTTGACAGCAGTCAGACTTACGGGTTGGAGGTTCTCGTGGTGTCGGAGTTTCACGCAGAGGTGTTGTGCACCTTGTGGCCTGAGGTGACGCAAGCCTCCAAAGGTGTGAAGAGCACCCACCTTGCAGCCGAGCCTGCTTCCCAGGGTCTTAGAAGCATAACGCACACCTTGGGCCGTAGGATGCCGCATGGGACCATTGTGAGGTTTACCAGCATAGGGGACCCCTATACGGAGCCCCCAAAAAAAGGACCCGAATAAGGTGCCCCGGAATATCGCAAGTCCCCATGTGGGCCCATAGTTAAGCTCCTTCGGAGCTTCAGAGGTGGGAAGCTGTCCACACGTTGCACAAGAAAGCCTCATCAGCCCCGGCCTCTGTTTGGAAAGTTTGAATGCGCTGCCAAGAGCATTCCCTGCTGCATTGTTAATAGTGATATCTTTATATTGTCATACTCATATATGATTAGATTATTTCGTTAGTATATTCTTATATGAGACTTGATGAGTATGCTAGTATAGGAATTTATTAGTAGATTGTTAGATTTTCTTATATTGTAAAACTGTTATGCTGTTCTACTGTTGTCTTGTTGTATTGTCATAGTTTTACATTATTATCTCGGTTTTCTTAGGTGGCGGCGGCGGGCTCTGCCCCGCGCTTTGAGTTCAAAGAGGGCTTGCTGGTCCAGGCCGGAGCTCTTCTTCACTGGTTCCGGCCAGCTTAGTCTTGACATGGTTTAGGGTTTAGGGTTTAGGGCTTGCATCATTGTGGTCCTCGTGGCTCAGGCAAGCATGCACACATCCGCAAGCCCTCCACAAAGAACTGCAACAAAGCATGGGAGTTCAGACCTATCAGGGTATGGGATCACAGAGCATTTTCGCGGCTCCATCCTCTGACATGTAATGCTCGCAAGGCGACCAAGCAGCTTCCTGGCAGTTCTTGCCTGCTATGCTGTCTTTCCTCCCACATTTTTTGGGGAGGGCGTCCGCAGGGTCGGAGTGTCCCGCTTTGCGAAGGGCTTCGGCAACCTGGAGCCGACTGCCAAGACGGAAGAGCAGCAGTTTAAGACAAAGAAAGGGCTGAAAAGCACGAAAGCTGCAATCGCGTTCTTTGACAAAGCAAAGGAGTATCGAGATGCTGGCAACAATGCCAAGGCCGTGCAGATGTTCCGCAAGGCCCGCGTGGCCATTGCCAAAGCTGCGGGTAAGGGCTCCAAAGACTATGCTCGAGTTTGCAGCGACCTTGCAACTACTTACCTGGACCTCGACAAGCGGGACCGTGCAGAGGAGCTCTACCAAGAGTCTCGGAAAGCCTTTGAAGTGGCCGTCGGCCGAAACGATGGGGAGTATGCCGGCTGCCTTAGGAACTTGGCGCGGCTGAAGCGGGCTCTAGGTGACATTCAAGAGACGGAGGCCCTTTTGAAGGAGGCCTCGCACATCTATTCAGGCGATCTAAGCCGCTTTCACGAAGAGTATGCGCTGACGCTCAGGAGCTTAGCCAGCCTCTACCAGGAGCAAGGTAGGATGGAGCTTCTCCAGCCCATCTTGCTCCAAGAGCAGCGGGTCCGGACTTTGGCGGCCAGCCTTGGCGGTCGGCGCTAGCCCAGTGGGCCTTTCACATCACCCTGCAACCAATCTGCCAGTCCGCTAACGTGCTTGCGCATTGCCGCATGGCCGACAAGTTGACAGCAACGAGCTGGAAAAGAGATGTGCTTCTCTGCAACGGGCCCTGTGCGACATGACGCGCCACAAACAAGCATCGTGAGGCCTTGCGCAGCGGCGCATGGGTGGCGGCGAGCTCAGACGTGTTGATGTGCAGGACCGCGGGTTTTGCTGGAGCAGAGTGCCGAGGTGCTGGATGAGATCAACCTGGCCCCTTCAGATCTCCTTCAGCGAGTGCAGGGTCTCATAGAGCGTTCGCCTGGTGCCCAAGCCTGTGCCGGGTGTGCCGGGTGCGACTTGAAGTCGGGCAGAGCGCCTTGTGACTGAGGCCGGGATCCCACCTTGCTCTACCGGAGTCAGGTGACGAGCATGTAGTGTGCGATCCTAAAGCGGCGGGATGATGGTTCTGGTACTGCCCCAGAAGCATGGTGTTGACGTCACCTGTTCATACCACTGAGCCTTGTGAGTCCAGGCCGCATTCTGGGTTTCGGCTCTTCGCTTGCATGAACCCGCCTGGGGGCCCAGATCTGCCCAGTGAGAGAGGAAGCCAGTAGCAAAACATGTGGAAGCAGAACTTCCCCGACCTTGCTGACTTGGATCCGGCCAAGATGCCCCTCTGGCCCAACTTGAAACCCGGATTGGGGGCCCAAATCCCCCTTAAAATCTGCCAAGAAGTATGGCCTCGGCACCCATGGGGAGGGGGCAGCACTCAGCAAGGGCGACCAGAGGGCAACCAGGCTGATGTGGCGAGGGGACCAAAGCGAGGAGCGTAGCGTAGGAGGGTAGCGTAGGAGGGCGCATGCCGGGTGTTACGTCCCTCCGTGCTCGCGTCGCCTGCAGCCACCGGGGGGGGATGGCGCAGGGAAAGTAAGGCGCAAAGGCCGCACGTGAGATGCAGCATGCCGAAAGGGACCAGCCATCTTGGCACAGACCAGCGAGGATAAGGTGAGCTGGTGAGAAGCAGCTCAAGTACAAACAGAGTTTTCCGAACAGTAGACATTTCGAGCGTATCCAGAAACAGAAACAAACACTGCAAAAATATGGATATGGGGACTACTGAGAGCAGACAGAAGCTCGACACATGAAGGAGGAGGAGAGAAGCAAGTAAGAGAATCGGGAAAAAACAAGGAAGGCGACACAGGAACCACCACATGGAAAAGAACGAAAACCCACAGGGGAAGCTGTAGGCCTGCACCAAAGACCTTCAAAGAGCTGCATCATGAGAACGTGTTTGAAAGCATTCAGAACATGAAGATAAAATCAAGCCCTCTACACTCGGATTTAAGACAAGGAACACCTCCAGGGAGCAACGTTCGCATCATGGGAACACAGCCAGAAGAGTTTCTACACGCACATAGTCGGCCAGAACAGTATGAGGGTCCTGGGAGAAGGCCGCCTAGCAACGAAAAGAACCGAGTTCCAAGCAATGTGTTTTCGGCGCACTTTGTTTGGCTTCAGGCCTCGCCTGTCAACCCGACCAGTTTTCATAACTTCTCCAGTCGGCTTGAGAGCAGGTGTAGGGCATAGGTGAGCCGGCGCTGAGACTATGCCAGGCCACCTCCGGTCGAGGGTGAGGTCGGATGGCCATCGAATGGAAATCGGAGCGCCAGATGGCCAGAGCTTGCTGCGCAGGAAGACGCACCTCAGATGTCAAGGGCCGGGCATGCAGCTGGCAAGAAGGCGGTGGAAGCATCCACAGCATTCGCCGTTCCTTCCTAGGTGAGTTCATATGTCCTTCCAGGGGGGACGGTAGCTTTTAGAGGAGCTGCCGCCGGGCATCCGTGCGCGCTTTACTGAGATCTTCGTGGACGAGGT
The DNA here is from genome assembly GCA_905221605.1 of Symbiodinium natans. Classification (NCBI taxonomy): domain Eukaryota; class Dinophyceae; order Suessiales; family Symbiodiniaceae; genus Symbiodinium; species Symbiodinium natans. The sequence goes on along the minus strand of CAJNDS010002074.1, from coordinate 282,175 downwards.
TGGGCTGCCGGGTTGGCCCACCAGGATGGTCGTGAAATGCTATGAAGCCCATTTGGACAGCTTGACTTTTGTTGTTTTCGAGCTTCTGTCTTCAGTGCCACTGCCGTTTTTGCTCCAGCAGCTTTGGCGCACTTTGATTCGCCACGCTGTGTAGAGCTCTGAAAGGCACGTTCAGGTTCACCTTACCGACGCTTGCAGATTCTCATGTCGCAGCTTGCCGCAGGCACGTGGCTCTTGACGGTCTCGCAATGTGCTGAACTGAGTGCCAACAAGCACTGTCCCATGTAACCCATGTAACCCACGTAAGTGTGACTTTGCTCAGAATTGCAGGTCCTCTACGACGTCTCCGAACTCCAACTCCAGCAGCCCGTCCAAGCGGCAACCACTTCAGGCTCACAACCTCAAATCCAAGGCCAGTGTTGCCAAAAAAGGTCTACACCCAAGCGTAAGTCTCTCTTCGCTTGCTCGAACTTGCTCTGGTCACATACCACGAGAGGTCTTCGTCGTTCCCACATGGTGCGACGTCTGCAAGGGTGTCCTGGTTCGCTGCTTATGCTTCACCAGGACAGCTGCCCGCGTGTGTAAAAATAGCTCGTTCGCTCAGGTTGGCCACGGCTTTCAGTGCGCAGGCGCTTGCCAGCTGAGGCTCGGGGTGTGAGCCATCAGAGGTGTCTCGCACATTCTTGCACCCTGCACATGTTTGCAGATTTCTTGATTGAGGTGTCATCGGGGACTTGGGGCAAACATGACCGAGAATTGCAAAGCTGATTTCATGTTGAAGCCCTGCAAGGATGCGTGGCCAGGGTTTCGCGATGCTCTGCGCATTGTTTCTTGCTGAGCGCAGAGCGCATCTGCACGTCCCAGGAGGCAGCTCATGTTCAGGGACAGCCTGGCCCTCAGAACTCTGCAAGTGCACCATGTGCCACTGCGCTCCAGCCCCTGCGTTGCTTGGTGCTCATGTCATCTTATGTCCTGAAACATAGTCGGTCCGCACGAGGTACCGGTTTGGGGACGTCACAAGACAGATCTTCCGGAATGAGCACCAGAGGACTCGACCTGTTGTCGCAGGACAGCGGCAATCATGCGGGGTTTTTTTGCTGCAGGATCAAGGATCTGGTGGTGAAAGAGATTGTGCCTCTACGCTGCAACTACTGCGATGGCGGCTATTGCTATGGGCCATGGAGTATCCTGGTCATGGTGCAAGGAAGGAGCAAGCAAGCTTCGGCAAGTTTGACAAGCTGCAAAGCTACTCAGAAGCCATCCAGGCCAGCGTCTCACGGACATGCAGCCGAAAGCAGAAGACTGCAGAATTGCAGGAATGGTGGGATGAAGATCTGGTGATTCGATACACGTCCAACTCTTAGTTCCACAAACTGCTTTAAAACCATGCCATCTACACAGCTTTGCACGTTACTCCAGGCCGTTCTCCCAACAAAGCCTTTGGTTATTCCGTTGCTAAGCCTTTCATCAGCGTTGAACTATGAACGCTTGCGCGCGCGCCGCCTCGGCTGTCGGGCTGGCCCAACGCAGCATCGGAACGGTCTAGGAGGGGTCAAGGGGTTTCAGACCAACCTGGGCCCTGGGGGGTTTCCAGGAGGGGGCGGGGGTCCCAGGAAGGGTCTGGGGGTGGTGAGATCGGGCTTTGTGGCGCGGATGAGTGTAGTTGCCCTGCTGCAGTTTCGAGTCATTGCGGATCTGAGACTCTCGGCCATACTGCTGAGTGAGCTAGCGCTGTTCATGATCAGCTACAGCGACTCGACAGCAAGAGCAGCAGCGAGCTTTCAGACACTCAAGGGCGCCGACCTTTGCTTGCAAGGTGTGGCCTTTCTTTGTGCCTGGCCCTTTCATGGTTGGTCGCTGGCAGTCCGTGTGGGCTGGCTGCAGGACTGGGTGTGGGGGGAAGGGGGGGGGGGAGGGGGAAGGTTTCCTAATGTTTCCTACCTAGTGTAGCTCCATCCATGATGAGACCCATCGCTCATTCGTTCCGCGAGGCCGTGTCCAACTTCACGTCGGCTGCCGTGTTCGAAGGATTGCTGCTGCTTCTCATACACATCATCGCCCAGCAGGCGTTTAGGGGATACGTGTTTAGGGTTTAGGGTTTAGGGTAAAGGAACTTTAGTAGGGTTTAGGGGTGGTGGTTTTCCTAGCTTGTGGTCTTCTTGCGGTGTTCAGCACATACCCGGACAGCTGCTGCTCTACTCCGAGCTCGTTCACAGCTTTGTGCGCGCTTTGCCTGCAACAGCTGCAAATGCCGCTGCCAGGAAATCGAGTTCTAGTTAGAGAGTGCCAGGTGATAAACATGTGTTCAGTGTAAATGCCACTGAGGTGAGATACTGCAAATAGACCTGAGCGAGCTACAGATAGACGTGCCAGAAGCCCAGGGGCAACGCAGTCATGCAATATCCACCCCACCAGATCCACCGAGGGGAGCCGCCGCTGATGCGATCACTGACGTGACCATCCGTGGCCTCCAGACGAGTATTTGCCTCGCTTGCCTCGGGGTTGCGATGTGGATGAGGCGGGGACCATTTGCGACACGTGCTTGTGGTAAACATGCTTTGTTTGTTTGAGCGAGGAGGTGCTCAGTCTCGTGTTTATACCTGGCCGGGTTGCAGGGCAGTGCAATTGGTCTACAGCGACATCCCTTCACCTGCCAACTGACGTTTTCTGGTTCTGGTTGTTGTGGAAGGGTACAGCTATCTTCGTCAAGTGCTTCGCAGAAACTTGCATTCACAAACTTCAATACTGACTACTGCTTTGAGCATTGGTGCAATGCTTGATGCTATTGGCAGCAAGCCTGCATGCAGCAGTCTCACAGTCGTTTTTCTGGAGTTCCGAGCGGAGTGTTCACCTCGTAGCACGATGTCTCCAAAGATTCTTGAGACAAGGCAGAAAGATTCCAAGCACCGGCTCCTGAAGAAAAAACAGTGCTCGCGAAACAGCCGGGGCGTGATGTTAGTCAAGGCACAGCGGCTCGTGAGTGAAGCCCAGTTTGTGACGCAGGTCCATACCACCGAAGACCTGGGTCTCATCGTTGGGAGCTCAGGAGTTATTGGCGGCATTCCGGTTGTTCGGCTCACAGTAGCGGGCCCTTTACCCTGCGGACCTTCTGTCTCCATTGCTAGATGCTGCTATCCCCCCGAAGCCCAGCACTGCGGCGCCCAAAGCCCAGCAAAGGTTCGCAGCTACTTGGAGGGCGACCTTCCGAACCCGCCAGTTGATGCGATTGTAGGCGTGTGACTTGTTCACTTGCAGTGCACCTTGTAACACAGCAAAAAGAACCGGGAGCAAGATCCAAAACCAGGAGCCCGTTGTAGGGTAGTCCTGGTGCAGGCTTCTACAGACAAGCGGGCTCACTGGCACGTGCGGTGGCTGAGGGTGTTGTAGGCTGCATGAATATGTGAGTTTTGCAAGTGGCATGAGAAGCCCAGCCGCCCTGATATTCTCAGGTCAGAATGCCCTTCTTGATGGAGCTGGGAGGGCACTTCTCCGAGTCTGCTTGGGGTCTGCTCGGAATTTGAGAAGTGGGGTTGTTGCACCCGAATGCGCTCTTTGTCCTAGAGTATAGGTATACGTAAATCAACTGACCGGCCCTGGGCTGTGATTGTCTCAGGTGTGCAACTTCTCACTGCGGAATCTGACTCGCTCCTTGCGTTTTGCGCTTCGGCTTGCCAAGCGACCGCCAGGATCACAGGTCACAGCACAGACACAGTGCAGGATGGGACCGGGGAGAAGGGAAGGATAGCGAAGGCTTGTGAATTCGGAGGACATGTGCCTTGTGGCCTGAGGCAACACGCGACTCCAGCCACGAAGGCTGGCTAAGTCTTGTTACCACAATGTTCCGGCGCATGGCCGCCTCTGGGGGTGGTAGGCGTAGCGATAGTGGGAGGGAGAGCACGCATCGGCATTCAAGTTTGGACAGGCCTTGGCGCAAGGCCTGGCCGTTGGTTTTGTGAGGGCCCAAAGAGCTTTCGATTTGGAGATCCAGGCGACGTGTCGAGGAATCTTGGGATGTACAACGCAGGCTTTACATTCCGTGCCCAGGCCACGACTCTGGACCTGCCGTCATCTAGGATTGTGGAAGACCACATCCAACAGGCCCGGTCCTTCCGGTTGTCCGTTCCACTTGCACTCTATAAGAAGCTTTTCAATAGGAGAAGCATTCGCCGTGTACCATGGCAGGCAGTGGGAGTGCCTCCAAGCGTGCAGACAGCTGCCTTGAAGGCGCCAGCCGTATGTGTAGCAGGCACATGCATGGCGGGCGATTCCTGGATCTTCAGGCAGGTGCCTCTTCGTCAAATGCTTCGGTGCAGATTGATCCAGACAAGGGCTGGATCAATGTGGAGGGCTACTGGATCAAGGCAAGAGGGATGTTCTGGGTTACTGCAAGCTCTCCCAAAGGCTTGTTTGATGTAATGTGGAGTTGACTGGACAAAGGCCGGGCCTCAGAAGATTGAAGTGGAAGGAGCGCACAGGGACTTTGTGATTACAAACTCCGTGCGCCGAAATCTTCAGAACATCTCTCGGATGCTTAGTGGTGGACGATTCCCGATACTCCTGGAAGGGCCGACTTCCGCGGGCAAGACCTCCCTGGTGAAGTTTCTGGCGCAGCTGACCGGCCATGAGTTCGTTCGCATCAACAACCATGAGCACACCGACCTCCAAGAGTACGTTGGCCAGTACGTGTGTGACCCGGAGACTGGCCAGCTGGTTTTCCAGGAGGGTGTGCTTGTGCGGGCTGCCAGGGCAGGTCACTGGGTGGTTCTGGATGAGCTCAACCTTGCGCCCAGTGAGGTTTTGGAAGCCCTGAATCGCCTCCTCGACGACAACCGCGAGCTCTACATCCCTGACACCGGGGCTACTGTGAAGCCGCATGAGGAGTTCATGGTCTTTGCAACACAGAACCCTGCGGGGGCCAACTATGGTGGCCGCAAGCTCCTGTCCCGTGCATTTCGCAACCGCTTCACAGAGGTCTTTGTGAGTGAGCTCCCGATGGAGGAGCTGGCAGTTGTCCTGCACAAGCGTTGCCAGGTGCCACCATCATATGTCAAGGTCATGCTGGCTGTGTACCAGGACCTCCAGTCACACAGAAACCAGTCGGCGGTTTTCCTGGGAAAGCAGAGCTTCATGACGGTGCGCGACTTGCTGCGATGGGGACACAGGAAGCCCAGCTCGTACTTGGAGCTGGCGACGGAGGGATTCACGCTGCTGGCAGAGAGGTTGCGAAAGGAGGAGGAGCGAGAGGTGGTTCGCAAGTCCTTGGAGAAACGATGCACCGGCGTGAAGGATCTGCATCTCGACTACAGCAAGGATGAGGTGGTCTGCACGGCGCGAGAGCGCGTGGCCCAGAAGCTCAAAGCGGGGCTCCAGGCGCCTGGAGGAGTCGGCCAGGTTGTGTGGACGCCAGCATTTTGCCGCATGGTTGCTTTGATTGGCCGTTGCATACGCTCTGGTGAACCTGCCCTTCTTGTGGGGGAAACGGGAGGTGGAAAGACCATGGCGTGTCAGTTGCTGTCCTGGGCCTTAGTTGAGGAGGATGTTTTGGATCGCCGGCTTCGCACTTTGAATTGTCACCAGCAGACAGAGACGTCCGACTTCATCGGTTCCCTTCGTCCAGTGCGTGGTCGGGATACGACGTTCAAGTCCATTTGCGCAGCAGCCTGCAAAATGCAAGAGATGCTGGCAAAATTCCGTGCTTCTCGAGTAGCTGACTCGGAGTGTCCGGAGTTCAGCAAGCTGCAAGGAGAGGTACGTTTGGCGGCAGCAGGGAAAGGCAATCCGAAGAACTTGGGCCAGGCCCTCCGTGCTGCAATTGCCGGCAACATCCTTGGCGAAGGGGATGAAGCCGAGGTAAAGAGAAGGCGGCGAGAGGCTGGAACTGCCAAGGGACCCGACGCATTGCTGCCGATGGCTCTCCACCTGGTCTCACTTTGTGGAGACTACGACCGGATCTTTGAGTGGGCCGATGGAGCCCTGGTGGAAGCCATGCGTGCTGGTGGGGCATTCCTCGTGGACGAGATCTCCTTGGCGGAAGACTCGGTTCTGGAGCGATTGAACTCGGTCTTGGAGCCTGAGCACTCCCTTCTCCTCGCAGAGAAGCCCTTGACAGGAGCCGACTTGGAGGTGGTCAAGGCGCGGCCCAGCTTCAGACTCTTTGCCACCATGAATCCGGGTGGTGATTTTGGAAAGCGAGAGCTGTCGCCAGCCCTCCGGAATCGATTTACCGAGATCTGGGTGGAGCCCATCGACTTCTCAACGAAGGAAGCAGAGGACCTGGTGGCCACGCAGCTGTCCTGGCCCCTGCTCGCACGACCCATGCTCGACTGCGTCAGCTGGTTCAACCAGCGCGTGCTGCACCCTCTGAGCATTCGCGAGGTCCTGGCTTGGGCTGCCTTTGTTCAGAGCACGGCACCGGCAAAAACGGTCAAACTCCCCGAGTCCAGCTTCGAACGGGCAGTGGAGATGTACATGCATGGTGGTTGCATGACTCTGGTGGACAGCCTTGGTTTGGGCAATCAGCTTGTCGACACCGAGTGCGTGGCCTTGTATCAGAAGTCCGCTGACGAGACATGCAGCATGAATTCTGGTGGGCTGTCGGTCGCACAGCGGGCAATCCTGTGGAACCTACTTGGCCAGCTGGACAGGTCCGGTCTCTTCAAGGACTCGCTGCAACTCAGCTGTCAGGCCATCTCGGATGCGGTGCTCTTTGGTGCTATCTAATTGCCACTGCAGGACCTGTCGAGCAAAGGCCGTGAAGCTGTCCAAGCAAGTTTCAGCCAGGGCGGCTTTGCATGGGTGTGACGCTCAGCTGACTTCTCTTGAGCTTGGTGCGTTGTCCGTTATGTTGGCATTCTTCTCAAGCAGGCCCTCGCAAGGCTTCAAGATTGCATTCAGGAAGCTGAAGTCGAAATCGCCAAAACGAAGCAGCCGCGAACCATCTATACTAGCTGCAAGCACACGGCATAGCCGTGACGAGTGCGAAAGACCCGCCGTGGAAAGTCGGCAGGCGGTGCGCACGAGCTTAGCCCACAGTACAATGGGAAGCCGTGCTAGTGGAAGGGGGCGGCGAGGGATGTTCGTGAGGACCAGGCATGACGCAGCACAATGGACGGCGGCTGAAACTGACAGAACTTATGACTAGGAAAGATGCCTGGTTTGTCAACCGCTGTCCGTTTCGCTCGTTTCTTGCTTGGTGCAGAGGTTCGCAACCGAAGTTCTGCATCAGAGGTCCGGAGGGTGCACGCATCTTTTTGCGCTACGTACTTTTTGTCTCTCTACAAGTGGTATGATGTGCACATGAGAAGCTCAGAGACAGACAGTGCCTTAAGCAAGCTAGAGCAGGAAGTGCAGTGCTTGTGCAAGGATACTGGGCTTCTAAATTGTTCGCATTCTTTAAGAGTCTCAGTCTCAGGGTACAATAGGCACAGCTGCCCAAGGAAGACAGGGCACTGGTCCACTTGACATGGCCTTAGTTGCTGTTTTAGAAGCTGCTTTGCTTACCTGGTCAGGGTGATGTCCTCAACTTCGGCGGCTTCAAGATTTCAGCTTCTTGCATGCGATCTTGCGGGAATGTGGGACGCTTTGACACTACTGGCAGATGCCTTTTCTCCGTTGCGCCGAGGTTGCTTCCCAAGCGGGAGAGGAGGCCATGCAAGGCTGACCGCCCATGCTTTGCCTCTTCGGGTGGCATTTGGGGAGATTCTTCTTTGTGTGTTTATGGATTGGAGATGACAGATACCTCTGACTTTGACTTCAACGCACCTTCTTCGGCCTGCAACGTGGGCCCAGCGCTTGGTTCCTCCGCAAGACTTGATGGTGCCTGTGCTGGCTTTCCTAGCCAGACTTGGCAGTGCGGGGTGCCTCGAAACCCTCCAAAAGGCCGCAGAGCGGTGCCACGTTGCCCTCGTCCATCCAGCCTTTGAGCTCAAAGCCGGCAGTCCACATGTCCAAGCTGAAGCAAGAGCTCTTCGAGTCGCGCGGTAGCGCCAGCACAGACGGTTTCAGAGAGGGTTCAGGGAGGGTTCCCAGGGAGGGTTCAGGGAGGCTTCTCTGGGAGTATATTGTTGGAGTCAGCAATGCGCTCCCGCCTCTTGCTTCCCTTCTTGGCCGCTGCTGTGCTGACCTCTGGCCTCACACGGCTCTCCGGGCTGACATTCTTCGGGCGCAGCAGCCAGAGCTCGGGTGCAGTGGAGGCCTTTCTGGAGGATCTCCGGGCCCTTGGTGCTGCCGGACAGGAAGCGCAGCTCATTTTCAGTTTCGCAACTCACGTGATCGATATGTAGGTAGGGGTAGTTTTCTGGGGCCGTTTGCTGCGGCAAGAGGCTCATGGTGTTTGTGCAATGGTGGACTTCAGTGACATCCAAGATGTGGCTAAGGTGTCAAAAGAAGTCACTCACAACTTTAACTCCATTACCCCTATAAGACACAAAGCAAGACACACCAACCACAGTATCTCGGCATACCTCGCCAGTTCCAAGAAATCTTCCTCTGAAGGGGCGGGTTTTTGTCTGCTGGAGGTTCGAAGTCCTGGCCTTGAACTTCATCCTAAACCCAAAACCCTAAACCCCAACCCTCCTAACCCTGAACCCTAAACCCTCATACCCCTGAACCCTCATACCCCTGAACCCTAAACCCTCATACCCCTAAACCCCAAACCCTAAACCCCCCCCAACCCTCCCTAAAGAGCCACGCCATCTTTCAGCTCCAGGATGCGGCGCTGACGGCCTCGGCTTTGCTCGAGGGCCTGAAAGATTCCCACCTCTTGGCGGACAGCAGCTACGATGCGCGCCGGCGAGTTGCAAAGTTCAAGATCGCAGGGGGCGGAGCCGCAGGAGAGTTCTTCCCAGATCTCCGGATTTGGCTCGAGATGCAGCTGGACAAGAACTTGAGAATCAGCTGGGAGAAGACCCGAGCAGGGGCCGTCGTCCTCCACTTCTCCGGCCTCTCGTTTGCACCGCTCCCGGGTGCACAAGAGCTTTACGTGAAGGCTGGCTTGGATGCCGTCACCTGCCCTTCCCTGAAGTCCGTGAGCCAGGAGGAGTACTACCAGTGCCATCTCAAAAAGGCCGGGCGGAAGTGTTGGCCCTTCACTGCAACGCTGTTTTTGATTCCCTGCGACTAAGGCCCTCCTGATGGAAGACTTCTGGAAGGCAAACCGAGCTCCTTGGCAGCCTTGGCGGCTGAGCCTTGCTGCAAGTGACTTGCATCTTCGGTGTCTTAAGCCATGCAGCTTCCCGCGGACGCTGTGCTGAGACCCTGATCCCGAAGAACCTGCAGCACCAGTTCGCCTTCATCGGCGACAACACCATCATCTCCCACCTTTCCGAGCAGCTGGGCCATGGGCTCCTTGGATCTGCTTGGCACTTCTGGGTTTTGGAAGCCCTGCCCTGCAGCAGCCTTGCATGAAGAGCCACGCCTGGGACCTAGGGTTAAGGGTTTAAGGGTTTAAGGGTTTAAGGGTTTAAGGGTTTAAGGGTTTAAGGGTTTGAGGGTTTGAGGGTTTAAGGGTTAAGGGTTGAGGGTTTAGGGTGTTGTGCCAGGTTCGGCTGGTCCATGCTCCTGGTCTTGTCAGCGCCGCCCTCGGTGGTGGACACGCTGGAGTTTTCGGACAATGGCGTGCGAGGCAGCGATATCACATAATATGTATATATGTAAACAGCTTCCTATACTGTATTATAGATACCAGTATAATATATAGTATATATAATATAGTATTTCATATAAAGTATTCTCTCCAAGTGAGTCTGCAAGACAGCTGACACGCCTGGAATCGGACAGGAACCTCTGTGCATGACAAGAACCAAGAGCCTTGGATGCAGAAAGGGCATGCGCCGTGCCAGAACATGTATCCCCTAAATGCTCGTGAAGGCCCTGAAGTGCTTCTTCTCTCCTCCTTTCTCTCCTTTCCTCTCTCCTTTCCTCTCTCCTTCCTTCTCTCCTTCCTTCTCTCCTTCCTTCTCTCCTTCCTTCTCTCCTTCCTTCTCTCTTTCGTTTCTCTTTGTTCAAGCACGTGGTTGTTTTCTTTTATGTCGGAGGCCGGGGCCAAGCTCTCGGCGAAGCATGGCTTCAAGGACCTGAGCAGCTTGAGTTCAAAGGAGCCCCCCCTCCTCCTCATGTCGAAGATTGCATACATACAAGTTTACATATACATATATACATATACATGTATAAATTAAATTAAATTAAATTAAAGAAATAAATATACACATATATATATATATATGTTTGTATATATCTCTGCATAGATGGTGTGCTTTTCATATTTCTTCATACATGTTTTATATCATGCGACATGGAAGCACATCATGTTAGAGTTTTTTGTATTGCATTGTGTCGTGGTGTATTGTATTGTTTTGTGTTGCATTGCGTTGTATTGTATATCTACATATAATATACATATACATATATACATATGTGAAATATATGTTTGACATGTTACAGCATGTTAAACGGTATGAACTGGATAATATTTATGGTAGAGACTATGACATGAGACAAAATCGATGTTTTTATCTAACGCATTACACAATACAATGAATGTGGTATATTACTAGTTGGTAAAGTTACCTCACCTCACCCGTTGAGAACATGCATGCTGCACCCAGAAAATTCATGCTGGTTTCTCTGAAGCCACTGCGAAGTATGTAATGCTATAGAACAACCCAGGCTCGTGGTTCAGGCCACTTCGTAAGGGCAACACTTATCCCGAGTCTCGACACAAACTACTCCCACTTCTGAGGGTGGCGCGGAACAACTCGCACCCCGCGTTTTCAAGCAGCCGCATTCAGGTTGCTGGTTGTGCTGGTCTGTGGGATTCTGTGAGTACGTGAGTCTGCTTTGCATCAAACAGTGTGACCGAAATGGTTTTGACAAGGAAATGTAGACTCTCACAAATGTGATGTTCCAGAGATTCACAATCTAACGCCGGATGGAGGACCTTTCCCTGCTCTAATGTGTGTATGTTGTTTATAATGTATTGTGTTCTATCACCTACATGTTCCTAGATTATTATAAACATACCAGATGGTCTTATACAGATGTGTATGAAACATATATATATATATATATGTATGTATACATATATACATATATCGATGTTATGTAATCTATCTCGTGTTTTGGTATAATTTACACGTAGCATTGATTGCATGTGCACATGTACATGCTGACATATACGTACATTTGTCCATCTATATATATATATACACATATTCTTTAATATAATTTAGAACATTTACAAGAACACAATGCGTGATTTTGACGCTACGCGACCCGGCTTGGGCCAAAAAGCAGCCGCAGCGAGTCGGCGAGTTTTTGTTTTCCAGTCGCGGGGAAGCAAGTTCGGCAGAGCAGGGAAGAAGGACAACCTGGGCGCACATACGAAGTGCCAACGGCCCTTCAGAAAAGCGCTGGCAGTTGGAGGTTGGGGACGCCGGGAAGGACCACATGAAGGGTCGCAAATCACGAGAAGGTGGCTAGGGGAGGGATTCGAGGTGGGGTGCCTGCTTGATGCTGTTCAGACACCTGCGGCCCGGGGCCTCGGCGGATTTCTCGTGCATTAAACCCTGAACCCGAAGCCCTAAAACCCCAACTAACCCTAAACCCGAAACCCTAAACCCTAAACCCCCCCCAAAGCCCTATTGGGGCACTCCGAGGCCTCAACATTGCCCGGCCGCTGGTGGGCGACACGCGCTTCGGGGGCCTGGTGCGCTCCGTGGGTGAGCGGCGCCTGGGCCGAAAGCAAAGCTGTTGAGGGTTTAGGGTTACGGGTTTCGGGTTTAGGGTTTAGGGTTTAGGGTTTAGGGAGGGTTTAGGTATATATATATATATGTATATATATATATATACATATGTATGTGTATGTATCTACGTATGTATGTACGTATGTAGGTAACGTATAATATGTATCTTCTGCTATATAACATACAACATAGTAGATGAAAAGTAAACACTGGAGCTCGGAGTGCGTTCCTTGCTTAAGGATCATGCCGGTGGCCTGCAACTTCGGCCTCTGGGCTGCAACATATGGGGCCTCTGAGCTGCGGGTTTAGGGTTTAGGGTTTAGGGTTTAGGGTTTAGGGTTTAGGGTTTAGGGTGTCGAAAGCCCGGCTTTTGGTCCCCCTGGAGACGAGGCATCCTCTGCTCGGTCGGCGAGCCCCGATGGCGCTCGAAGGGAATCCGAGGACGGCTCTGCGCCTTTTCCTGCGCGTTTCATGGGTTCACATTGGGTTTTTTTGATGGTCACAGTGACTTCACTCCTATCCTACTCCTTCAACTGGGCTCGGGGAGCAGGAGCCGATCCGAAAGTGGTCGCGAGCATGTTCCGCCGCAAGGGCTCCAAGGGCCCTCACGGCGAGGAGAGGCATCTGCATTCCACCTGGATCAGATCAGAGGGGGCTGCATCTGCAAATCATGGTTCGCAGTTCAGTCTTGGTGACTGCTACAGTGCTAAGGGCTTTTGCAAGCCGATTCGAAGACATGTAGATGCACCTTGCCATGCGAAGGAGGGCTGCCTGACGTGGAAGAAGAAGAGGCGGAGATGAGACGGAGATGAGGAATGCGATTCGCAGCCTTTCTCCTTTTTCTTGACCCGGGTTTCTCAACTTCATGCTTGGCATGATGCTCGATCCACCGGGTTCACCATAAAGATTTTTTGAGCTGGTGATGCTTCTTGCTGCTCCTGAGGGGCAGCTGTTATGAATACTGCACAGTGCCGACGGCTTGTAGTTGCAGAGTACCCTGCACTAAGACAAGGAGTGCAGTAGCTGAGGGCCTCCCTCGCCCGACATGGTGCACAGACCGCGCTGGAAAAAACACAAACATCACACGTGTTGCATGGGCAAGAAGATTAGTCTGGCAAGTTTTTCTTGCACTTCTGCATCCTTGCGCAGAGACCTCCGTGATTGTAATGTGTCATGAATCATGAACCATTGCACTCTGGCCTGCTTCCTGGTGTTCACTGGTGCTGAGGGCGGCTTGTGCGCGCGCTGCAGCAGCCGAAGGCGATATTGCTGGAAGGCTCTCGGATCCTACGGTTTTGGGGCTGCGGGCTGCCTTCACAGGCTTTCATGGCAACATTTGTGAAACGAAGGCCCGCCGGGGCTTGGAAAGACAGCCACAGTGCAAGCGCTTGCAAGAGCCACGAAGCGTCGCCTGCGTGGGCCTGAGAATTGGAGAGCCGGTGTCAAAATCACACGTCTGAACGTAGTGTACTGGTGTAGCGTAGCTGTGACAGAACTGGATGGGCTGTATGGGACCGCAAGCAGTGTGCAGAAAGCAAGTTTATTTGGGTGTTGCGAAGGTTGCGGATCAACCTGTCAGAGCAAACCGATCTGTCCACAGCTTAGCCGTGCACCTTGAGATGAAGGGCAAGGCGCTTTGTAGGCGGCCATGGAGCAAAAGGCAAAGGCAGAGCCTAATGCCCCCTATGGGCTTCTTCTTTCTCAGGCTGGACCTTCTGGGCTCTGACTTGCCAATGCCTGGGAGCGAGGCCAGGACCTCATTCCCAATACAAACCTCTCCTGGGGGTTAGCAGCTTTAGAGAACGTCGAGGTGGCAGCCTTCCGCTGGAGTGACGGGGCGCTCCTACGAGCTCTCAAAAGGGGAGCCGGCCTCTCAGACGCCAAAACCTTCCACTCTTAGTTCTCACACGTTCTCGTTGCGATGTGCCTCGCCCTAGCGCGGCGCATGAGTACCACCAGACAGTGAGATGCAACATGCTGCATCTGCATCCTACATCCTATTCTCAGCAAAAGCCGGAGCTGGATTCCGCAGCACCCCAGGATTGGGTACTGCTTGATGAGATCAACTTGGCGCCGCAGGAGGGCCTGAAGTTTCCAGGGCTCCGTAAGTTTAGCAAAGCCTTCAAGATCTCCCACCTTGCGAGCTATCTCTGGAGATCTCTGGAGGCCACCTTGGAGGGACTAAACGCCTTGCTGGACCACCGCCGAGAGGCCTTCTGGAATCGGGGATGCAACCGTGGCTGCTGTAGATTCCTGATGCTCGCAGCACTGTAGCACGTGCAAATTCTGTTGCATCATTGCTGTGTGACGTGTGGTGCCGCATGTTGAAACAGGTCTTCTTGCCAGCAATTGGCCAGACCGTCTCTGCCCATCCCGGATTCAGGCTGCGAGGGGTATGTCAGGTACACATGCTGCCATGCTGCATCCCCGGTACTAGACGACTGATATCGATTGATTGCACAGAACGCACGCAGGCTTTTTGCAGCGCAGAATCCCGTCGCCACGGGAGGTTTCTTCGTGCATGCTTTAAACTGATCTGTGCTTTGCCTGCCTGGTTGTGAACACCGCTGCGTGCTCCTCAGCAGGATTGCACAACTCATGAAATGTGTGACTGCCAGGTGGACGTAAGGGGCTCCCCCGCTCCTTTCTGAACCGCTTCACCCGCGTGGTGCTCTCTCAGCTGCCATCGACCCAGTGCCTCTCAGCGCCTCTTGTCGCTAGGGCCGCTAGGGTTGAAGAATGCATCGCGCAGGTCTGCCCAAGACCTGCGCCACATCTGCCTTTGCCCTGGGATCCCTTTATTTGGGGCCCTGGGTTGCTTGCATGCAGCCGCTTTGAGGCCGCCACGCCCATGGCAGCGCCCTGGGAGATGAGGTTGTAGACCGGGCGGTCCTCCCTTGCAGTCTTACTGGGGACATTGGGGACCATTGAGGCCGTTCGAAACCTTTGGGGGACCATGCAGAACCCTTCCAAAAACCTTGGGGGGCGATTGGGGACCCTTGACAGCGGCACTGTTGCAGCACGGTGCGGCAATGGCAGGTGCGATTGGTGGAGGAGCTCCAGCTAGCATCACGGGGCGCCAGCGAAGAAGGCCCGGCTCTGATTCCGGGAGGTGTCAGCTTGTGCCCCCATTTTCTCCAGGTGGCGCACCCTTCGAAGCGCACCTGGACTTTGCTCCTTGGCTATGCCTATAGGCCCTAGGAGCAAAGTGAGAGATGAATGGCCCCGGCGATGAAGAGGACTGGAACTTGCGTGATGCACTTCGCTTCTGTGAGCTTTTGCGGGCCAAAGACTGAGACGTGAGCTCCTAGCCGGCATTGTTGCTATCGCGCGCCTCCCAATGCGTCGAGGCAAATGTGCCTTTGGCACACCACTGCCGGGCATCGGCGGAACTCCTGTTTGCTACGATCTCGGCAAACACGATGCAGTTGAGGCTTGCGACTGTAGCTTCTGACGGAGGTTTCCCGCCTTCGCTGTCAGACAGATCGTGATGTAACACGGCGCGTGATCTCAAGGCCAAGATGGGTAGAAACACCATAGCCGCTGAGTGTGGTGGTTTGCGGCAGGATTTTCCCACACGCAGCAAGCGTGGGTGTTGCAGGAAGCAAGGCTGGAACACGTGCACCGAAACCTCAGGGCACGAGTTTGTAGCTCTTAAGCTTGCAGGCCTTCCCGGCAGCTGTCCTGCTTCGCAGCAGCTGCGGATTTGGCGGGATCGAGGAGGTCCTCCATGCCTGGCATCAGCGCATGAGTGTAACCGGTCTTTGGAGAAGGCATCGTGCGAGCCATGCGACTCCAGATCGGGTGTGGGCGTCGACCTCAACTGCTCAATTCTTAGATGTCATTAACTCGTTAACATCAGCATGATGACCCGGGGGGGGGGGTTCTGGGGGTGTTGACCCAAAAGGCCACGAAACCCCGGTTCTGTGTCTGCTCCTTATTGGCGTGTCGGAGTCGTCATGGTGTCATTGCAAATGCGTGGGCCTGTTGGACCGATGCCCCCTGGAGGCCTCGGGTCTCACAGTCTGCAAGCTCAGCCGCAAGGGTTACAGGCGGTGGCCCCAGAGGTTTTAGCCAGAGATGTCATAGGCACATCATCGCCTCTCCCTTGTGGTGATGTTTGTGGTGTCTGCAGCAGCAGGAACCCGGCTCAAGGCCTCCTGGCTCCACTCCTACAGAAAAGAGGGGGGCCTTTGATGGGGACTGCACTCCCCATGCTGATTTCTGTCGACGTCGCCCTGCTCAGCGGCCGCAGAGCTCGAATACTCATCGAGCCGGACAACAGCGTTAACCAGTTGAGGCTGACAGCTCAAAAGGAGCTGGAGACAGATATCAGCCAGCTTTTCTCCAAGACGGGACAACTCTTGCTCGGAAGGCTATCGCTTCACGAGGCAGAAGTTCTGCACGGGGAGACGGTGACAGCGGCCCTGCGGCCTACAGCGGTGACGTCCTCGTGGGAATCCCTCTTGAGTGCTGGAGATGCCTGGCCCCTTGCATCCTCCTGGGCTACGGATGCCTTTGCGGCAATCCGACCCGATGGCTTGGTTGTCACCTGGGGCTATGCCTTCTCAGGCGGTGACAGCCGTGGTGTGCAAGAGCAGCTTCGTGACGTCCACAAGATCTGCGCATGCAAAGGCTCCTTCGCTGCCATTCGGACCGATGGCACCGTGGTCACCTGGGGTCACGAGGCCTCGGGAGGCGACAGCAGCCTCGTGAAGGACCAGCTGCAGGGCGTGGTGGACATCCGGGCTTCCCGAAGCGCCTTTGCAGCGATCCGGGCCGATGGGACGGTGATTGCCTGGGGCTACGGAGACCAGTGTGGTGACAGCACAGAGGTCCAGGAGCAACTGAAGAACGTCCGGGAGGTTCGCGCCTCGGCAGGGGCATTTGCCGCCATCCGAAAGACTGGCTCCGTAGTGACTTGGGGAGACTCCTGCTATGGTGGAGACAGCCACAAAGTTCAAGGGCTGTTGAAAAATGTCACAGACATACGCGCGACGCTGGCCTCCTTTGCTGCGCTGCGAACAGACCAAACTGTCGTGACGTGGGGTGATGTCCGCTTCGGCGGTGATAGTAGTGCAGTCCGCAAGCAGCTCAAGAATGTATATTTGATTCGGGCTTCCGCTGGGGCCTTTGCCGCACTTCGGACGGATGGCACCGTCATATCCTGGGGTGATGCCCAAGATGGAGGTGACGACAGTGCTGTCCGAAAGCAACTGCACGGAGTGCAGGATGTCCGAGCTTCATCATGTGCATTTGCGGCAATGCGGTCAGACGGAAGCGTCGTAGCCTGGGGTGATGCACGTGGAGGCGGCGACTGCAGCTCTGTCCAACATCAACTCATGGGCGTGCGCGATGTCCAAGCTGCTTCTGATGCCTTTGCCGCTATATTGGCAGATGGCACCGTGGTGACGTGGGGCGATCCGCATAGAGGTGGGGACAGCAGTGAAGTACGCGAGCAGCTGAGGGACGTGCTTGAAGTTCATGCTTCGGCGGATGCCTTTGCAGCACTCCGAGCCGACGGCACAGTTGTTTGCTGGGGAGATGTCCGCTTTGGGGGTGATAGCAAGAGCATCCAGGAGCATCTCGTTGGCATCAAAGATGTGAAAGCCTCTGGTGGTGCTTTTGCAGCGATCCAAGCTGATGGCACCATCATTACTTGGGGCGAAGCATCGTGCGGCGGAGATAGCCTGGCTGTCAAAGAACAGCTAAAGTCAGCCCGGCTCAGCTAAGCTTTTGAAGTGTTTTAGCCAGGTTTCAGCATTTTTCGACGAAAGCCGTCATTGTGCATAGTAGAATGCGAAGAACGTCGTAGGACGTCGTCGAACATCGTCGAACATCGTAGAACGTAGAACCTCGTAGAACTTATACACTTATGACTTCGGTCTGTCATCCGCTGCACCCTTCAGGGGGGTCAGTGGGAATAAGAGCCCAGTCTACGCCTGCGAAAAGACCAGCAGTGTGTGTGTGTGTGCGCGTGCGCGCATGTGTGTGTGTGTGTGTGTCCGCCAAGTACTCGTTTTCCTTCTAGAAGTAGTTTCCAGAGGCGGGTTTTCAAAGGTGGAAGTGTATTGTCCGAGGTTGGATCGGCACTTCTCCGCCAACCTCTCCAAGCCGCCGACGTGCGAGGCCCTACCAAAATCCTTCTGAGTTCGATATCTGATCATACTAGCAACCTATACAATAATAAGAATACTAATAGTATATGGTTCTATTAGTATATTAATATCTTTTAATAGGACTATATGGCCTACTCACAATGCGACGTGCCGGTCTTTGCATGGCACAAGCATCCCGGCGCCAGGGTTCGGTGCGTCTGAGCACCTCCGCCATGTGCCCCATCTCACAGCCTTGGCAGGAGAGCAGCTTAGAAACAGTGTGGATGTGGGGCGGATCCTGGCCTTAATCCAGAATTCTGCGGGTTTGGCGCTGGTTTTCTCAACAAGGTCAGCGAGATGTTCTTCATGCCATGGCGCATGCAGTCTCTAACGAGCTGAAGTGGCCGCCACCTTAGTAGTCACGTGGCCGGAGGCTCTGTCTAGCTGCAGCATGCGAGGGCGACATATGTATGTGTATGTGTATATATATATATGGATATGAATGTATGTCTGTAGTATACATTCTTGATATCTCAAGGCTACACCATGCCGATTCGGTGACACGAAGGAAGGTAGCAAGGGGGCCACCTGCAAACTCTTAAAGAGCGAACGGAAGCAGCACATGACAGCACGCGATCTCAGCTTGCACGGCTGAACTCTGGCAATGGCCGACGACTCCGATGAAGCCGGAAGAGGAGCCAAGCGCCGCCGCAACGATGCCAAGGACAACTCTGCCAGTTTGTCACGGGCAAGTGAAGTGCGCACTGCGACGTCGTGCATGTCGGGGTCTGTCAGGATGTTTGGGGAAACATCAGCACGCTGCTCGAGGGCCTCTAAGCTGCAACATGACCATCCCGATACCTTCTGCAGTTTTCGGCAAAAAATGTCGAAGCCCACGATGCCAACCTAGAGAAGATGTCATGTTGTAATTGCATTATTATTGTCTACATTTTTTACACTAAGTCTATTATGATGTAGTATATTAGTATATAAGTACATATTATTTTATGATTGTAGTAGTATTGTTGTATGGCTGTATTGTGATGTTGTTATATTGCTATATTCTAATATTTGTATGTGTTATATTGTCAGATTCTGAAATCTGTATATATATATATTTATGTTACATCCTATTTTTATTAACATACTATTTCAGTAGTATACTGTTATATTATTGTATGATTCTGTATGATTTTCATGCCATATTAGTATATAAGTTTATTCGCATGGTATTATATGAAGACATGGTTATCATTATGTTAAAGTATTACTATACTTGTATTGTTACATGATTTCTTCAGTCTATACATATATATATATATGTTATATGTTTCTAATATTAGTATACTGTATTAGTTTATTATCATAGTAGTATATTAGTATATCCTCATGTTTTTTTTTATCTTGTACTATTATATGATTATCGTATCACATTTTTGTATAATTCTTGTATAGCAAGAAGCACGCGTGATGCCCATGCCGAGGCACTTCAGTGGTCAAGCTCTTCTGCCGGGAGCTGAAGCCGAGTCTTGGACTGGAGCTCTGATGTGGGCGGTTTAGGGTTTGGGGTTTGGGGTTTAGGGTTTAGGGGTTCGGGTTTCGGGTTTAGGATTTAGGGTTTATCCTACGATTTGCGGTCGATTTCGGGGTGCCC
Source organism: Symbiodinium natans (assembly GCA_905221605.1). NCBI lineage: Eukaryota > Dinophyceae > Suessiales > Symbiodiniaceae > Symbiodinium > Symbiodinium natans. Next base: position 262,682 of record CAJNDS010002074.1, on the reverse strand, counting down.
TATTTTGGTAAACCCGCATATCGTGTACCCCAGTACACGTTGCGATGTTCCCCCTTGTACTGACAGTTCCTTAATAGGGATTATTGTAGGGATTATGATAGGGGGGGTACGATAATTCCTCGTAAGGACTGTAAAGTATACCTTACATGCCTTTCTGGCCTTGGCCAGGAACTACTCCATGCCTTGGACAACGAAAAGGCCCGTCCAGACTTGACACGCTCGCTCATTTCAACGTGTCCAAAACGTGCGCACAACGCAAAGCAACGCTGACACGGATCTTTTAGATGGTTTGAATCGTCAGGCGCCGTGACACGCACCACAAATGGGTAGGGCGCGAGGGCGTGCACTTCCACCGAATGGGTGGCGTGGGTAGGTGTGAATACTGGAGCGAGTTCAACAGCTGGACCTCTGATCCACTCACAACTGCGGTAACTGCGGTGACTGCAGCATTCGCTCACATGTCACTGCGTGCACGCGTGCACTTCATAATAATGTTGCCTCTGCCCAGCTGCGAGGCAACAATCGTCCACTTCCACTGCCTTTGTGTTGTGCCTGGAAGAGCGACTGCTGCTGACCAATCGGCATTGCGTGGCCCACGCCAGCTGCATCGCCACTCGACAGCAGACTATGCGCTCGTTTGCTGATTTTCTGCGGGTGTGTTTGAAGCCGCACGCCGGGTCTCGCACAGGAGTGTGTCTGCTTTTTGCCCCAAGTCTTGAATTCCCCTCAAGGAAGTGCGCAAGCGTGGAGACGACCAGAAGTACGAGGCGGAGGTCCTTGCCCGGGCGACGGACTGTGACCTGGCCTTGCTCACGGTGCGAGAGCCCATGTTTTGGGAGGGCGCCACCGCGCAGAAGCTCTGCAACGATGTCCCGGCACTGTTCTCCGAAGTGGTCTGTGTTGGATACCCGACTGGGGGGGACAACCTCTCTGTGACCAAAGGTGTCGTGAGTCGGGTGGACTACGAGGACAACCCAGATCCTTGGAGGAACCGCTTGGTCATCCAAATCGACGCTGCAGTCAACCCTGGCAACTCTGGAGGGCCTGCCCTGGTGGTTGGGGGGAGCTGTGTGGGTGTGGCTTACGAGTCCTTGAAAGATGGGTCCACGGAAAACATCGGCTTTATTATACCTGTCAGTGTGGTGCAGAAGTTCCTGACAGCTTGGCGGAGGCAAAAAGGGGACGCCGCCACTGAGGTATCAGATGGTCTGTCGGAGGACCACGTGCCCATCCGGGTGACGGCGTTTGGACATGGACGTTTCTCAGCTCAAAAGCTTGAGAACGCCGGCATGCGGCGTGCCCTTGGCTTGGCAAGCGGTCAAAGCGGGGTCATCGTGAAGTCTGTGGATCCGACAACGGCAAATGCCAAGGTCCTGCAGAAGGGCGACGTTCTTCTTTCGCTCATCGGCGTGTCGGTCGGCAACGACGGTTGCGTGCCCTTTGTTTGCGGGTCTTCTCGCCATGATCGTGTTCCTTTTCCGTACGTTGCCATCGAAAAGTTTGTCGGTGAAGAGCTTGACGTAGAGATCATGCGTGACGGCAGGAGGCTTTCCATCACATTGCAGCTCTGCCCGCAGGAGCCTCTGGTATCAGTAGAAAAGGAGGCTCCCTGGTTGCTTGACTACTGCATCATCGGCGGCCTTGTCTTCGTGGTCTTGTCCCAGCAGTATTTGCGGGCGACCTTCGGTGACAAGTGGCGCAAAGAGCGCTGCAACGGACTCTCCGAGGTCATGGATTCCCGGGAACGCGAGTTCCCAGATGAACAGGTGGTTGTCCTGTCCTACGTGCTTGCGCACACGGTCAACCTGGGTTTCCAGGACGTTCGAAACGCCCGCCTCAAGTCATTTGCTGTGGAGGGCGTCCCTGTGCGAATCCGGAACCTTGCACACTTATCACATCTTGTCCAGGCTTCCAAAGAGGAGTTCCTGCGATTTGAGCTTTACGGCCGGGGCTCCGGCTTTCTTCCCGATATCATCGTCTTGGAGCGCGCGGCAGTTCAAGCTTGCGAGGATGAAATCCTCCGACGGAACAAGATTCCAGCGCCCAGGAAGATTTCCAGCGCGAGTTGAGACCGCGAAAGGGGTGGTTTCTTGCCCGGGCGAGTCAAGATGCGGGCCTCTGATCGTTTTGGATGCACGGCGGGCTTTGATTCCGGGTGCTTGCCACAGTACTCAACCCGAACCCCTAAACCCCTAAACCCCTAAACCCCTAAACCGCAAACCCCCAAACCCCCGCCCAAACCCCTAAACCCCTAAACCCCAAACCCTAAGCCCTAAACCCCAAACCCCAAAACCCCTAAAGCGACGTGAGGCCCCTTCTCCTCGTCGGTGGGCCAGGAGCTGGGAAGCACAGCCTGGTGCGATGGCTGGCCGTGCCTAGGCTCAATCTGGTCTCTTTGATTCTATCTTCAATTTTTGCTTAGTATACCCCGAACAAAAGTAAGGTCATAATCCCTATATTACCCTTAGAAGGAAGTTTGTGTTTTTATATTTGTTTTTATTTATTTTGTTAGTTTTGTTTATTGAAGGGTTTCTTAAGCAAATCGTAGATTTTGTTTTCTTTTTGTGTCATTTTCCCGGTCCCAGTCAGTCGGAGGCTATGGCACGCATGCCGCTGCAGGAGGCCCCCCCCAGCTTCTTGCCGCTCGCTGTTGCCGCTGCCTCTCCGGATCAGGTCCCGCTGACGCCGGCGATGGATGCCAGCGAACTCCTGGGCTGCTTCGAGCAGGTCTTAAAGGTTTAGGGGTTTAGGGTTTAGGGGTTTAGGGTTTAGGGTTTAGGGTTTAGGGTTTAGGGTTTAGGGTTTAGGGTTCTTGCCTTGACGAGTCGCAGGATGTACGCGTTCGCGTGTGCTGCAGGGGGGGGCACAGAAGCCTGAGCAGGTGGATGCGCGCGGTCTCCTCCACCAGCTTGCAAGATGGATCACCGCAGCAGCTTTTGGACTCAGACGAGCGCAGGCTGAGATGAGCAACCTCAAAGCCTTCAGGGGTTTAGGGTTTAGGGTTTAGGGTTTAGGGTTTAGGGTTTAGGGTTTAGGGTTTAGGAGCATGCAGAAGTTCGGGGCGGAGTTTTGGGGATGATCTTGGAGGTAAAAGGCTCGATGCGAGGGTGCGGCCACTACGATGGCGGCCTCAGCGGCGAATTTAGATCCGACTGCAACCTTCTAAGGAGGTTTAGGGTTTAGGGTTTAGGTTTTAGGGTTTAGGGTTTAGGGTTTGCGCAGAGTGTGAACATGTGCGTGTGCTTATTGTACAGGAAAGCCTGCCTGCGGCCACTGCCTTGAACCTCGATGAGTGCTTCAGGCACAAAGCTCGTCCAACATGCCCCAAAATCCTCAACCCCAGAGGTCCGTTCAGGTAGGACAAAAGTTCAACCCGCGGCCCAGAGTCATGAGTACACAAGACCCTCACAATTATGGCACGAGCAGCCCCCCTCCCCCGCCCTCCATCTTCGGTAGACTCCACACACCTGGAGCCCACCTGTACAAAAGCTAGTATTCTAATTTTGTTCCGGATCATTATTTCTCCGCGACGCAAGCTAAGTTGCACATGTCGAAACTCCGCGACTCCGCACCATGCTCAGGTTTCCTGTCCTCCTCTGGTAGGTCAAAACTTTCGTACTCTCCATGTATAGGGCTCTTCCCACAAAATCGTACAAAAACCCGGAGCCTCCAGGCAGAGCGCCCTTCTCGAGAAGTGCCTGGACCAGAAGGCCCGCAGAGCAAGACTTGAGGGTTTCCAAACCTAGGGGGTACCCTAGTGGGGTCCTGATTATCAGGGGATACTAACCCTAAACCCTAAACCCTAAACCCCAAACCCTAAACCCTAAACCCTATATTTGGGGATCTATATCTGGGGGTCCCCTAATTCAAACCCCCGCTTTCGAGAGCACCTGCCTTGCGCTGCTGTGCCTCGCTCTGCTTCCGTGCAAATGTGCTGGAAGCTGGAGGCTCCCCTTCCCGAAGCGATGGACAAGGCCTGAGGGTATGTATATGTATATATGTATATATATATATGTATAAATATGTTTCTATATATATATATAAATGTGTATGTATGTATGTATGTATGTATGTGTATGTGTATGTGTATGTGTATGTGTATGTGTATGTGTATGTGTATGTGTATGTGTATGTGTATGTGTATGTGTATGTGTATGTGTAGTGTATGTGTATGTGTATGTGTATGTGTATGTGGTATGTGTATGTGTATGTGTATGTGTATGTATGTATGTGTATGTATGTATGTATGTATTTATGTATTTATGTATACACTTTTTTTGTTCTTTTTAGGGGTGGGACCCCTTAAACATACTACCCCCCCCCCCCCCCCAAAAAAAAAAAATCGATAACCCTTGTTACAAAAAGCGTACCTCTAAACCCCTTTTTTTTTTGTGTTTTTTGGAACGTCGGACTTCGGGTCTGAGGCGGAGGTGCTCGTGAAGCAGCCGGAGCCCCGGACCAGCTCCAACTGCTCTTCATGTGGGGCTTGGGGTTTAGGGGTTTAGGGTGTGGGACTCTGAGAAGCATTTTCCGAGCCTCCAACAGCGCATCTTCTTCCGAGCCTCCAAAGAACATCCACGCCTTTCTGAAACTTCCCATGTCCTACGCTCGAAACGAGAGCGTTGCGCACCAAGTGTTGCGCCCTGCCGTGCTGAGATTGCAGATAGCCAGCAGCCAGATGGACTCTCCAGGCGCCAAGGCCCTTGGGCTCAGAGCCTTGTGCGAATTTTCGTTGCCTCCTTGAGGAGTGCTTGGTAGCAGCCTTGGGCTTGGCAGGAGCCGTCCGATTTCGGTGCAAAGCTGCTGGCGGCAGCGAGGCTTTTGGTGGGAAGTGTGGTGAATATGTAGCGAATTGCTCGGCGACGAAGTTGTGGCAGCCTAATTGGTATCGAAAGCTTCCTCCTGGGCAGGGCACGGATGAACTCGGCGGGGAGATTCGAGTGGGTCCCGCCCTGAGAGAGTGAGAGAGCGCGCCGCTGCCTTTTTCGAAGCATCCGGCCGCAGGTGGATGGGCCTCTTGTCACGGCCATGGTCGAGGGCAGCTGGGTTCTGCTTTCCCACGCGGAGCAGGCCCGCCGGATCACTGCATTCAGTCACAGGGTTGCTCGAAGTTGGGGATTACTGTATGATGATGTAGCATATTATTAATATGAATATCTTGTAGCATTACAGTATGAAAGTACTATACTTTCCTGGCTCCTGAGGGTTCTGTGGAGATGTGCCTGCCTTCAGGCAGCCCCTGCAGTCCTGGATCGCTTGAACTCGCTCCTGGAACCCAATGGCTTCCTTCTGCCCGATGCTGAGCAGCTTTTTAGCAGAGCGGTTTTTTGAGCCCCCTTGCAAATGCGGCAGATGTCTTGTTGCTCTGTCCGAGCCTATCTTGACTAAAAGGCTGACAGAATCGGGAGAGGAGAGGCTGGTTTGGTGTCGATCCTAATCTTGCTCTGCAAATCTGTAGCTTTCAAGGCTGCAGATGGGGTGCCCTGAGGCCCCATCCCGACTTCCGAGTCTTCTTCACTCTGACCACGGGATGTGCTGTTGCGCCGGTGGCCTTGCTCAGCTTTCGTTCTATGGTCAGCACCCATTGAAGTCGAGAGCTCTTGCATCTCTCACGAGGTCTCTCGGGCGCTTCGCAACCGGTGTCTGGAAGTCTTTGTCTCACCAGGCATGGGAATTCGGCCAAGCCTAGCATAGCAGTAGCTACTGTAGTTTCGTCGCAGTCAAGAGCTGTTGATGTCGCTGTTGCAAGATGTATCTTCGGTGGCCAGCACAGATTGCACCATACTGCGTCAGCAGCATCGCAGGCCAAGCGGACGAGAGGGTACCACGATTTAACCCAGAGGCCTGCAATTTGTCAGATGGTACAGTGGCCATGGATCTGTCAACAACTGCGGTATGTTGCTAAGACTGGCAACTCAGGTTGCAGACTGCTCTGTGCACGGAATGCATGCGGCTGGCAGCTCAGACACGAGCACGTTGCGCCTTGACAGGACAAAGAACAAACGCTGCAGAAATGTTCGCTGTTTTTTGGCTCCATGTACTCTTCAGGGGTCTCAGAAGTAGATCCGGCTGCACTGTGATTGTCCGCCTTGTCCGAACTTGTCATGCTGCGCCTGCTTTCCGCTAGCCTGGTGACTTGCTTGCTGCGCGCAGTCGCGGAGGACCAACGCCAATCAGGGAATCTGCGGGGAAGCCAGGATGGTGCAGGCGAGGTGGACCACCGTGACTACGAACAGTGCGGTATTCTCGGAGGCCCGCTGAGGCTGGGTGGGTGCTCAGTTGCAAAGGGTCAAGAGTTTTGGAGTTCAGCGTGCTGAAGGCTTTTTGTTGTCCTGCCTGCAGGCATGGTCGCCGAGCGAGGATTGTGCATGGAAAGGACGCAGACCAGTGTGCCTGGCGATGGCAAGTGAGCCTGCGAAGCGCCCGGCCGGATGGGGGCCCAGCAGCTGCTTTTTGCGGGGGGACTCTGATTGCACCCGGCTGGGTTCTAACAGCTGCGCATTGCGTTGAGAGAATGAATCTGGCTTGAACATTTCAGTGCGTTCCATTTACAGAGGGACCATTCACGACATGTCTTCGGGAGGGTTTCGAGTTTAAAGCCTTCAGTTCAAGACCCAGGAACGTGTGCAAGATGCGCAAGCTCAGAGTTGTTGCAGGCCGGACCTTTTTTTCAGCTCTTTGTTTCCTTATGTTTCCTTATTAGCAGGCTCCCTGAAGCCAAACTAAGCCAAGCCACTGCTCTTCCTAAGCCCCTTGCCCAAAGGGATGTTAGGGTTTCCCAGGGGACTGGAAGCAGTACTCGGATGATGAAGCAGTTCGTGGTCAGTCGGTCGAGCGCCGCATTAAGCGAGTCTTCTCTCATCCGCAATATGATGATGCCTTTGACTCCGACTTTGACATGGCGGTGTTGGTGCCTGGCCAGCAAAACTCGAGGTCACGCAGCACTTGACTACCCCAGTGGCTACACAATAGTGCCCACCGGTAGCACTTAAACCCTTGCCCAGGAGCTGGACAAGCCCTTTCCGATCAATGAGTGCATCGGTGTCGCCTGTTTGCCCACCATGGACGACGACAAAGATTTGACCGGAGCAGAATGCAGCATCACCGGCTGGGGTACACTGATGTCGTCAGGCTCGGGCGGGCATACAAAAAATCTGGCGGTCTGTTGTGTTTGTTGTTCTGAAGCCGAGGGCTTGTGACTGCCCTACAGGACCCATGCCTGAAGTACTGCAGGAGGCATCGGCGCCGCGCCCGAAGGGTAGAAGCATTCCTTTCCAACATGTTTCAATGTTGTGGATCTTGCAGAGATGCCGTCGGGTCGGGTCAGGCCTCCTCTTAGGTCATTTAGGTCCTCTTACTTGTACCGGACAAGTTGCTCCATTCTCCGAGAGCCTCTACCAGCAAAAAGGCCCATCTAGTCGCTACGTCCTTCGCCTTCTGCCGCCTGCGCCCGCTCGGGCTCCTGCCTGCTCTGTTGCCAGTCTGTTGCCCCTACCCTGCCCGACGGCTTGTCTCACTCCTACAGTATCGACCACCCATCGGTTTTCTCCCCACCCCGCCCATCCCCCTCCCGTTCACCCGAGCTGCCTCGTCCGGATTACACCCAACCCGATCGCCCCGGTCCGGGAAAAACAGAACGTGGAGTCGTAGAGGATATGTCCGCGCCGCCTTCTTACATCACGCCGCAAAGTCAACGACCGCTGGAAATTGTAAGGATGAAAGCCAGGACGTAGAGGACACGTCCGCCAGGGGCCATTTTTTGGAAGGGATGCGGGGAAAAGGACATGGAAAACCAGGGGGAGGGAGGGATGGAAGCCTGGCAGGACGGGGAGCGTGTCTTTGGCAAGGTGTCTCAGTTTGTGGCTCTGCGATTGCTGCCTTTGTTACAGCTACCAGAATCCGGCAGGGTTGATCGGCATGGATTCAGTAGGCACAGGATGTACACGGCTCATGCGTGATGTAGTGTTCGTGAGGGCAGGGGTATATGGACTCAACGATGTTATTGCAGCGCAAGGGCGGCCTGTCAGTGTGCCTTCGGGTCTGTTTTTCTTCGTGCTGCCGGCTTGGCATTGTTTTGGTGAAACTATAATCCGCTTCTCCACCTGATGGACATACACGTCGCTGCCACGTATGTCCGGAAGCTTCTGGGACATGCCGGTCATGATCGTGTATGGGGAGCCCGGCTGCGTGTACTCAGCCGTTGTGCAGTTAGCTTACGCGCCCGGGTATGCGCAGTTTCCCCCGGTGAGCCTGGGATGTCGTGATGTCCATCACGTGCTTCTTGTCCCTCCATCCCAAGCCCTGCGCACCTGTCAAAGCTGCAAGCGCAAGTCCGTTGTTTAGCTACACGTAGATCATGTTGTTGCAGCTCAGGTTACGTTGCTGAGCATGAAAGAGTGTGAGGAGGACTATGCAAAACACAACGAGACCATTACTGCTTCGATGCTTTGTGCCGCTGGAAACTCTGAGAAGGGCATCACGGACACATGCCAGGGTGACAGTGGCGGGCCTTTGGTTTGTGAAGAGTCTGGCCACTACATCGTGCGGGGTGTCACCTCTTGGGGTGATGGCTGTGCTCTGGAGGGCTATCCGGGCGTCTATGCACGGGTCTCCTCAGCCCTGGGATGGATCCGTGATATCATGGATGGCAAAGTGGAAACATCTGACACCTCCGATGAAACGGCGCCCGACATTGCGTTTGGGCACGCCATGTGGACGGTGTTGAGTGGCTCATGTACGGTGGATGACTCAGACTGTCTTGTTAGCCCTGGATACCCCGGAAACTATAGCAACAAGGACGCAGCTCGGCTCCGTGCAGTGTATCCGCGCACCCTCGCAACCCTAGAAGAAGGGATCAAACCTTACCTGTGGCACTAGCTGCAAGTGTTGCTGTTGCAAACTGCGCTTGGTCCAGCTCAGGACTGCAGAATCGCGGTGAACACCTCAGCAGCGACACCCTTGCAGGTGGAGTCCTTCTCCACGGAGGCCGGCTATGACAGCCTGCTTGTGAACTGCAAAGCCTACTCGGGCTCTGTTGGTCCTGAAGCAGTGGTGCCGGACACCACCATCTACTGGTACTCAGATGGTTCAGTTGTCAGCAGCGGCTGGAGAATCTGCCCCAGCGACAATGAAAAGCGTCCATAGGCCGTTTGTGGTCGCTTGCATCTGTCAGCTGCGCCGCGTCAAAATCGAGGCGCCAAGTTGACAGGAAGCCTCCGCAAACGAAATCAAATGAACGAGAATTCAATTCACGAATGATCATGGGACCAATAGGACCACAGTTCGAACGCATCTGCGCTGGCGAAGCCTTAAGCAGCAAATGCGTCAAGGAAGAGCTTTCGCAGCACTGGTCCTGCGAAGAAGAGGGCAGAAGCACTTCTTATCAAGCTCCGGTGACCAGACTTATCCTTGGTTCAAGTGATTTCAAATTCAGGCTTTTGGCATCGAGCAGCGATGGGGATGTGCTAGTCACATGACCAAACAGACTACACAACGCGACTTTCCCAAACTGAGGCTGAGATGTACGAGTAGGACTGGGAGGCTTCCTTAAGCCCGCTTGGCTGTTGGCTCTTGGGATCTAGGATCGCTTTCGGGCTGTATCGCTTTCGATTGCCCCGCACAGAAGGCCGTCACACAGACGTCCTTGGATAGGCCGCGCGCTGTGAAGATGAAGCGCTGGCTTCTTGTACAGGCATTGAACTGGGCTGCGTCCCAAAAGGACCAGAATAGTGACACTTGTCAAGTATGCACGGGGGCTGTACGTGCACTTCTCGGGAGCTATTGAACCGCAGGCTCACGAAAACCATCCTAAAACTTCGCTCGGCTAGACTGCGTATCATATGAATCTTATTTGCTCCCTTTGGCCCTTTGGACAGTCGAGAAGTTCAGCAGAGAGCCACCTTGCAGTTTGACAGTGCAAGAGATTGGGGTGCCACTGGCACCACTGACACCTTGAAGCTCCTTCAAAAGGCCGAGCGAGATTGTCACAGGAAGTTCACGGAACATGCTTAAAACCCACAGGGCGCCTCCTCCAAAAGCCGCCAAGTACTGAGGTCCACTCATGCTTTGGCTTCTTCAGCGAGGTGTGGTCGACCCTGACAACCCAGCCCGGCCACTCAGCTCTCTGTGTGAGGGTCAAGTTTAGGGTTTAGGGTTTAGGACGTGAGGCTGGCAGACTCATCGCTGGCGGAGCTACTTTGGGTGACGCCCTTGGCCTGATGCACGCTGTCTTTAAGGCATTGCATGAGGGCGCTCTCCCTGCCTCTGTTCTGTTGACATCTCCACATTTGAGGCTGCTGTAGCCTAGAAGCCCTTGCTTCCTTGATGAACGCCCTATAACCCTAAATCCTAAACCCTAAACCCTAAACCCTAAAACCCTAGCCTTTCGAGTGTTCTTGATTGTCTGAGCAGGTAAGGGAGACGCTGTCCAAGCAGGCCCGGTAGCTCAGTAGCCCGGCATCCTTGGAAGATGCCTCATGTTCTGCAATACCCCACAGTACCCTACAGTATGCCCTACAATACCCTACAGTACCCTACAATACCCTACCCTACAATACCCTACAATATGCCTACAACACAAGTTTAAAGGCCGCCTTGTTCTGTCCATCGCCGGCGGCGCTCGTCGACGCTGCGCGGCTGGTGCTGGCGGAGGTTCACGTGCCGGAGCATTTCCCGTCTTGACAGCGAGGAAGAGTGCGGATGAGTGCAGATCCCATTGAGGCCACGCTGCCGTCGCTGGTGTCGCTCCACCTGGCCACCTTGCACTGCATGGCTCATACGTTGCAGTCTCGGGGGACATGCGGGCTTTGAACTGGTGGGGCGCTTTACAGATTCTACTGACTCGGACACAAAAAGAGCGACACGAAGGCTTTGGCTCGGGCTGCGGACGGCAGCCATGCGGCGAGGTCCGGGCTTTGGCAGAGTGATACATCTATCTACAAGGTATGTGTCAACAAGCACGCGTCTCTCTCTGCCTGAGCACCCTTTGCAGAGGTACCTCTGAAGGGCAGGAGGCACGGTGACTCTGGCTGTGTAAGCTTATTAGCCCGTGCTTGAGAATCAGAGTTCGTTTGATCGGACGGGTTCTGGAATTGATTGGTCGCGAGTTTCATCCACGGCCACATTTTGGGATAGACTGACGGAGCTTGACTTAGGACCGTTCTTTAAGCTGTCTCAGATGCTTTGGCATGTGAACCCCAGGGGGCGTCGTTGGAAGGAGATCCTTTCTAGATTTGCAGCGTCCTGTCATGAGCTTGCTGTGAGACATGCAGCAGGCCCCTGCCAGCCAGCAAGCTCGAGAAGCTTGGGCGAGGGCTCCAGCATTCATTTGCAGTACTTGCCATGAGAGCTCGTTTGCAAGTGGTGAGTTCCAGGCGAGGAAGTAAAGCCGTCTTGGGTCACTGTTCCAAGCGCTGCAGCCATCAAGCGGGCAAAGCACTTGTGTGATGCAAGTTTCGCACATGGCGCGGAGCGAGAAGGAGGCGGCAAGCGAATTTTTGTAGGCCGGCACATTGTCAATACAACTATGTTCAACAGCTTCTCGCCAGGGAGCGGAGCTTTGTTTTTTTTGGGGCATGGAGCCTTGACCAATGGCTTCCGCATGCCACCAGCCGAGCTGCAGCAGGTTCAACTGGAGCAGGCGAACCCAAGAGCTGTCATGTGTTCTATACTTCGAACAATGGGAACCCTACTATGTTTGTTGGGGCATATTCGTTTATTCGGTAGACCCCCGGCCCCCTCCCCCCCCGACCCCATGTTCGGGGACACACCCGATGCATGCAACCTGCATTGGCTGGCAATTCCGACAGGTCGATCTTCGCTCTCCAGTGGACTTGTTGCTCAGCCTGATTATCAGGCCTCGAGCGGGCAGAAACACTACTTTGTTATGATAGAATGACTTCACGTGATGTGATACATTCTTTACTATGTTCGGTTGTTGTTAGTCTTATAGGGCTTAGTCCTCTTATTTTTTTGCTGTAGTATTAAATATACTCGTGACTGAGAGGCCACCGCGATGCCGGTACACGCCGACGAAGCTTGGGCCATCGACCTTCCGAATTGCGGACAAGGCCGGGGGGGGGGGGGGGGGGGGGGGGGGGGGGGGGGGGGGGGGGGGGGGGGGGTGGGGGGGCAGGGGGTAGAATGGGGGGCACCTACACTGTTATGAGCATATGTCTATATTTCTAATGTATTACTATAGACTACATTATTGCATTTTTATATTACCATATTGCTTTATTGCTATATTGCTATATTTTTATATAATTATATCATTATATTATTATGTCATTATATTCCTGTATTACTACATTACTACATTACTATATTATTATTTTACTATGTTACTATATTATTATATTATTTTAATATTATATTACTGAATTACAATACTTTTCTGTATCATTGTACGTCTTCACTGGTCTTCCTTCACTTCAAGCTTTGACGCTACTGAGCCGCTACTGAGTACTGCCCTTATTGCCTGCTTACTACCCTCCCTCGGCAGGGGCATGGACGTCGTGAGGACTTGGTGCTTCAGAACCCACGTGGGCAGTCACTCCAGCATCCCGGATTCCAGGAAGTCGCAGTATGAATCGCCCCACTGTGGGTCGCCAATCCTGTCTTCCTTTCCCGTCGATACTCCTCTGCAAAGGGTTTTAGCTCAGGTGTTCACTCTTCGAGCCAATTCCGGAGCCTGGCCAGCCGGAGGATAGCAGCGATATAGTAGCAATAAAGTAGCAATGTAGTAGCAATATAGTAGTAATGAAGTAGTAATATAGTACTAATCTAGTTATAGTATAGTAGTAACATAGTAGTAGTGTTGATCGTCATGCGGTGATGGCCTTGTTGGCGGCCCTTTGCAGCTATGGTTTGCCTTTGCGGTCCCCTGCTTGGGGAAGGTTCCCTTGGGTCTTACTTATGCGTCTCTTCGTCAACTTGGCATTGTGCTGTTTCTAGCAAGCGTGGCCTTGCTCGTAGTTCAATCGAAATGCCTGTCTTCCAGACACGGTCCGTCGGAGTGATCATGTTTCTCTACCTGGCCAGCAACCCAGTGTCCCGCAACTTCTTTTCCTTCACGCCGGCCCCAAGTGCACTTTAATAAAGCGTGACAAATTGGCGGTCTGCTAACTTTGCAGTGCTGAACTCTGCCTGCAGTGCAACACATGTGGCTGTTGTGAGGAGAACTGGTCATCAATGGATCGGCCTTGTGCAGCCCGCCTGTGCTATTGATGATGTTGGCATGTGATCGGCGGTCATCGACACTTAGGGCTTGCCAAGTGAATCAAAGGTCATCTTCTTGCATGGGAACTCATCATGCAGACTGGAAGCTCTGCCTTTGCTGCCGCCGCACGCTTGCACATGAAGCCAGTTGCAAGTACAAGTGCTTGCTGCTGACCTATGTCGCAGAATTTGAAGTCTCTGCAATCTAAGGCTGTTGCTTCCGCTTCGGATCAGCCTTTTCTGCTTCGACTTTGCAGGCTGCGGAATCTCCGAAGGTGACTATGTGTCCCTGGGGTGGTGCTTTAGTCGCAGTAGCTCCTTCTGTTGATTGTTGCTGTGGCGAAACGTGTCAAAACATGTTTAGTCAGACTGTTGAGACGCATAAACATCCTGCGGTATATCAGGGGTTTCTCAATGATTTCTCTCATCCCACAAGGAAGTAGGACTAACGATTTCTTCTCACAAACACGGTAAGCACTTCTGATGGCAGCTCTACCCTACAGAGCCTTGCAAGTGCAGCCGTGCTGCTACGTGCTCTCGGAGCTGGATTTCTGCGTGTTTCTATTAAGCATAAGTAGCATGATGAATGGTATATTAAGAGTACATCCGTTCAGGAATGGCTTAGGAACGTGCGACATGTCGACGCCACACAGATAATCCATGGACCCCCCTATAGATTCCTTAAGCCCGCCCATGCCTACCTGAGGTTTGAGCGGGAGGACTTGGCCACCTGCATCGCCCACCTCCGTGCAACGGGAAAAGCCTCGCAAGTGGCCTTATGGGGTCGCTCAATGGGGGCCGTCACGGCACCTTCGATCGAAGAGCAGCCTTCCAAGCTAGTTGTATTTGTTTCGTGCAAACCTGTCCTAACCAGCTGGCATTGTGTTTTATACGATGCCGAAACGGCCGCTGTGTTCAGGGGACTTCAGAATCTTTGGGTGGTGTGGGCCAAACGTGCCCAATCTTGCTCTGCGCATCCTGGGTCTCCCCAGGCTCTGCTGCATGCTGATCGTGATCCATCCATTGCTGCGCTGGTGCTGGACAGCCCGCTCGCGGCTCAGGAGCTGTCTCGTAAGCACGCACATACACGTGCTGGCAGATCGGGTTCAAGGATGGTGACATGTTGGTTGGGACAAGGTTCGCATCTCTCCGAGACCTTGCGACGGATCTTGCCGGCAGGAAGGCGCGGGGAGTGCAGGGAGTACCCGGAACCTCGTAGAGCCCACTCTCCCCCAACATCTACGCCAATCTGTGCCGTGCGGACTGCATTGTTCGCTCCATGCCAGCCAGGCGATGTTTCCCTCGTGGGCCACCCGTGCATGCCTCATTCAAGGGTGTGCTGCTGCTGTGCCTTTCTGCGCGGAGGGGCGGGTTTTCGCACGAAGCGCAGGGACGAGTGCATGGACGAAGGTGCCATCATTCCGGGAGCTCGAGCAGCCATACGAGCCAGGGCGGGGTTCGACATTGAGGACTGCTGCATCTCTGGTGTGCTAGCAGAGTGTCCTTGGCGGGTCGTAACGCGCTTCTCAGCTGCCCAACTTCTCCTCTGAGACGGGTTTCTCGGAGGATCTCGAAGGCAAGAGTCATGCGAGAAAGTGCTTTATGCCAGCCTTGCGTCTCTGCTGCAGGACCCAAGCCCCAAACCTAGAACCCCTTCAGACCTAGGCCTCAACCATCAATCCTTTGTAGGCCTTTAAAGCACTCGATCCTTTGTAGGCCTAAGGCGCTCGATATCACGACGGCATTCGTTTTGTTAAATCTACGGCCCCAAGCCATCTTGAGTCGAAATCTAAACCTTAAGCCATAAAGTCTCAACCGCCCTGAAACTAGCCCAAAGCCATGAAATCTTAAACCCTGCAAGCTTTAAGCCCAGCAAGCCCCATAGAACCTTAACCCTTTGAAGCTTTTTTTTAAAGCCCTTCAAAGCCCTTTAAAGCCCTTTAAAGCCTTTCAAAAACCCTTGCAAGCCCTTCACGCCTTTTGAAGCCCCCTAAACCCTAGACCCCTAAACCCCTAAACCCCTAAACCCCTAAACCCTAAACCCTAAGCCCTAAACCCTAAACCCTAAACCCTAAACCCTAAACCCTGAACCCTAAACCCTAAACCCTAAACCCTAAACCCTTAACCCTAAACCCTAAACCCTACAGTAGCACTCTTCAGGTTCATTGCAGCACGCGGTGACGACTTCATCACCCCGTGGCATGCTGCCCCCCGGCCTCTCCTTGAACCTGCAAGTTTGGGTTTAGGGTTTAGGGTTTGGGGTTTAGGGTTTAGGGTTTCGGGTTTGGGGTTTAGGGTTTCGGGTTTCGGGTTTAGGGTTAAGATGGCTACTGGGTGGCTTAGGGAGGTGTTTCGGTTTTAGAGGGGAGGCTTAGAAAGGAGGCTTCGAGGGGAGGGATGTCAATTATTTGATTATATGGGACCCATTTTTATGAAGCTCTTGGCGAGCTGGTTTGTTGGTCAAGGAGGAGCTCTGCCAAGCCTACCACGGAGAGAAGGAGTTTTACCTGACCGAGGGGGACCATCACTCTTCAAGATCTGTCGTGTGCAGGCACCATGCATCACTGGGATTTCCTGTTTGGGCAGTCTGGTCGTTCTGGCCTAGGAGCCCTTTTGAAACCTCAGTTGGTGTTACTCGTGCCGTTTCGGCAGGCAGAAGGCCACCCTCTTTCTGTGCAGGGCATTTCATGCCCCGCGGCTGGTGACTCGGCGCCAGATTGTAAGAGTTCAGGATGGGGATCCACGAAAGTTCTCGCGACCCCCAGCAGTTGCGCTAAACCCTCAACCCGAAACCCTCAACCCTAAACCCTAAACCCCAAACCGACACTTTTCTAGGATGCCCTGCTGGAGCTTCACACGGCGGGGCTCAGCGACCTCTTTGGACCTGGGCTGCCGAAGCCTGCACAAGGCATCGCAAAAAGGAGAGCTGACAGGGTAGGTCCAAGTTTAGGGTTTAGGGTTTTAGGGTTTAGGGTTTAGGGTTCAGGGTTTGGGGTGTAGGTCCAAGAGTCCTTTTCTGATCCTCATGAAGCGTTGAGCCACTGGATCATCTGCTTGAGCTCATCTGCCGTGTATGAGGCAAGGATTTAGAACGAGAAGGTGCTGAGATCTGCTGGCAGGCGATTTTCGTCACTTTGTTCCGTGTCTGTTGCTTGATGGAATTTGGCATCTGATTCTTTTTCCTCGGCAGATGCGGCTGGTGCCGGCTCTTGGTCAGATGGCGCTCTGCAACGGAAAGCGATGCCAGAGGCCCGTCACTGCAAGCGCAGTGGTGGAGCTCGGCGACAGCAAGGCGGAGGCCGGCCAAGAGCAAAGCAACAACCGATGAGGAGCTGATGAGGGGCTGATGAGGGCTGATGATGGCTGATGATGGCTGATGATGATCTTTGTTCTTTCACGTTCCGGCGGAGTGAGCCCGGAGAGTGTAAATACGCTTTGCTGGCTCGTTTGTCTTCCCGTGCGGAAATGGTGTGCAGTGCCTGGCAGGTCGGATTCTTCATTCGCCTGGTGCCGGCAGAGGGGGTGTTCGCCAAGCTTGATGAGCTGGGCCAGCCTCGCTTTCTGGTTGTGAGCTTCACCTCCGACATGTCCATGGTAGCTTGGATGCCCTACCGAGTTGGAGAAAGCAGCCAGTCAGCGAACTGGAGGTTTCATATAGAATGTTTCGGGCTTTCCCAGAGCGCTTCCCAGGTTTCCAGGGTGCACAGCGACACTCTTCGGACCCTGGCAGTGGGGCCGGGTCTCCATGATGATCGGCAAGTGGGCATTGGCCTCACCTTCGACCTGGCGGGCAATTTAAGCCTGCATGTGGAGCCTGAAGTGTGCACTAGAAACGGGCGGATGGCTGGTTGCTTTCAAGGGCGCTTAAGGCTGCTTAGATTGACTCTGCCTGTGGCAGACTTGGGCTTGCATACTTGCATCCTCAGGACTCGCAGCAGCTGCTGGCTGTCGATGTCGGAAAGGGCTTCCGGGCAGAGTTGACGCTGTGGCTGATGCGGCTGCGGGGGAAGAACACTTTCGGAGGCCTTGTGGTCGAAGATGCAGAGGCTACTCTGTGCGAACACCTGGGCGACGCCGTCTTACGCTCCCGGCATCTGGGCCATGCAGAAGGAGTTCTGCTGCTGAACCGGAGATCGCTGTGCAGACCTTTGGGAGATCTGGGCCTCACCCGGGACACGAGGGACCCCTGCTCTCCGTGCTCCCCGTCGGATCTCGAGACAAAGGAGTGGCCCCGATCCCATTCAGAGCAAATTTCGCGATCGCATCCACAAAGTTCCCACAAAGCCCACAAACCCGCAAAGTTCCCACAACGCTCCCTTCGGCCCAAGTGGCGCTGCTTATACCGAAGCTCATTAAGGCGCACGGACGCGGCTCGCCGCTGCGCCCAGTCTCCGGAGGCTCGGCCCCCCTTGCGTGGAGCTCCCGTGCAAGAGCTGGTGCGACGTGATGTGAGAGTCTTCGGAGCAGTTGCGCAGAGTCCTCTGCAGAGGTCCTGATCGGCTGGCGGGTAAAGGTCTCGGGCCTCGGAGAGGGCGTCGTCACCGGACTGCGGAGGAGGCATCTGAGGCCCACGCTCTTCAAGATCTCAGGCGCGTGCGCCGGGCCTTCATTTTTGGGCTGAGTACACTGGACTGGGCGGTTGTGCGGCATCCGGGCTTCCAACGCATCCTGTAGTTGGCTTTATAGGCACAACGAGCTCTCTGACTCATTGCTTTAGAAACACAGCAAGACCCTCAGGTTTTTTGGCTTGGGTGTAGGGCTTCTGTGAGAGAAGGCCCGGTTTCCGCAGCCGCATTCTTGGCAGGCCTTGGCCAGCTTGATGGCCCTTCGCCTGTGGCAAAGCTACGAGAGGTGCCACTGCGAAGGCAGGCGCGAACGCCTCAGCCGGCACTGCTTCTGGCATCGTCTCCGCAGCACGCTCCTCCGTGAGACTAAGCGTCTGAGGCCCTTTCTTCCCTGCGGCGGAGGGTATCACTTTGAACTCATGCGAAAGGAGGTCTTTTTTGAACAGGCGATTTGCGTTTGAAACGTGCCGTATAGTCACCCATGCAAATGAACACAGGCAGGATGCGAGAAGTCTTGCCTTTTGTGGCGCAGTGCTGCCCACATGTACAGCCAAGCATCATTGCTCCATTTTTTGGGCCGGATGCCCAAAGCAGCGCGAATTTCAAAGCGAAGTTTGTGCAATCCACGACGCACCTAGACGTTTGCTTCCTGCGTCTCGATAATGCTGGCAAGCGTGGTCTCAACACGGGACGCGCATAGTCCTAGTTGTACGTTGCACATCGACAGGAACCTCCCATGTGATGGCGATGAATATGGGTCCGACAAGCTCCATGCAGCTCGTGATGGATGCGAAGTTGTGCAGCGAGTGCATGGCTTTGCCACGAACCCGAAGCATCCTAAACCCTAAATTTCCCGAAGGCCTAAACCCTACACCCACCTCACCTCTCAACCCTAGAATCCTAAACCGCCAAAGGCCAGGCGCCTTGCCTGTCCAGGGTTTGGGCTTCGGGCCGGAGCCCCGGCTGGCTGCCGTGACCGGGGCGGTTTCATATTGGATTGGGCCCCCTGAGCCCCCCCCCTTAATGGGGTCCGGTTGGAAGAGGGGTTCTGTGTTGAAAGGTACCTACAAGGAGGCCTTCAAATCGAACAGTCCACTCTCCCCGTGAGTTGGTGTAGTGCACTGTGGCCGAAGCCGAGGCTTTGCGAAAGCTCCTCGTGCTGTTCTCCACTGCGGTGGTGCGGAGTCCGCCAGGCCGAGTGATCTGTCACCGCGTGACAACAAGGAACAGAGGAACAGAGCGCTTCCCCTTGCGCCCTACACTTGAATCGGCCCCTGCCAAGATACCGCGCCTGGCGCAATGCTGCAGGCCAGCTTCCAACAGGCACACGGGTATGCCCTTACACATGCGACCGGTACTCGCGAAGTTGCGAAGACAGGTCAACCGAAGAAGCCAAAACTTCTCCCTGGCTTGGTCATAGCGGATTGCGGCAACACATCGGCGCTAGCAACACTGCGTTGGTCTTTCGTCATATGCTGAATCTTCTGACAGCGTGTGTGTGTGTGTGTGTGTGTGTGTGGCAGCCATATCCAAGTCGGTGAGAGTTTCTGTCCACGTCGACCGCCAAGCACGATTGCTCAGCCCACGTCAGCATTGCTCAAGGTTTCGAGGATAGCACGCCGCGGATGGGTGCTAGAGAGTTTCAACAGACGTGAGGCCGCTTTTGTGGAAGTGAGCTGTGACCCCAGTTGCAGGTTTACAGCGCTGAAGCCTACGCCAGCAAAGTGGAGGCAACTGGACGAAAAACCTCGTGCACGAAATCATAGATTAGAGATCGTCTCCTTGTAGCCCTAAACCCTAAACCCTAAACCCTAGACCCTAGACCCTAAACCCTAAACCCTAAACCCTAAACCATAAACCCTAAATAGCCTCTTGGCCCTAAACCCCACACGCCAACAAAGAGCCCTCCCCCGTGCTCTCTGTTCTCTCAGTCGGCGCTTCTCCGCTTCGTGGCATCCAGCTGCCGACAGCTGCCCCAGTCCCAGGGTTTAGGGTTTAGGGTTTACAATGGGTATGCGTATGTGATGATTCTACTAAACACTTGATCTAGCGAATGATATTTTCACGAGGGGTTTTAACCGGAGGGTTTCTTCACTACAGGAGTTAGCTAATGATTGTTGAATTGCAGGAGTTTGCAGCAGTTTACAGTCTGCCGAAAGGCCAAAATCGAAGGCCTTCCGCTGGCCTGTGCCTCAAGATGCAGCAGCGGGTATATTTTGGCTGGTTTCTTGTACGTTCCAGGGCCCCTCCGGACTGTTGAGCAAAAGAGCTGTTCAAGTCTTATGCTTCGAAGCCCAGCCCCGCAAAATCCAGACAAAGCCCTAATAGCTACCACCTGGACCCCCAAACCCTGGACCTGAGTGCTCAGGCTTGCAGCGGCCCTTCGCTCCTCACTGCTTCCAGCAGGAGGTAAGGCAGACGAGGCCGGTCTCGGTTTCTCCGGCAAAGGCACCGTTGCAAGGCTAGGACCCTCCTGCTGCGCCATCATCGAAGGTCCTGCTTTAAGTGCAGACAGGAAAAATATTGACATCGTCAGAGGTTGATTCGGAAACTGCAGCATCAGGGGTTCGGAGACCGGGAAAACGTGAAAGCACGGATTCGCTGGGGGTGCCCCACCACCACGCCCTAGGAAGTTGCCCGAGTGGAGCATTTGGTTTCCATGAATCGCAGCTAGTTTCTGGGTCGCGGCACGTTCCCCATATGGATGCCCTTTATACAAGATCATCAGAAAAGTTGATGCGGTTGCGAGTAGAACCCTGACCCCAAACCTCGAAATCCAAAACTGTATCAGTACTTCAAACCCTCCACCCAAAGGCTATAGCTGCCATTTATTTGTTTTCAAGATCCCTAAACCCTAAACCCTAAACCCTAAACCCTAAACCCTAAACCCTAAACCCTAAACCCTAAACCGGGAAAGAACCTGCTGTGGCAGGCCGAAAGACGGTGGAAGCCCGAGCTTGTCAGGCTTTTGCGGTTCTGGCAAGGGGTTTGGTTCAGGGCTTAGGGTTTACTTCGGGCTTAGGGTTTAGGATTTAGGGTTTAGGGTTTAGGGTTAGGGTTTAGAGTTTAGGGTTTAGGGTTTAGGGTTTAGGGTTTAGGGGAACTTCCCCCAGTTCTAGGGGACATCTCACCTTCATGTACACTGCATCGTAGTACGTCGTACTGCGTCGTAGTGACAATGACTGCTGTTGGTGTTTTTGTTACTTCCTGTGTCTGCTGCCATGTTCTGACCGTTCCAACTTCTTCCGTGTTTGAGGTGTTTCCGGTTGTTTCTGTTTTTTCATCCCGTATAGTGAGACGCGGACCTGCTCAGGCTAGGGCCCTTCATGGCAAGCTTGGCGGAAGATCTGAAGAATGTGTCTCAGGTGTGAGACCTCCACTCGAAAGTTTGCATGCCTTGCTCGAAGTCCAGTAGTCCTCACCGAAGGACACGCCGCGTTTTGCTGCCCTGTACTTGGACCGGGTCAGCCTGACATGTTGAAGATACCCATGGCGGCAGTACCCTTCCCGGAAGTTCCCGAAGTCCTTTCATGTCCTTCCTGCCAACTGTTCCCTCAGCCCGCAGGCGGCGAATCCAGTGGTGCAGCACCTGGAGCCTTTGGCCAAGCTTTGGGAAGGCTCCAAAGCTGATCCTGGCGCTTCACGTTCTTCCTGTTCTATTGCCTTTCTTTTCCAACTGAAAATCACATATGTAGCAGCAACAGAGAGCTTGCATGAAGTTGGAGCAGCGCTGTGGGGACATGGATGGTTAAGCGAGGCAAGCACTGGTCTGCCTCGTGGACAGTGTAGTCTCTTCAAACACCTGGTGACCCCTCCGCCCTCTGCCGTCGGCCGCCTCCTTTGGCGTTGTTTCGGTGTCGGTGGGCCGCTTTTCGGAGGTGTTGGGCTTGCGCCTTTGGTTGTTTTGCTGGTCTCGGGGTTTGCCGGGGTTTTGCGTTTGGTTTCGGGCTGGGATCTGGGGGGCTCGTGGCGGAGGAGGTCGTCTTTTGGTTCGCAGATGCGATGTGCGCATCTCGGCCGAGCGTGGGTTTTCCCCTCCGCATCTAAGCTCAGTTCCCCGCACGTAGATGGCAGGCCTCATGCACCTCGTGTGACTAGCAGCTAGCAGCTCGTACTAGCAGCGCCGGCATGCAGGCAGCGGCGGTAGCAAAGCCTGTGCCTTGGACGATGCTGTTTTCAGCAAGCTAATTTCATGCAGAGGCAAGGAAGGATGGCCTGGCCCCTTCTCAGGCAGATGCGCTGAAGCTGATTGCAAAGCACCCCCTGTTAACCGATGCCTGGCTGCACGGTGCATAGACCGTTCTCGGTGCCACTGAGTGATATTGAGTGCCTGTTCAGGATGTAGTGCCAAAAGCGGCAGACGTGTCGCGATCTCAGAGCCGTCAGCATCCATCCTCTCGTAGCTCTAGTTGAGTCGGAATGAGCAGGCGTGCCGTTTAGTCCGTTGATGTTGTGACAGCCTCTCTTTGGCCTTTCACAAGGCTTGCTTGCGAGATGGCAGTGCGACTCGGTGGACTGGAACTTTCCTAGCTGCCGTTGATCAACGGTCTTGTAAGCCAAGGAAGTCCGTTTCGATGCAGACGTGCTCGCTTCGGGATGCCACGTGCCAAGACGGATTTCCCGTTTCGGGGCCTTTGGGGTACCATGAAGTCGGGCCATCCGAAGTGCGGTCCCAGGCCTGGGGCTTGGCGAGCTGTGGCCGGGCGTCGACAAGCCAGACTGCTCGAGTTCGATTCTCAGAGTGGACACTTGACTTCCAGCAACAAGTTAAGCACATCAACCAGATATCTTCATTGGAGCTCTGTGCCCTGGACCACTGTCTGCACGACAACAAGAGGGGTCACTTGAGGTACTGTGCCGGTCATGCAGCCGAAACGCCACATAAGTGCGCGAAGCGGGACACTGCGTAGGCGCTGGCCCGACTTATCGCAGGTCGCCGCTCAGCATCTGATGGAGCTGCTGCGGTGCGCGAAGGCGATGAGCCGAGCCATCGAACGCCCCGCCACTTTTGCACATCTTTTTTTCTATTGTGGGGGTTCCGAAAACAGGGGTACACTTTTAGGGGTCCTTATGTTAGGGGAGTCCTACTATTCGGGGTCTATGTTTCGGGGTCCCCTATGTTCGTAAACCCCCATGTACCTTCCTTCGCATTGGGACTGATTCTGCTCGACTTGGTTACGTGGTGGACTTTACTGGGATCCGAGTTCGGAAGGCGCTGGTGGTCCACATGCTCAGAGCTTCGGCTCCTGGGATTGCGGCGGTGCTTCCGGAGACCACGGCACTGCACCGCAACATTCCGACGGCATTCGGCCCTCAGCCAGTTTCGGAATGCATGGGCATCGCGCAGGATGGCAGCAACGGCGAGAGCGCCTGGGCTCTAAGCGCGCGGTTTCAAGAAGGCCTGGCCTGGAACGAGTTTCTGGCAAAGCCTGAAAGTGCCCAAAATTTCAGCAGGCTTCACGGCACATCTGCTTGCTTTTCCAGCTTCGTGGTCAGAGTAGATTCAGAAGTCCGTCTGTCCAGTGCCGATGGGGCAAACTCCAATCAAAAAGCAAGCCGAAGACTTCTCGGAAGTTGCTGGAAGGTCTGGTCCCACTGTCCTCGCTGTCGCATGCTCAGAGTCCAGAGCCTCCAGAGCCCGGACTTACTGAAACGGCTGCTGGGTCCAAGCGGCCCAGGCCACACCCGGCTTTGACGGTCCTGCAGCCGATGGTGCAAACCGTTTCAGAAGGCCGATGCAGTTTAGGGTTTAGGGTATTTAGGGTTTAGGGTTTAGGGAGTTGCTTCGTCTGAGCAAAGCTGCGGGGCAGTCTGGTACTGAGCACAGAGGCAGCCATGCTGGATACTGTAGTGCTAGACAAGGTACGAACCCTCCCTGAAACCAGGACCCATAAAGGCGGGGGCTGTACATATCAGTCCCAAAGCATCTTCGGACCTCGTGCTTTGCGCCGGGTGCCCGAGTCGTGTCCGCCGCAGGGCTGCTGGCCAGCATGGGCGACGTCCCGGTCACCACGTCGGAGTCCTGCGAGGCGCACGTGAGCGTAAAGAAGTGCGGCCGGATGACGCTTCTCATGTCTTCCGTCCGTGATCGCTATGAGCCCGTGAGGTATTGCTGCACCTGCGAGTCGCCCTCGGCCAGAAGCTCAGCAGACGGACAAGGTGGATTCGACTGGGTCTTCACATCTCCCTGGCTACTGTAGCCGCGCTGCAGTGTGCTTGCAAGCTCTTGGCATTGAGGCCTTGTCGGCGACCTGCAATCACTGCTAGAGGCCCCGAAGTTCTGTCAAGGCGAGAGATCGGTGTGAGCTGCTGTGAGTGGCAGGGCACAGCTCTCGTCTCGGCCAACTCCAAGTCCCAGGCCTTTGCAAGGGTCCAGCTTTGGCGGCTTTTGGGGGGCCACGCGGTGCGTTCACAGGCAGCCCAGCGGCTCGCCTGGACCCGCATGGAGCCGAAAGCCTCTTGGCTGTGATGTTTTGCCCACTGCTCCCCTCGATGCGACCCCGCCGAGAGCTGCTTCCACAAGTAGCTTCGAATGGCAGCCGAGGCCTTGAGCCTACTCCAGCAGCTCTACGGTACCTTGAAGAAGCTGCCCTCGGCGGCCTGGCTCGAACGCTTGGGCCCTGGCGAATCCCTGTGCACACGACCGCGTCAGCTTACGTCAGCTTATGCCAACTTGTGGTGCTGAGGCGTAGCTACGCTCATTGCGCGCCTGCGCTCATACCTCGCCTCGAGTGGATCCGCTTGGGATCCCGATGTTGCCAACTGAGCTTTTTGAGACAGTTTCCCTACATTTCCTTACGGAAAATGTTGGGCTTGCCTGGTCTGTTGTACATGAATCCAAAAGTCAAACTGAGGCAAGTCGCCTGCGGCTGAAGCTCCTTCCGCTGATGGATGGGTGCAGTGTCCGCCCGTCTCTCCATATTTGCCAAACGTCTCTGCTGCTGCTGCTGCTGCTGCTGCTGCTGCTGCTGCTGCTGCTGCTGCTGCTGCTGCCGCTCTGCTTTAGATGGCCAAAATAGCCATGCGCTTATTGCGCTCCGTTTGCAGGTGTGTAGCGAGAGGTGTAGGCTTGTCTGCCAGGTCTGGGGAGGCTTGGCGCCGCCCATGCGATGTGCCGAGGAGTTCTTGGTGGAATCGCAAGGGCCATACTGTCTTCTGCAGAATGCAGACATCCTGATGTTGAGAGCAACTTCTGCAGGTCACTTCAGACTGTAGGAAACCCTAAACCCTAAACCCTAAACCCTAAACCCTAAACCCTAAACCCTAAACCCTAAACCCTAAACCCTAAACCCTAAACCCTAAACCCTAAACCCTAAACCCTAAACCATCTCTTGGGTGATTTTGGCACATTATGCCAGGCTGATCCTCTCGGCCTCCTTGGGTCGCCCAAGTGCTCCCGACTTGCTGACCAGGCCGCAGCCTGCAGATTTCACGGGTTTAGGGTTTAGGGTTGAGGGTTTAGGGTTGAGGGTTTAGGGTTTAGGGTTTAGGGTTGAGGGTTTAGGGTTGAGGGTTGAGGGTTTAGGGTTGAGGGTTGAGGGTTTAGGGTTTAGGGTTGCTGCAAAGAAGAGCGCCACTTCCGCGCACAGTTTGCTTGTGAGGACCCCCATGGAGCTGGCCCGCTGCTTAGACATCCTTCGACGCGCCGCGACGCGGAAACCGACCTGGCAGTTTCCTGTAGCCGTGGTGATCCCAGCCACACCGCCCCAGGCCAGCAAGCTCGCCTCGGCCCTCTTGCACCGGGAGCTGGATGACCAGGACTGGGCCAAGGAGGCCCTTCGCCTCCGTGATACCTAAGGCATCTGTCACGACTGATCTGTCGCTTTCTGGGCAGTTTCTGTGCACAAGTGCTACTTGCACGGCTTCATGGGCTTGCCTGCCAGTCCTTGGTGAAGCTGACTCCTGTCGATGACAAGGTGAGCCTGTAGCAAACGTAGGCAAACTCCATGGCATTGGGCTTCAGCTGTGCAAGGCCAAAGAGCCGTCAGGTCGAAGTGAGGCCAGGCGTGTGAACACTTCAAAGCCTCATGAGCGGACTTGGCGACCTTGCTTCAGGAGGCCGCAGATGAGGAGGTTGCCGAGTGCGCGCCCACGCAGCACATCTTCTTGGTGCTCGATGCCGTCGCCCCGAGTAAGGGCGACTAAGGGCCCCAATTCAGTGGCGGTGCAAGCAGGGAAGTGCGCTCAGTACCAGGCCATCAAGGCCTTGTGGCCGCTCTCCAGCTGCCTCCTTAGAGGTCAAATTCTTTTTCATATGCAGGAGATGGTCTGCACAACTTCTGCCAATAGGCCAATAGGTGTCCCAGCACAAGAAGCCGACACTGAGGCTTCTCCCACATGTCCTCGGCACTTGCGCCCGAAGTTAGTGGCGGCCCGAGTGCCTCATCGGTTCATGGCCGTAATTGCTGCGCAGCAAACGTCTTGTTCGAGAGGTGGGTCTTGGCGGCTCAGGCAAGTGTAGCCAGGGCATTGCCAGCCGCTTGGAGAAGTTCAAAGGCACCAGCAGCGCAATCCAGGGGGTCGGAGAGAGCGAAGATTTCAATTCTCACCCAGCGCAGAGTTTACAGTCCATGTTTGCAGTGCAGGGGCTGTGAGTTCTAGAGATGCAGGGGGGGGGGGGGGCACTCGGCCACCTTGGGCCCTTGAGAGAACGGAGCCCGCCGTCACGATCAGAAGCACATGATGTCACAAGAACTTTCTCTCACTTCTTGTGCAACTTGAGGCTTTCCGACAATAGGGGTACCCTTGTTGGGGGTCCCTTTCAGGTGTGGGGTCAACAGCGGGGTACCCCTATTTTGGGAAATGCCCTCTTCGTCAGACCTGGGCATCGCTGGAAGTGCTGGGGCAGTGGCCCGTTGCCGCCTCGTGGCGGCCGCGGCGGAGGCCCGACAGCTCAAGAAGGAAAGGGTTTAGGGTTTAGGGTTTAGGGTTTAGGGTTTAGGGTTTAGGGTTTAGGGTTTAGGGTTTAGGGTTTAGGGTTTAGGGTTTAGGGTTTAGGGTTTAGGGTTAAGGGTTAAGGGTTAAGGGTTTAGGAGGTCAGGGTTTAAGGGTTGCAACCGGGGGCTTCTGGATGTTGAGGAAGGGTTCATGGGTTTACAAGGATGTAGCGAGCTGGCTTTGATGTTTGCCTATGAACTGGTAACTGGATACAGTACCCTAAACCCTAAACCCTAAATCCTAAACCCTAAACCCTAAACCCTAAACCCTAATATAGGGGTATCTCGGCAATAGATGCCGAGCAGGAAGTCGGGAAAGTGTGTTGGCGCCTGGCGGAAGGTGGCGATCCTGGAGTGGGGTCGCGGTGCCCAGCTGTGCATCTCCCGCATCTTCTGCTTGTGATATAGAGGTTTTTTAGGGGTTTAGGGTTTGGGGTTTATATTATGGGGGTTTCCGAAAATAGGGGTACCCTGTTTAGTGGTTCCCTTTAAGGGGATTCTATTCTATTTGGGGTCTAGAAGGGGTCTCCATTTTTGGAAATACCCATATGTTCCGACGGTTGATCGTTTGCGGGTGCTCAGCAGGAAGCTTCCGATGACATCTCTGCCCCAGGCAACAAATCCCCTCGCAATGCGACCGATGTGTGTGGAGACGACTTGCCAGGCCAGAGGGCGTTCCGTCTTGCGAGCAGAGTTGATTGCTCCGCTGAAGCAGTCCATTCTGTAGAGGTCATGTCGGAGATTCTTGTCTTGGATGTTTCTCTTCATGTGGGTGGTTGTCAAAATTTATGGTCCCTTTTTGGATCCCTATTAGAATGCGGCACCTAGTATTTAGGGGACCCCAAAACGGATCATTATTTTGACAACCACCCATGTGCAGGTGCAGCTGAGCTGGATGCCAAGAGGCCCTGCCATTTGAGGGTTCGATGGGCAAGCTGTCATTAAACCGGTCCGGGTATGTGTCTTGAAAGCAGAGGCAGTCATCAGATTCCTTACTGTGCAAGTGAGATGGCCACTACGCTTTCTGCGGTTTAATGCCTTCATGCGCCTCTCCTCAGCCCCTTGTGGGCAACCCCTCTCCGTGTAAGATACTGTACTTTTTTCACCAGCTCAGTTATTCGATGTGCCATTTGTGGCCTGCACTGCTCGGACACACCGGAGCTGGTCCCAGGCGGTCGATGATTCAGCGACGCTCGCTCCTTGCCCTGCCCAGATCCCGGCCGATCCCGGCCGATCCCGGCCGAGTTGACTGGTTAGTCATATCTCTCGCTGCCTGGATGGGCGGGGCCAAGGCGGCAGCATCTTCTAAGCAGCTTGGGGCACGTGTTCTCGGACGACACGGCATGGAGCCCGGTCTGCCTGCTCGGTTTTGCCGGGTGTGCTGGCTCAATTGGGCTCTGGTGCTCTGAGGCTTCATCGGCCTTGCACTTCCTGCTGACACCCGCCACTCTGCTGCGCTCTTAGCCCACTGTCACCTCTTTGGAGCGGGGCTCTTCTGGAGCCTTTGTGAGGACACGACTCCGACCTGCCTGGCAGCCTGATGCCGGGGCTACTCCTTCGGCGGCCCGCATCTGAGATGGATGGCCTTGAAAATGCATTGAAGGATCTCCCAGTGCACCTTGCATCCCAGGCCCTGGTAGCTGCAAGCGGATTCGTGTGCGTACCGGCCTGAGATGAAGCAGAAATCTGCGCGGAACTTCTGAGAGATCCAATAGACTTACTACAAGTGTACAAGTGAAGAACTTGAAGTGCTGCAGGCCTGGGGTTTGAACTTATGTGCGATGGCCTCCACCACCTCGAGCCGGCCCCTTAGCAGGAGAGCCCCGGTACCCTCACAGATGTACTCAGTGCGCAGAGGTGTGCGCAACTTCAAGCTCCACCGATCCCTTCTCCAAAGCCTGGCAGGCTTGCGTGGCGAAGCCTTACCATCTACCGCTCTTGGCAGTGTTTCATTGCAAATGGCGGCATGTGGGTTGCCCTGACAGGCTCATGCTTTGAGACATCGGCCGCTTCCATGGGGGACGACGAGGCCGAGTGGCGAGCTGTGGTTGACTGTGGGGGCGTTTGGAAACATGTCTAAAACTTGTCAGAAACATGTCAAAAGCTGGTCAAAAACATGTCAAATGTCGCATGCTCATGTGGCCAGGACTGGCCGGCATGCTGCCACTTCCTGGCAGTGCTCGCCCAAGACTTGGCATGAGACGCTCATGGAAGGGCCGCCCTTTTCCGAGGTCCAGTTCCACGGCATGCAGCTGCTTCTTGAAGAGAGAGGCTGCTGCACTGAACGACGTGATCTGGTGCGTATCGCAGCAAGATGCATCGTGGCTTCCTGCGTCGCTTTCCAGGCGGGTTTCAAGCGTCACCATTGAGCTCTGCATGGCGCTTGGGCTGTAGACATCGTGAGCTGACCGTTTCCCGACCGGCACTGTAGAGTGTGGAACTCCCATGCTGTCACTAACACAGCTTCGTTTCTGCAAGGGTTTAGTCTTCCCGGACACTCCAAATACTAGGAGCCAGCACATTCATGGTGTCAGACGGCCAGGCCACATTGAGTACGGCATGCATGAGGCATGAGCCCATCGAGTGGGCAAAAGCCCACAGAGCTCCATCCAAGGCCGAGGACACTTTGATAGCCGCGGGCACCGCGATCGGTGAGGAGGCGCCGGAGCGATCGCTTTTCCAAGTTGCCAGCATGACATGCTCTATGGGGTTCCGAAATTCGGGGGGGTACCTTCTTGGGGTCCTTATTACAAGGGAATCCTACTATTTGGGGTTTTATATTAGGGGTCCTAAACCCTAAACCCTAAACCCTAAACCCTAAACCCTAAACCCTAAACCCTAAACCCTAAACCCTAAACCCTAAACCCTGATTCTCGTAAACCCCTGAGCTGTGGGCTTCAGGCATCGGAGCCCAGGCTCCTTGCAGCCGACCGGCTCCATGAGCTCCAGGAAGCCTTGATCCAGTATGGACAGGCTGCTCCGGGGGCAACGGGTTTAGGGTTTAGGGTTTAGGGTCAACAAGCACAATATTACCAAGAGAAGAGCACCTGAGGTTCTAGCATGCTCTTAGCTGTACCTTCTAAACGCTTAAAAGCCGCTTAACAGGCTTAACACATCCTTTGCCAATGTGCGGATCGATGGCTATTGCTGCTTTCGGGGTGGTGTCCTTTTGGGGCTTCTCGTGGAACCAGGCATCTTCCGCTGTGCAGCAGCTGCAAGGACGCGCAATCTTACTGATGGACGCAACGTCCGATCAGCATGTGCCTGCTGTAGGACTTGACTGGCCTATGTCCTTCGACGAGATTCTGCGTGCATTTGCGCCTGAGGCTTTGAAGGTAGAGATTTGAAATAACTGAGGTTAATTCTCCCCGATGCCAAATTTTTTTTGCTCAGGCTACCTGCTCTGGTCCAACTGGAGACAGTCTGCAGACAGCGGCAGGCGAGCGATTTAGAAGAGATGGAAACATATGCCAAGTCGCAGCATGAGTTCAAGCAAACGCAGAACCTCGGCACTGAAGCCAGCAGGTCATGTCAGCAGCCGACGCTGCCGCGGCTTGTGGTGCCGTTTGGGTGGAGGGCTTAGGTCAGCTGTGTCTGACTGCCAAATGCCCCTGACTGCTTGGAGGTTCATGGATGCTTGTAGCCCCAAGTACAAGTCTAATCACTCAGAACCTACTTAGGGGTCTCAGGGGCATAAGTACAGTTACAATTTTGGGTTATAAGAAGTCCCGGCTGCCAATGTCCCTGCCTGGAAAGCGTCAGCACAAAGGCGCGGACGGCTCTTTGGAGGCTCCACTCGGGTGGGGGCGTCCTGGTGTCCGAGGCCAAGCATCAGAAAGCCAAAGCCCTGGACCCGATAAGCCCTAAAGCCTGGGTTTAGGGTTTAGGGTTTAGGGTTTAGGGTGTAGGGTTTAGAGTTTAGGGTTTAGGGTTCAGGGTTGAGGGCCTAGGGTTTAGGGTTTGGGGTTTCGGGTTTAGGGTTTAGGGTTGGGGTTTGGTTTCTGAGGCCTGGAGGGCTTGACGCGTGCGAGACCGCTTCCCAGCTGTGCATGGACGGCCCTGCTCTCGGGATCCGGGTCACGGCCAAAAGCTACACTTACTGTTGGAATGAGGGAATGAGGGCCCTACATATACCCTTTAAGGAATTACATGGGGTACCTCATTCCTTCATTCCCCGCTAACCAACAGTAAGTACAGCAAATGCTGAAGCAGCTAAAGGGCAAACTTGTTGCTGCATCGGTTCTCTGCCTAAGGCCGACGACGAGCCGAGGATCTTGAGCAGGAAGTCAACATCAGAGTGCTGGAGGATCCACCGCCCCCGCGCTCCTCTGAAGAGTTTTTTGCCAACGCGCCAGAGAAGCCCCAAACCCGAAACTCTAAACCAGAAACCCTAAACCGAAAACCCCAAACTCCTAAACCCTAGACCCTAGACCCTAAACCCGAAACCCTAAACCCTAAATCCTAAATTCGAAGCCCTAAAGCCGAAACACTAAGCCCGAAACCCTAAACCCTAAACCAGGAGCTGGTGGTCGACGGTCACTTGGGTGAGTTGGAGCCTGCTGCGGCCGACGCTGACGAAGAGGTGCGAGCCTGGAGGGTGTAGGGCCTTAGGACTTAGGGTTCAAGGTATAGGGTCCTCAGAGAGTATCAACTGTAAGATGATTTTCAGTTCAGCTCTCTTCAAAGGCTTAGAGTTTAGGGTGTGTTTTGGGGATGGGTTTTGTTTTGCACGGTTTCGGGGCCACGGTTTACACTGGGTTTGCACTGGCTGCAGCTTTGTATGAGCAAATGTACCATTCTATTGTTTAAAACAGAAATATCAGCATACATACATATGGGTGGTTGTCAAAATCATGGTCCCTTTTTGGATCCCTATTATAATACGGCACCTAATATTTAGGGTACCCCAAAAGGGATCATAATTTTGACAACCACCCATATACATATATTCATAGATCCATTTGTGAAGATAAGTATGCATACATGAATAAGGTAGATATGTATCTCTTCACTGACAAGAAAAGGCGCAAAAAACATACAGCGACATGTATGAAGACTAAATGTACAGATATACGAGAATATTAATATGTAAGTATATGCGGAAATACATGTATACTGTATATACATATCCAAATATGTAGAAGCAGAAGTATATCCGTCTACACATACACAAGATGCATGTACGTATACGTATAAGTATAGATATAAGCAACACAAAGAAATGACGATCACCACATCCAGATACATGTGGATGTAATATTTGATGACACGTATACCACATGTATTATTACATCTATGCATATGTATAATATGTATATATGTATATAGAGACATGCATACATACAGGTTTACACAGGTGTTGACACATATGCATACATGCATAGATATAAATGTAAATATAAATATGAAACAGGCATAAAAAATAAATGTATGTATATCTATCTATCTATTTATCTATCTGTTTATGATTCGGAAAAAGGCGGCAACACACACAAGCACGCAACAAGTATTTATATATATATATATACATATATATATACACATATACACAAGTCTACCAGTAAATAGAAGTATGGCATAGTATAGTATAGAATAGTACAGTACAGTACAATACAGTATAGTATCGTGTAGTATAGTATGGTAGAGTAAGGTATGGGATTGTACAGTATAGGAGAAAAAAGCACGGAATAGTATAGTATAGTACAGTATAGTATAATACAATATAGTCTAGTATCGTATAGCACAGTACAGTGGAGTGTAATACAGTACAGAATAGTATATAGCACCGTATAGTGATTCACAGGGGCCCGGTGGGGGCAGGGGGGTGTTGGACGTCCAGGCGGCCGCCTGGCGCCGCGAGGCTTCGGACCTGCAAAGGTGGGGCCCAGCTAGGGTTTAGGGGTTTAGGGTTTTGGGTTTAGGGTTTAGGGTTTACGGTTTTGGGTTTAGGGTTTAGGGTTTCTACTAAGGGTTTAGGGTAACTCTTTCTTTTGGGGAACTCTGGTGTCTGATCCCCAGGCTTTGCCGGCTCCGCCCGCCTGTGGATCCGCTACCGTGGCTGGAAATGCACGGGCACCAAGGGAGAGGAAGACAGTGAGGGTTTCCTCACCAAAGGCTTTTGAAATGCCGACATATGTTGAGAATCATGACTGTGTACAAAATTGCCAACTAATGATATACGGGGTCTCCTTGTAAAAGCGTTTTGTATACTTGGCCACCACTCCGAGGTCGGAGTGGGATCTGTCCACCACGATAAAGAAGGAAAGTGTTTCGTCCAAGTCAGGCTGAAACATCGCAAGCGTTTTCAGGGTACGAACCATTGAAGGTTTTTCGAAAGCCAAGCCGAAGCCTTTCTGTGTTGGAACACGCGCGCTGGTGCAGGTGCAGGCGCAGAAGCGCACAGGACCACAGACTCGCTCGCACATACGCACACACATTAAAATGGCAAGACAACTGTGGGCAGCATGCGGCTGTCATTTTGGCCACAGCCCCCGCCAAGAAGTGGGCAACATCTTAGTGCCCAATGAGACGTTGCAGGAGGGGTTAACAGCTCGGCGGCTGCGTTGCTCATGTACGGCTGATCAAGTTGTGCTTCGAACTCGCAGATCGTTTCACGAAAACGGGCGTACCATCAATTTAGCTGAAGCTCACGCTCTTGTGCCCTCTGATTGTACAACTCAGGCCAAGCGTCCAGGCAGTTTCAGGAGCAGGGCGCTTGGTCATTAAGCTCGTGCACTCAATGCATGTGCTACGTCTCTGTTTTTGTCGATGCCTAAACGTTTAGCTCCACATTCAGTGACATGTGCACCTACAAAGTTCGAACCGGGTGTTCAGGCAATCCCGGCCAATGAGGCAACAACCGCTACGGGACACATTGCATGACTCCAAATGCAAAGCCCGAAACCTTCAGCCTAAGGGTTGTTCTGCAGAACTTGGCTCAGCAGTAGCAGGAAGTGCCCCGATCCCTCGTGGTTTGGGTGTTGCTCTGTGAACTCCAGAAGCAGATGCTACCTTCAACGACCAGCTAGCTCAGCGCATGTGCCTGCCTTCGTCGTAAATCCCAGCCACACCCGATACTTGGGTTTTTTCAGTCGTCCACCATGGCCGCTGTCGAAGCTGGGCAGCAGTTGCTTTTGTTTGGATAGGTTTTTGCTCTCATCACACAGATTCTATCTGTCGATCTTGGTGACTTGTGAGCCGCAGTCCGCCCAAAAGTCGCGGCTGTGGCGCAGCTTCTGAAACTCGCAATGCTGCAAGGATCATGCCTACGATGTTGAGGATGATCTTGACCTCCTTTCTCCCAGGATACGTATGCAGAAGCATGAGGCCCGCGAAGGGGCGGTTTAGGGTTTAGGGTTTAGGGTTTAAGGTTTAGGGTTTAGGGTTTAGGGTTTAGGGGGAGCCCGGGGCATGCAGGGATTATACGCCAGGGTCTGCTGCCAGGATTGGCTGATCTCGACCAGCTTGGAGCCGCTTCGTGACAGCTTCGAGGACAGCAGCTTGGATCAATATTGGGACCCGCGGGGTTGCAAGACACCTGCACGGTTCGAGCCACGGTTCTTAGGGGTGGGGGTGCTATAGTGGTAGGTCTGCCCACTGTTTGAGGCAGCTTTCAGCAGCTTCTGCACCAGTTTGCATCCGAACATGCTCAAGACTTCACGGCGCTGTGGCCAGACGGATCCCATCCATTGCTACCTGGATGCAAGAAGCGCTAAATGTGCATCCTGCAAGCTACGGGCCTGACCTGGCCGCACACTTTCAAGCGATTTGCAATGGAGCGCCTGTGCCCAAGGCTGTGGACGCTGCGTGCCAGGCTCAGGGAGTGTCTCACAATCCGTGCCGGTATCGAGTGCCTGAAAGGGATCTTTGCGATAGAGCCCCGCGGCAAGCTCAGACAGCATTTCTCAGCACCTCTCTGTGCCAAGGGCATCAAGAGTACAAGAACATGTTCGAGTCGCACCTCGAGCAACCGGGTGGCAGCTGTCATTTCGGTATGCAGAGTCCCGTAGTATCTTTGATGTGTGCTGGGCTCAACGATGCTATGCTGCTCCGAGGAAGACCCTTTCCGAGATTGGGATGACCAGGGCAGCTTAGCTGGAAAGTGATGCTGGGGTTTAGTTCAGGGTTTAGGGTTCAGGGTGCCCACCCCAGGCCAGCTTCCAATCTGCGATGCAGCACCTCCAAGATATGCGAACATCTCTGGGGGAGCTGCAGGCAAGGATTCCCAAACTCTCCACTGGTAGATACCCCCCAGAACACATTCTGCAGGCAGACCTGGACTCCTTCCTGAAGAGCCTTACGGCAGCTGATGAGTACAGCTCCTTTTTGCAGGCTCGGAGTGAGAATGCACACAGAGCAACGTGAAGCAAAAAAGTATGGAGCACAGGTGCTCTCTAAGCGTCAGCGCTTGCGCGCTCGCCGCCTCGGCAGCCGGGCTGGTCGAATGCGGGGTGTGGCGGTCCTACCAGTAGGAGAGGTCCTGGGAATGGCCCCGAAAAAGGTGCAGGGCAGGCCTTTTTGGCGCTTTTTGGCGTGGTCTTGTGGGAAGTGCCCACGTTGTGGAACCTCCGCTCCAAGCGGTTTGGGCTGGTCCCACTTTGTGGGGGGCGGGGGCAGAGAGGTTTGCTTGTTCTAGACCGCTGAGTAGGCCTTTTGCATATCGGTCTCTGTGAACGTGTAGATGTGTGGAGGTCATGCTGATGGAGGTGTACAGGCAGCAGGACCCTGCTCGCGCAAGGGTGGGGAGTCGCAGAGATGCCCACGGCTTGGCGATGTGTGGAGTGGTATGATGCGAGGATGCTGGCCTCCTAAGTGCTGTGCCCGACAGCCAGCAAATTGAGGCAGGAGCTGTGTACTTCAGAATGAAGTCCATGCTCCAAAAGCCCCCTTAAGGGCTGGCCCGTTGTGGGCTGTGGCACCACCCACACCCCCACGCAAGGAGTTCCTAAGATCCCAGCCCCCATGATTTTGCAGGACTCCAACCCTAAGCCCTCAACCCTAAACCCTAAACCCTAAACTCTAAGCCCTAAACCCCTAACCCTTAAACCCCTAAACCCCGAACTCAAGATCTCAAGCTGTCCCACAGACCAAGCTGCCCGAAGCCAGTTTGGGACTCTGGACAGGTCACCGTTCCTTCCTGTTCTGGAGGCCGAGCAGGGTAGGGATCACGTGGCAGCTGTGGTTCTTGCGGCTAAGGATAGCTTAGGGTTCAGGGTTCATGGTTTAGGGTTTAGGGTTCAGGGTTCAGGGTTTAGGGTTAGGGTTTAGGGTTTAGGGTTTAGGGTTTGGTTTAGGGTTTAGGGTTTAGGGTTTAGGGTTTAGGGTTTAGGGTTTAGGGTTTAGGGTTTAGCACACCCTCAGTTTCATCGGAGAACCTGCCGTCAAAGTTTCTTTCTGGCGTCACTTCCAGGATACGCCGCCACATCGGTGCCCGTGGAATATCAAGGCATCGCTTGGGGTGTCAGTTTCATGTATCACTTCTTGGCAGCAGATCCCAGTATTGGCGCTCTGCCCCACCCCACCACCTCAGCACCACCCCCCAGCACCACCCCAGCACCACTCGCTACCAAGACCCCTACCACCACCCCTACCACCGCCCCTGCCACCACCCCACCACCACCCCGCCACCACCCAACCACAACGCCCACCACCACGCCACCTCCGCGCCCACACCACACCGTAAAACCACGCACCAACACTGCCAACCCAGCGTCGCCAACCTCGTACCAAAGGCCGTGCGGCACATACGTCCGAGATGTCCAACCCCCCCCACCCCCCCCCCGCCTTCCCTTCTCCCTCCGGACCACGGTTTGGGCCTGGGAGCGAGTGGTGACTGGCATGTTGCACACAACCTACGCAGTCATGTTGTGTACCACTCTGCTCTAGGCTACCAGTACCAAGTGCCTATCCCTTCTGGCTACAGCGCGGGCCACAGTTCAAGTGGGGAGGAACCTGGAAGAGAGCGGGGAGAGAGAGGAAGAAGAGATTGAGCCTCTCCTTGTCTGGTGGCTAGGGCCTAGGGACTCCCTGTTGAGGTGATGGGGCGTCCTTCCACGTGTCCGTCGTGGTGCCTTCGAGCTAGGCCACGCTATGGCCTGTTCCTCAGGTCGCAGTGTCGATGACTTTGTGCGACCAGCACAAGTCATTCCAGAAAGCTCTTCCATGTTCCGACCTTGCCTTCCTTCACTGCTGTTCTGCAAGAAATTCTGGATCCTCCCCTGTCTCTGCCCCTTTCTCCCTCACCAGCTCAGCTCCAAAATCGAGTTGCCCTGTTTATGGCGGAGGTCCTGTGGCAGCGTCTGCTCAGCAGTGCCGAGACTCGGCAAGATTGTGCATATCTAAGCAGGACCTTCAGCGTAGCGTTGGGTCTCAAGGTGGCTGGCTGTGCCTAGCAATGCATCTCTATGCCTTGGTTGGAGCTTCCCTGCAAGCTTCAGCAGTTGTTCAGGCCTTGGCTGTCCCCCATATCGCAAAGACCGGCTCGCAGCTTTGACCTTAAGAACAGAATACGTGAGAAGATAGAGTAAGCTGCGCCCATGACTCGCCTCTGTTCTTGTTCATTTCATGGGTCATGGCTTGACGCCTGCTTGCCCCCGTATGACATGTCTGATGTGTGGTACACCAGCAAACCCAGAGAAAGGATGCGCAACTGCCCACCGCAGTCCTCGGGGACGCATGGACATGAGCCAGGGTCGGCAGCTCCAACGCCCAAAACTTCCCCAAAATGCCCGAAGCCCCCGAACTCTACAAAACGGCTGCCTACAAAGCACGGGGCCGCCCGAAAAAATTCGCCGGCCAAGGGGCTTCTAAGGAGCGGGAGGATTCCGAGGTCCTAAGCCCTTCGCGGCTTAGGACTTGTGAGGCTTCTTTCTCCAGGGCTTTAGGTGATTTGCGACGCCCAGGTCCTTCGTTGTGAGATGTCTGGGGGTATAGGACTTGGCGACCGCTGGCTGTTGTTGGGTCAGCCTGCAGCAGTCGAAAGGGGAGGCAAGTCCTAGTGACGTTGACTGTTTTGATTTGGAGCCATTCAGTTTTGTTTGAAGCTTCTCAGTTTGGGGCAGTGCTTCCGAAAGGCAGCTTATGCAGTAAGCCGTTGGCTGCCGTTTGAATTTCACCGGTACTGTCTGAGCATCGTGGCCTACTGTGAACGTTTGGCCAGTTTCGGGCAGAGTTCCCGTCTGCCAAGAACTACCGCTGAGTCCAGGCGAATCCAGCTGTCAGAGACACTTCCTTCATTTACAGTGCTGGAGAAATCCCACGCGCTCACTCTGTTGTCTGTATATAGTGGTTTCCGCAAATTGGGGGTACCCTTTCTGGGGCTCCTATAATGAGGATTATAGTATGTTGGGGTAAATTTAGGGGTACCCCTATTTTCGAAATGCCATATAGTAGCCGAGGTTGAAGAGTGCAGCGTCCGCAGGATTACTTCAGCAGGCTGAGATCGCAGCATTCAGAGCGCATTCGCGGCATGGTCTAGGTGCTGCTCTTACGTTGTCTGGACCACTGGGCTACCGACCGGCCTGCGGTTTAGGGTTTAGGGTTTCGGGTTTCGTGTGTTTAGTGTGTTTAGGGTGGCGAACCTGTGAGGAATGTGAGGCAGGGCTGGGCCTGGTGTCTCCAGTGTACAAATGTTACAGAGATCTTCCGGCAGATCAGTCCACCTCGGCCCGCTCGCACACATCATTTCTGTCATCTATCAGTATGCTGCATGCAAGCAGACGAGGAGACGTGGGGAGCATCATGCGGAACATCGAACGAAGCCTCGCCGTCACCGAATGGTGGGCAGTGCTTGCGGGTCGGGCGGCATGCGAATGAACCGGTCGAAAGACTATTGACCACGCACTCAATGCTGTACAGCCTGCATCCAGGTAAACTTTAAGCTCCTTCGCGGACCTTCGCGGACCCGAAAATCCATGCTGTGCTCAACATGTTATGTTGCTGTCCGCCGAGCTCGTGCCAAGGTGCTTCCACTCTGCGTATTCAATTTTCTGTCCAATGTCTAATGCTTTTGCCCGAGGCCGCTGGTCAGCAGCCACCCGGCTACCAGGCCATACATGTACGGTCGCTGTGGTCTGCCTGTGTGACTTCAAGCATTTATAGGCTGCCTAGTGTTGCGGAAAGTCACAAGCTTCAAGGCCTCTGTCCCATAAATAAGAAAGCTTCTAGTAATTCTTCGTCTGCTGAACTGCAGGGCCACGAACTTAAGTGCCTTGGCTTGATGACTAGGTGAGCGACAGCACACGCACCTAAACCCTAAACCCTAAACCCCAAACCCTAAACCCGCAACCCGCAACCGTCAACCCTAAACCCTAAACCCCAAACCCCAAACCCTAAACACCCTAAACCCTAAACCCTAAACCAAAAACCCTAAACCCTAAACCAAAAACCCTAAACCCTAAACTGTGACAGGAGCTTTGCCAGGAGGTCGCTGCCTTCGTGGCCGCCGTGGGGCCCTCGAGATCGGCAGAATTCTCCGACTTCGGCCCCACGACCCTGAACCCTTAAACCCTAAACCCTAAACCATTGAACTTTTTGAGTCGTTTTTGGGCATCTGAGGTCTGCCGACCTGACCGAATGCCCCTTGCCAAGCTTCGCAAGAGCCGCGGTTACTGTCCGGGGTGCCTCTTGCGTGCTTCTTCTCCCTTGAGGCAGCGGATCCTCCCCCATCCGGCGCCGAGCCCAGACTCTGGCGGCCAATGTGGCGAAAGAGGACTTTGGGCCAGCTTGGGAGTTGCTTGGGCTCGGCAGGAATCTGCACCAGACCCTGCCGCCATGTCGGAGCTGCAGAACCTGTCCAGCCGAAGCTCCCAGTTTAGGGTTTAGGGTTTAGGGTTTAGGGTTTAGGGTTTAGGGTTTAGGGTTTAGGGTTTAGGGAGCCGATGTGCTGTGAGCACGCCTCGACATGGGCGCTGATTGTTCTGAGGCTCGGCGTCCGGCTTTGCCACGATCCTGGTACAGCCGTTTTAGACGAGCGGCCTCCTGGCTTCCTGCAGTTCGGGGTGATGTGGCTGAGGTCCAGAGGCTGACTTCCAGATTTCCGCTGCATGCGGATCTCACTGGACCAGTGTTGCTGTCAGTGCAGGCAGGGGTGTAGCGTGCACTGCATGCACGCTTCGCAAGTTCTAGCAACAGAAACTCAGGCGCTCGTTCACGGACTGCAGTTGCTGCGGACAACTGAGCGACCGAGCGCCTGGTGGTTTCAGAGCTTTCTTCTTCAGTTGCCACAGCCCAAGGCACCGCCATCTTTGGCAACATCAGTCAGCCTCTGCTCTGGCTGCTCCATTCTTAGACTTCTGGGAGAGGATCTACCGCCGTGCCTAGACCAAGCCGAGCTGAATCGGCTGAACCCCGCAACTGTGCTGCCTTTGTTCTTCCTTTGTCCTGGCCATGCAAGGGTCACCAGCTTGGTGAGGCTTCCGCGGCAGGCGTTGCCGACGCCCCGCAGTCCCCCGCAAGCGAGCCTGGAGGCGAGCCGTAGTGAAAAAGCGGAGAGAAGCGAAAGTTTGGAAGCCGAAGCCGAGAGCTGCAGTTGCACCAGGTTTGCAGGCAGCGCTGGGACTGGAGGCGGGCCGTAGCACTTGAGAACTCGCTCCCATGTCCAGTCAATGAACCTACATTCACATGCTTGTGGATGCGCCAGCATGAACCCGGGTCCTTACGTTTGAGTGCCGAGGGGCGCTGATTTGCAGAGTCCTCTGCGCCTGGCAAGTCTCGCAGGTGGAAGAGGCACTGGGCAATCCGGAAGTCCTTTGCTGGTGGCTCCGTAGGATCCTCAGGAGTGCTTAGAAAGCACACTGCGTGCAGGCTTTGCTTTGCCCTTAGGCTGGACGACCCTCTCGCGTCGGCGCGCTTCCCTACAGGCTCCACCCCCGCACACTGCCCGGACCTGAGCCTTGTTGGAAAGCGCCCCCAAAAACTCCCTACACTGCCCTAACGAACTAAAAACATGAAGCGCCGAGGCCTTGCAGATGCTGCGAAGGCTGAGTGTCCTTCAGCAGGAGGACGAGGACCTTCGAGTGGATGCCTCAGGGGTCTTTGCATCAGCGCGCGTGCACAAAGAACTGAATGGCCCGAGTTGTCCCCCATTACCAACTTAGGCCAAGGAGGACATCGATGCACTCACGCCCTTCAAGCTGGCAAAGGCGGGGAGCCCCTTGCGCGCTTGTCGCAACTGCCGATGTTCCTGACCGCTGCACGGAGCATGACCTTGCCTTTGCGAATGCGGAAAGGCAAAGAAGCCTGACGACGCGGAAGACGAGGAAATTTTCCACATGGCTGCTAAAAACCAAACGAGCGCGCGAGTGAAGAGATGGGGAAGGGATGGGACTCTGATTGGGCTCCGTGAGGATGCCGGAAGGCAAGAAGCGCTCTTTCCAGGCTGGGCTCTCTCTCGCAACTGAATGTTTTTGTACACACACATATATATATATATGAATTATTTGGATAAAATGCGTACTATTGTACTATAGTATAGAACAGTATATATGTATATGTATATATATATATGTATATATTGATGGTAGACTCATGTAGAACCGTGAGGTGTCCGAGTGTGCTCAAGAACCATGTCGAATTCAGAGGGAGAGAAGGGAGGGGCGGGCTATCCTCTGAGGCGAGAACCAAGTCGAGGCCTTGGCGGCACTGGGTCTCAACGAGGACGCCTCTGGGAACCATCGGAATTATGGGTTTAGGGTTTAGGGTTTAGGGTTTAGGGTTTAGGTGAGGACACAGAGACTCAGAGACTGTTCAGAGCCCGAGTTTCTGGAACAAGTCTCGGGCTTGAGTCGATTTTGAGGGGTCTGTGTAATTTTGCATTGCGATAACCCTTGCATTTTAACATCATGTGCATATCGTCCCGTTGCATTACCTCGCAAGCCCTCTGCAGTAGAAAATAGAGCGTTCGCTCCTGCATGGCTTAACGGTATTCTCAACTCAGTGCTTGTGATTACACCTTGGAGTTTCCCTGATAACTATAGGTTATCAGCCGTATAGCCTACAATGCTTGCGGATGCGAACCTGGAGAATGCTTCACCTGAACTTGTACCTGCCGAAGAAGCAGCTACAGAACGTACAGGACTACCTCTGCTGCTCCCGGCAACGGGAAGCCGAGCAGGGGCACCAGAGACGCACCTAGGTCAACAGTCGTACCCTCAAGCAGTGAACTTCGCTAACATGTCCATGCATGATGGTCGGAACCTCAGCATGGCGGCGAACTTCTTTTCGCAGACGAATGTGTTTCATGTTCATGATGAGAACCGAGCACGTCTTAGGACGGAGCTAAGTTTCTTAGAGATTGAAGCGGAGAGAAGGCACACACTGGCCATGGAAGAACAGGCCCGTGCAAATGAACAAGGTGTTTCGAACCTTGAGGAACTCGCCGAAAGAGTACATGCTACTCGAATGGCATCGTGCGAAGAGCGATTCGCGAGGTTCGAACAACGGTCAGCCACCAGGGAACTTGGATTAATCGAAGAGCTTGACGAAATGCAAGCCCGATTTGCAAGCATTGAGCAAAACGTTTCACAATCAGAGGCGCTCCTCGCCCAAAGGATGCAAGAACAATACCATCAACAACCCAACAGTTTTGCTGCACAACAATCGCAGTTCCTCCTCTCGGAGTTCGAAGAAAATTTCCAGGTCTACCAAAGAACCGAAAGGGAAGAATTCGACGCGATGTTGGATGCTGCGAAAGAACAGCAAGACGAAATTGAGGACAAGCTATTGGCCACTGAAAGGGCACTTAGGTTCGCAGAAGAATCGCAACAACAACAAGCCCCTGTGTTTCCTAGTGCACCTTCTGCACCGAACGTGGTAACGCCAAACATGTTGAGCTCTAGCATGCGAGGACTCCTGGCCCAGATGAATCCAGGTAACACAACTGCACAACAGCCCCAAGCTGGTGCAACTGCAGCGCCCTCAGAAGGACAGACGATCGGTGGACCGGTCAGTGCGAATGCGGCTGGCTCAGCTCAGCCTGCAGGAACCACTGCAGGACCCTTGACGACCCCTCCGGGTCTAGGAAATCCTGCAGCACCCGTTACCGGGATGCCGGCCACTGGTCTGACCTCAGAGACTCTGCTCGCAACGCAGGCAGCAATCCTCGAAAACCTTCGCCTCATGAAAGGTGAGAGGACTGAAGACGACAAACCAAAGGTGATCGAAGCCGAGAGCATTAGGTTGCCAGACTTCCCAAATCCCGAAACGTACAGGTCATGGAAGACTGCGACCCGTGAAGCTATTCGTGCGGCCAGCGATAGACCCGATGATGCTTTCGAGTGGATCCTTGAAGTCTACGACAAGAACGCATCACACGAAAAGCTAAGAGAGCCAGGAAAGTTTGTGACTCTCGACACGAAGCTGCTCGCTGCACTCAGTAAGGTCGCAAAGGGAGACCTCGGTAGACACATCCTGAACTTCAAGGAAACCGAGGCCGCCCAAAAGAGATCCGTGAGGGGTCGTCAGGTTCTTTACCTCTTCGAACAACACTTCAAAACCAACGAAGAAGTAGGCTCACTCTACTCAGTTGAGGACCTTTTGAAGGTTAACATGGTTGGAGATGACCTCACATCTTTTCTTCACAATTGGGAGAGTGTCATTGCAGGAATGAGCCATGTCCCTGAGGAAATGGTACTACGAGATATTCTGCTTAGACAAATTAGGAAGTCAAGTCGTATGAAGTATGACTTAGAGATTTACGACCGTGCCAAGGAGGGATCTGCTTCTCACACCTACTCCTTCCTTCTGCAGTCGATTAGGGACTTGCTTACCAGGGAAAGGGTCAGGAAAAACCGAGACAGGATCGCCAAGTCCCACGGGGACAAGTTTGGGGCTCCTGCCCCGACGGGCCCGTCTCGCCCCTCAAGCCGAGGTGGCCGTGAGAGAGGTAGATCGCCATCTAGGAGCACGAGCCGCTCGCGAAGTAGCAATGCCAGCTCCCCAAAGAGGTCAAACAGCCCGAAGGGAGTGTGCTACGACT
Source organism: Symbiodinium natans (assembly GCA_905221605.1). Lineage (NCBI taxonomy): Eukaryota > Dinophyceae > Suessiales > Symbiodiniaceae > Symbiodinium > Symbiodinium natans. The sequence goes on along the minus strand of CAJNDS010002074.1, from coordinate 218,988 downwards.
TCCTGAAAGGTACCTGTACTCGTGGTGACAAATGCAGTTTCCTCCACAAGACTAGGTCCCAGTCACCGAACTCGAAGAAGCCTGACAAAGCCCCAAAGATCGGAGGTAGAATTCAGCGTGTCTGTACTTTCTGGAAGAAAGGGAAGTGCAACAAGGGCGAGAACTGTCGTTTTCTCCACCAGGAGAAGCCAGCCGCAGCTGCGAAAGCTAAGGCGGCTGCTGCCACCCCTGATCCCACTAACCCTAAGCCTAGATCCCCCTCGCCCGCTCCTAGGAGACCGAAAAGCCGAGGTAGGTCTAAGAGCAGGGACAAGGCAGCGGCGTGTTGCCTCGCAGCACCTGCTGTGCAGACAAGCCTTTTGGAGGACACGTGGGAGGTCGACTTCAAGGGTGGATTGTTAATCAGACACCATCGCGTGGAGAGAACAGGCTGGTTTGCACCAGGAAGCGACTGCCCGATCAATGTCCGGCGACTTAAGAGCAAGGTTAGGGTAGAGAAAACCTTCCCAGAGTACCCTCGCTTTGCTGCAGTGGCATGGAACTGGAGGAAGACTGCGCCGGAACCCTCCTCTAGGGCTTGGGTAGGCAAGTCTACTTTCAAAATAGAGCCACTGAAGGTCACCTTCTGTGATGAACCTGTCATGAAGGCCATTCCTGTGGAAGGTGATGGCTTCAGGCACATCAGGAGGAAACGTCGTTTCAGCGTGGCTTACGCCACCGCCGAGGACTGCCCCAAGCCGAGCATGAAAGAACAGAATCGTGCCAGGATCGAAGCTAAGCAACTTGAGGCATTGGTGATCAGCATGACGAACGATGTACCTACTAAGTGTGGTTACATGTGTGAAGACCTGACATGTGAGTCATGCGAACGCACCCCCGCGCCTGCCTGCTCAGGCATAGTGCCCGGCCTAGAGTTCCTAGCTGACACTGGTAGCGAGGAAGACCTCATTAGCAAGGAGGATCTGAGGATTCACTATCCGAGCGTCGAGGTCAAAACTGCATCAAGGCCTGTGAGTCTAATCACAGCAAATGGCCCAGTACTCGGGGATCAATCTGTCAAAGTCGATATCCCTGAACTGAGCCTCCCAGTTGAGTGTTATCTACTAGAAAGCACTCCTCCTGTCTGCTCTGTCGGGCGCAGATGCATGGATGAGGGTTATGACTTCCACTGGCATGCGGGGAAGGTCCCTTTCTTTGTCACTCCCGACGGCAGGAAGCTGAAGTGCAAACTCAAAGGCAGGGTCCCTGTGATCGCAGAAGGCTCTGTTGCCACTCCAGCTATCGAAGAGGAGAGTAACATTGTCTCCCCGGTATTCAGCCAGGGGGGCAGCTCGCTTTTTCAGTAGATAGCGGCCCTTGCGGGCTCGCCGGTGCTGCGCATGAACATCCCGCCGGTGAAGACGAACAAGACGAGGACCCAGGTAAGCACCTTGATCCTGAGGTCCGCGATGCAATTTCCAAGGTGCCGCCGATCGCCATTTCCAAAGAACAGCTAAGCAAAACAGGTTGGACTGCAACTGAAGAACACCGTAAGGTAATCATCGGACACAGACCCAAAGCCTTCAGGACTCCTGCGTCGAGACATCCTAGCTTCGTGATCAGGACAACTTGGGTTTTCAGGGGAGGTGAATGGTCCAAGATCGAGAACAAGGCCGACATGAGAGAACTTCCGCAAAAGGTTGCTAAGTTCGAAGAGCCGACCATCCTCTCAATTTCGATCTTCGAAAGACCACCTGACAATCCCGAACCTGAACCTGATAGTGATCACGATGAAGCGCCCGATGACGTAGGAGGTTCCGAAAAACTTAGGCTGGAAGCCGAGACTGCTGCCCACAAATTCACCCATCGACCCAAGAATCCTTTCTGTAAAGTGTGCCAAAGGGCAAAAATGATGGCCCCCCATGCACGAAAGAAGGGAGGATCGAGCACTATCGCATCCAAGAAATTCGGGGACCACATCACGATCGACCATGTCATCACGAAGGACTTCCGAGACTTTGGGTTCGAGGGGGAAAAGGTTGCATTCGTGGTTAAGGATGTCTGGTCCAACTTCAGGTATGTTTACCCGGCCGTTTCCAAGAACGCTGAGGAGTGCTACGAAAACTTGCTGCACTTTCTTCAAGTTGAGGATAGTGTTGGTATAGTGTACTCCGATAATGCGTTTGAGCTTGAAAATGCTGTTAAACGGATTGGCTGCAGGCACAATACCTCTCGAGCCTATGTTGATCAAAACAAGGCTGTCATCGAGAGAGAGATCAGGACTGTCCTCGAAGGCACTCGTGCCAACCTTCTCCAGGCGGGGCTTCCTGATAAAATGTGGCCTTTGGCCGCACAGCATCACACCATGGCCCTGAACACCTCGAAGCGATTCGACACTGAGACTGTTCCTTGGGTAGATCGTTTTGATGAGGAATTCAGTGGCCTCGCCATACCGTTTGGCGCTAGGATCATCTATTGGAATAATCCGAAGCAAAATGCTACAGGTAGCTCTAAGTTTGCACCAACCGGAGAGGAAGGCATCTTTCTGGGGTACCATGTTCAGCCAGGCTTCATCTGGAAGGATGAATACCTTGTAGCGCCCGTCAAGGGATGCCGTGATGCCCTCGAGAACGATAGCCTCAAGATCCTCCGAGTCAAACGCATGGAGCTTCCGCTAGGGGAACTTACCTTCCCTCTTGCTAGCCCCATCGAAGACAAAGGGCCTCCGTCGCTTGATGATCAGAATTGTTTTGAGCAGCACAAGCCTACTGACCTCAACGAAGATGATCTCATCGAACAGCTTTTTGCCGACTACGTCCCTGAAGGAGAAGAGGACCCGTTGGATGAGCTCGATCGGAGATGCGCCGAAATCGATGCTAGGGAGAAGGAAAACAAAGAGGTAGGGGAACCAAAGCCCTTAGCTCCTCCCGAACCGAGCTCCAGAAGCGCCCCCGAATCTATCAAGCCTCATGATCCCAACAGGATGCCCGATGGTTCCAAAGTACCACAGGGGTACAATTGGGATGGCGTGAGACTTGTCCGAAACAGGAGGGGCTCTAAGAGACCTCCTGATACTCCCTCTGAGTTCTGGACCTCCATGTCTAGGACCCAGCGTGAGGCCGACATCGAAAGGTATCGCAGGAAGGTTGAACTTGAAGAAGCCGAAGAACAGAGAAAGCGTAGGGACGCTGCCCCAGCAATGCCCGTTGGACCTAGGGTCCAGGAACCTCGCCGCGAGAAGCTCAGCCGAATGTACTTTGATAAGCTCTGTGAGGTCGCTCAGCTCCAGTACGCACTTGTTGCTAGAGTTGTATCACAAAAGGAGATCAACAGCAACATTGATGCCCAAGCTGCACTGGACAAAGAGTGGCAAAAGCTTGTCGATAAGCAGTGCTGGTTGTCCGAGAAGGTTCGTGAGTACTCCGATGTTGCTAGTGAAGCCCAGAAGAAAGGGGTGAAGGCACATTTTGGGAGGATCTTTGAGATTTGCAGCCTTAAGGGGTCCGAGCTACCGAAAGGGCGCCCAGATCGCAAGTGGAAGGGCCGAAGCGTATTCCAGGGCAACCGGGTTTCCGACGAACACAACGATCATGCCATCTTTGCAGAACTCGGATCTAGCCCCGCTAGCATGGAGGCCGCAAAGGTGATTGACGTTTTCGGAAGTCAGCCTGGCTACAGCAAGCAGCAGGCCGATGCTCGTCAAGCATACACGCAGGCCCTGTTCAAAGGCGTCGAGACGTGGGTGAGGCTGCCTAGAAACAGGTGGCCAAAAGAGTGGACAAAATACAAAGACCCTGTTTGCCCGCTGATGCTAGCTCTCTACGGTCATCCCGATTCCGGAGGGATTTGGGAGCAGCACTGTACGAAGCAGCTTACTTCTGCTGGGTGGGTCGCTGTATTGCCTGAGATATGGCAGTCCATTTTCTACCATCCACAACTTGATCTTCTTCTTGTTGTTTATGTCGACGACTTCAAGATGGCAGGACCGGCAGAAAACATGAGCAAGGGCTGGAAAACCATCAGCGATGTCATAGACTTAGATCCCCCTGAACCTTTTGGCAGGTATTTTGGGTGCAATCATTTTGAGGAATCAAAGGTCATGTTGCCGAGGGAAGCACATCCGTTCGCTTATGTCTTTGACAAGAAGGTGGCAGCTCCTGCAGCTGGGGGAAACCCCGAGCCGACTCGGAAGGAGGACTTTTGGGAAGTCGATCCAGAGTTAGGCGCTGTCATTCGCCAGCATCTTTACCCTCGCAAAAGGTTGTACGTTCCCGACGAACATGACGTTCAGCGTTTCCCGAACATTTCACCCGAAAGATTCACTGAGGTTGAGGGGGGATCGGTTGTTCACGACAACTTCAACTTGCAGGGAGCCAAGCGCCAGGACACTTGGTGGACGGGCAGGACCTACTTCCCTATCACAACTGTTGAGCCCGAAGACTTTAAGCATGCCCTTGCCGCTAGATCCAAAACCGAAGCGAAGCGTGAGGCAAAGCAGAGCAGGTTTAAAGCTATGGACTCCATCAGTGAAGAAACAATCCCAGCCATGTCCAAGCCGGTAAATGTCATGACGTATGACATGAAGGACTTCCTCATCTCTTGTGTTGAAAGGTACTGTGAACTCGCGAAGGTCGACAAAAACTCCCTCGTGTATGCCGCTACTCCTTTTCATGAAAACCGTGTGGCAAGGCCCACGGAAGGAGAAGAAGAGGGGGGCAGGCTACAGCCCATTGCCAGTCGTGTGCTAATGAAAGTTCTTTTCGCAGCCCGCATGGCAAGGTGGGACCTCCTGCGTGCCACACAGAGTTTAGCCTCTAGGGTGACCAAATGGTCGCGTGACTGCGATGTCGGACTACACCGCCTAATCTGCTACATCAACTCTTCTCTCGACCTTAAGATGCAGGGCTTCATCGGGGATCGTGTGAGTGATTGTAAGTTGTGGTTATTCTGTGATGCCGATTGGTCCGGGGAGCACGACAACAAGTCTACCTCCGGCTGTGCATTGTACCTAGTAGGGCCCAACACATACTATCCTCTGAATGCTTTCTCAAAGAAGCAGACTAGCATTACGATGTCGAGCACTGAGAGTGAAGTCGTGTCGGCAAATCATGGTGTCAGAGCGCAGGGACTCCCGAGCTTGAGCTTATGGTTGTTCCTATGGAAGCACGTTTCTGTTGATCCCGCCAGCCGCAAGGCTCGGCCGAAACAGAAGGCTCGCTTTGACACGGATGATATCGTCGCTAGAATCGACCCCGAGCTAGATGAAATTAGGTATGGTGGTAACCCCCAAGGACGTTCTGTTGCTGATCTTCAAGGCCTCAATGTCGCACTCAGCGACAAGTTCGCAGTACAGGTACTCGAAGACAACCAGGCCACAATCACTATCCTTTTGAAGGGTGACAGCGAGAAGCTAAGGCACACCGATCGCACCCAAAGGATCTCATTTGGCTGGTTGAAGCAGCAGTTCGAACGAAAGTTTTTCAATCTGGTAAATGCCGACACCTCCGAACAAGTTGCCGACATCTTCACCAAACCCTTCGCCGAAAGGACCAAGTGGTTGCATGCACTTAGATTGATTAACCATGTGCTTTGCCCGGATCAGAAGAAGTCCCCTAAAGGCAAGGATTCTGATAGCCACTTGGTAGCCAAACCCTCAATTTCAGCCACCGTTACCGGTCGGCCGGACCCTGAGGCCTTGGCGACCGAGGCACTGGAGAAGTCGGACTTCCGCAGCTGTACTGCGGAAAGGATCATTCAGGCATTACCAAAACGAATAAGTAGAACCAGGAAGAACAAGCTCGAGATTGACGAGGACTCGTACTATCACTCCTGGGGTTTGTACTGGTTCAGTGGAAAGCAAGGACTTACGCGCTCCACTACACAACACCCCAAAACGTGTCAGTTCCTCAATGCGTTCGTCGCCAAGCATGCTGGTCCTGACTTCACTTGGGCGTCCCTTGCAACGAGTAAGAATGCTAAGTCGAAGCTCCACACTGACAGTCGAAACCTCCAGGACAGCACGAACCTTGCCATCCAATTCGGGGATTTTCAGGACGGAGGACTTTGGGTTGAGGGGCTTGGGAACCAACCTCAAACTAAACAACAGCTTCCCAATGGCTCCGACATCTGGGGTTCCGTTTTCACCAAGAAGGACAAACCTTTGTTCTTCTCCCCGACTAGCAAGCATGTTGTTCTCCCGTGGACTGGAAACAGGTACTCAATCATTGCGTATACTCCTCATGGATTTCCCCAAATCAGTTCGACACTGTCTCAGCAGCTACAACACTCGGGCTTCAGGCTAAGCCCAACTACTGGCTCGCCGTCTGCTGCAGCCCGGCCTACGCCGAGGCCGGCTGCGCCCAAAGGTGTCGTACTTGTGTGTGGGGATACGTCCGTGCCCAAGCTTCACGGAGTTACAATAGTCAATGTCCATGAGTTAACCGAAAACGAAGCCTACCGTACCGTCAGACAAGTCAAAACCCTCTGCGACGAGGGGGGAAAGGTACTTGTTTACGCGTCGCTGCCGGGTCAAGGCAGTGATAAGTGCTTTCGTTCGGTTAGGACCATTTCACGTTTGCTGAAAAATTACCGCATTGATGTTGTTTTGCATGTGCATGATTCTGTCAAAAATGAAGGTCTGCACAACTTTATGACACTTCGATGCCCACATCAGTTTGCACGCATTGGACATGATATTTTCATGTGCTCGTCTGCAGGGTTTACAGCAGAGACCAAGGTCAGAAACGAACCAGACGCGGTGCATGATCACAGCACTAAGGACGGCATCATCCAGAGCATCATTCATTCATGGAAGAATGGTAAGCTCCACAATGTACGCCCAAAAGAAGTTGTAGACCTAAGTTCTCTTGCCTGCCCCTGCATTGCGGGTCGAAAGACCACGCCGAGCACAATGTCCGCCGCTCTCTACCTGAAGGGCGACACCCCGCGTGAGGACTGTGCCTCATGGTGGATTGGCTCCTTGTGGAGGGCTGTGTTTGCTGAAGAGTTCCGTTTCAGCATTAACCCCTTCTACACCCAGGGCATCCGATACCTGTACAATGAAGTCCCGGTCCAGACAGCAACGTCACTGGCCATCAAGGATAATTCTACAGTGTCGGATATTGCCCGCCTAGCGGCTGTGGCCGATGAGGGTCTCGCCCTCTTGCATCCTGCCTCGGGAAGAGGTAGCATTCGGCAGCTGTTAGTTGTGGGTGACTCAACCCTCTACTTCAAGGCCGGCGCCAAAACAGCATCCACGATTGCTGAGGACATTGAGGCGATGACCTCTATGGGGGCCCCTTTGGATCACTACGCCGCGGTGCGAGTGCTGCCAATTTGGGGAGGCAACCTCCGGAAGATCAGGGACACCGTGGTCGAAACCTTCGACGAAATGGTGGCCCAGTTGCCCCCTGAACAGCAGGAACAGCAGGTGATCGACATACTGGTTGTCTGGCAGGGAAATGAGCTCTTCGGCAACTATGGGGTCTTTATTCCCCCGGATCTCCAGCACTGGAACATGCCCCCGGAAGGCTACGCCGCTGAGGGCGATTGGTCGCAGATTGCCAGTGGAGTGTGTGGCAACATCCGACGAATCGCCGCCCTCAAGGGCAGGCCGTGCTGCGGTGCGATCTCGTTCACTGGACCAGGGCGTGCAACGTATTATAGTTTGCCACACCAATGGGAGGAAACTATGAAAGTGTTGCTTTCTTACGCCAAGGGTCAGGGGTGCAACGTCTTCGAGTTTGCGAACATGGCTGGTGAGCTGCCCCTCTACGATGTGTACCACTTTCGGGAGGACAGGGAAAGCCGCAGCCGCCTGGCAAACTACCTGGCAGCACTGTCGGTTCTGGCCGCAGTGCAGGACATGGCCCAGCACGTTCCGGAGGATCTGCTGCAGGAGCTTGCCCGTGATTACCCCTTTCGTGAGGGTGGGCGCTACAGGGTCCCTGCTGAGTTCGAGTCTGAGTGGTCAAAAAGTAGCGCCGGCTATCGACACATGATTCCGGCAAGGGCCTTCACTCTTGAACCTTGGCAGAGGACTATTGCTCCAGATACCGAACCGTATGTGGAGTTGTCGCAAGAGCAGGTCGCTCGCGAGACGAGCAACTACCGCCTGGGAGGCCACAAGCAATGGCATCTAAGGCGAGATGCGGACAAACAATACCAGTCCAAGGCCCGCGACGCTGATCTTGCGTCCCGAAAGGGAACGCCGGCTTCGAGCTCGAAAGATCCAGAACCTGATGGTGAGGGAAACATAGAGCTCGACAGTCGCTCGTTTGAGCAGGTCAAGCGCCCGGCACCGTGGATCGTCCCCTATCCCAAGGTGAAGTCGTCCAAAACCGAGAAGAGGGGTAGCCCTGCGAAAGCAGAGGCCGAGCCGTCTCTTTTCGTTGATGACGTGGAAGACTACTACCTTGGGTGGTCCCGATCAGAAGAACTCACTTTTGATGAGATGCGAGGAATCAACCGCGATGACTTCAACTCGATCCCGTTCGACGACCCCAGAATGGTCCATGTGCTTCAGGCAGAGTTGAAGCCTGAAGAGGAAGCCGACATTCCCCATCACATCATGAAGGGGATCACCGGTTTGGTCAGAGGCCATCGCTCGGGGCGATCGTGGGATCGGACATGGATGCTCGTTGATGAACTCATCGACATCGTGTTGGCGCGGTACAAGATTCTTCTAGGGACAAGAAGCATCTTCTCGATCGTCTACCATGACAACAAAGCGAGATTCTCACTTCGGTGTATGCCAGATGCTCTTCGCTCCCAGGCACTTGGCCAGGACCTTTACCCGGTCTGGATCCATTGTGCCCAGGGCCACACCCAATCGGCCCGAGACCGCTACACAGACACAGACCTCGCAGTGTCCTGGCTTAGCCCCAAAAGTCAAGAGGAGATTGGAGATACCGCCGCCTTCGCAGGTAGGCCGCTATTACCAATTGAAAAATGTCCTCCCCGACTGTACCACAGGACTACCAGAGATGCTGCGTTGGCAATTGTTGAGGGGTCAATGAAACCTGGGTTTGGAGACTCGGGCAAGGCACACAACTATTTTGCCCTTGCAGCGCTCGAGGACCTCCAGGTCAAAAGTGGCGTGCGTGCCGACCTTCCCATCGAAATCGTCTACGAGACAAAGCTTGTATTGCAGCACGCATGGCTTTTCATCTCCGAGAGCGATGGCGTCCTCTGTTCAGAAGAAGTCCCTGGCACGTGTGCACTTTACGTGCGCGACACTAGGGACGGATCCTACATTTGGACCAGGCCGTCAACCGAAGGGTCATCTCGCCCAGCTAACGCTGAGGCCCATGATCCGATGGAGAATGATCAGCCAAGCGCTGCGGTGACCGAAGATGCTGAGACAAATGATCAGGCAGCTTCGAGCCAGAGCGGTACAAGCTATGCGAAAAGGGTATGCCCCAAGTGCGCGCACGACTACCTCATCGGCCAGACCCTTTGCATCCATTGCGGTCAGTCCTTTATTACCCCTCGCTCCCAACTCCATCGCAGAAAGCTGCAATCGGCACGTTACTTCGCAAAGGAGTGTGCTGCAGCATCGTTGGGCCGGCACCATCGGGATCTCTCAGACAGCGACATCCTTCAGGAGATGCGGAGAGATGCAGGTACCCGTGGAGCCATTTCGCCTGAGGCCGAGACGCTTGCTAAAGCAAAGCAGATGGCCAAGCGTGCACGTAATTTGGGCTTCGAGGGCATAATGGACAGGTTCCGCGGTGACGCACAGTTCGCACTCCAAATGATTGACCAAGGTCATGGAGTTGACGACATGCGTGTGTTCCAACTTCTAATTAACGCCGCTCTGCCAAATGAAGGAAGAACTGAGGCACAACGTCGCCTAGGGGTAGGATCCCATGGCACTGGTGCCCGATTCCAGGCAGACAATCCGTTTACTACAGCTCGGCTGATTTTCGTGAATTGCACGCCTCAAGAGTTGATTGCTGCGGGTCTAGCGACCACGCCGGACGATCCTGCCTTCGTAGTGTCTTGGATCGGGGCCATCATGAGCTTGGAGGACTTCATCCAGATCCTTGCGAAGTCCGACACGATTCATCGCTTGGTCACCTTCACTGGCACGGAGCCGACCAAAGGCAGCTCTCGATGGTCCCTCGACGAGAATCGGGCATGGATTCTCGATCTGGTCCGCAAGAACCAGGGACCAGCGGAGAGAGCCTACCTGGCGAAGGACGAGGATGCCCAGCGGTCACGTGAGGCACAGGCAAAGATTGCGTCAGCCAAGCCGAAGGGAAGGGGAAAGGGCGAGCAGAACCGTGGCGAGCAGTACCGTGCCCCACGCTATGAATGGACGGATAGCTACCGCCAGGGGGGACGATGGAATCGTCAGTGGTGAAACCACTCCCCCCGCCCCTTTCAAGCTGTAGTGCCATATTTTCATCAATGAAGCCGAGTTGCAGGCAAATCCGACTTATATCGCCCCGCTAACGCGGAGGCCAATACTCATTGTTGCTTTGCACAAGTAGAAAGATGAATCTTCTTTTCGCCTAATTTCCAACTGGTCACATCGTGACAACTCCGAAACTACCGGCGCCGCACCTCAATTTAACGGCTGACGGTACCAATTCGATCCTCACCTCCGGGTTTGACGCGATCGTTGGAGTTTATAAGTGCAAGCATTTTCGGACTTTTGTTTGCCCTCGGAGCAAAATCGAATTCACATGTGTCTGACGTGCTGCTGTTGAGCATGTCTTAGTGAACACAAACACTTTTCTACTCCCGCGAGGTGATCGCTTGCCCGTCGCAAGACGAGGCCGATGTGCGCTCAGTGATGTTTCAGGGTTGCAGTGCAGTCCGCCTTCCCATTGCCAATACTCGGCGAGGGGGGTGTAATTTTGCATTGCGATAACCCTTGCATTTTAACATCATGTGCATATCGTCCCGTTGCATTACCTCGCAAGCCCTCTGCAGTAGAAAATAGAGCGTTCGCTCCTGCATGGCTTAACGGTATTCTCAACTCAGTGCTTGTGATTACACCTTGGAGTTTCCCTGATAACTATAGTCTGGGCACTTCGGGGTTCTCTGGCTTCAGGTCAACCCCTTTCCCCCTCCTCCCCACCACCCTCCGATCGGAGAAGCGAACTCTTGTGGAGGATGGCACGGCAGAGACCGACGGGGCCGAAGGCCCGTCAGGGTTGAAGGCTGAAGAGGATTGTAATTAGGGCTTGTAGGGCTAAGGGTTAAGGTTCTTTCACCCTGTAAACACTAAATCACTAAATGCATACCTGGAGGAGCTCAAAGTTTAAGGGTTGATTCTGAAGGTCCATGTCTTTCATTATTGCTACTGCTACTGCTACAATTGCTACTACAACTGCAGACATGGCACGCGAAGGACTCGCGAAAGGAAAGCCGTATTCCTCGAAGACATCAAATCCAGATGAAAGAATATTGATTACACACAAAGGTACAGAGCTTCCATTTTTATATTTGAAGTCTGGGCAAGCTCCTCACTTACACGAAGCGTGAGGTGATGGTGTGGTCACTGGTGGCAGCAGCCTCTACGACCTTTGGTCGACCAGCAAGGACGGTCTGCTTGGGTTGTTGTATAACAGGGTTTTCAGGGTTTAGGGTTTAGGGTTGATTTTGCACACCTCGTACGGAAGGTGGAGGCTGGAAAGAAAAGGGCGAAGACTTCGGACAGCCAAGGACAAGGTACAAAGTCCAGGGCCAAGAGGGGCGTTTGGTTGACCAGATCTTCCAAGTGACATGAGTCTCTGCTCAGCTTGCAGCATCCTTAGATCCAAGGTTCCATTTGCAGCCGCAGCAGATAGCTGATATCTGTGATTTCAGCTGCATCCTAAGTGATCTTCAAGCCAGAACGAGTCTGGGCGGACTGGGCATCTCATGTTTCTCTCGCGACATTTATTAGTTGGGAAGCCCATCTTGGGAAACTCTGGCCACAGAGCGCTGACGGGCTTCGGCAAGGTCTAGAATGCTTCGGGGAGGAGGCTCTCGCCTTGCAGGAGGCGTCGCAGTTTCAATGCCTTGAACTTGAGCTCCCAAAGCTGAGAAGCCCCTCCATGTCTTGTTTAGAGGCAGATGAGCTGCGCTTGGACTCGCTTGATGCTTCCTTGGAAATATTCGTGCGCCAGAGCCTTTGGCTTCCATGACTTTTGTGAGCCGTACGCGGGTGGATGCGGTTTTGGAGATTTTGGGCCGTCTCCGCCTCTGTCTGTGTTTCCGTCTCCGTCTCCGTCTCGGTCTCGGTCTCGGTCTCTGTCTCGGTCTCGGTCTCTGTCTCGGTCTCGGTCCCTGTCTCGGTCTCTATTCTGTCTCCGTCTTCTCTCTCTCTCTCTGTCTCTCTCTCTCTCTCTCTCTGATTGTGTGTAGTGTGCTTTGGTCTCATGCTCGGTGGAAAATGGGCGTCGTTCCCTCGCCCCTGAGGTCTTTGTGTCTGTGGCCTGGCGAGTGATCGCGCGACGACCACTCTTCTGTTCCCTGCCTGGACATGGAGTCTCACTCCCTGCCGTTGCCTCCTAGCTTCTTGGGACATGGGCTTTCATCTAAGTTCTAGGAGTCACGGTCCTGTTTAGGGTTTCGGGGGTTAGGGTTTAGGGTTTAGGGTTTAGGGTTTAGGGTTTAGGGTTTAGGGTTTAGGGACCTTGTTGTTGCAGAACTGACTTTGCAAATAGTCCCCTAGTCCGCCCTGAACGTGCGCGGGCTGTTTCACGCACCCCTGACAATCCTACACGCTGCTGTCGCTCATGGCCCTAAGCCCTGAACGCCAATCACGAGACTTGGAATCTTGAATGGCCTACTCATCAACCCTGAACCCTGAAACCAGGACCTTGAAGCATTTACGAACAGAACCTCGCTCTGAGATGCGCTCCTAAACCCTAAGCCACCCGACTAGACAAAGCACGCCCCTTAAGGTGCACTAAGGGTTCAGGGTTTAGCGCTCTTCTTGCCCCTGAACCCTAAGACCCCCAGCTTCAAACCCCCCCCCCCCCCTCCACAAAAAACCCTAAACCCTAAACCCTGAACCCTAAACCCTAAACCCTAAACCCTAAACCCTAAACCCTAAACCCTGAACCCTGAACCCTAAACCCTAAACCCTAAACCCCCAGAACTTAAATCCTGCCCAGCGCACGTCCGGAAGCTCTCCACGCCTAGGCCAGCAGCGGTGGGCCAGCGGCTGTCCCCCTTGGTCATGCCTGGGGCTCTCCGAAGGGAAGTTGGAGGTTTAGGGTTTAGGGTTCAGGGTTTAGGGTTTAGGGTTTAGGGTGTTAGGGTTTTAGGGTGTTAGGGTGTTAGGGTGTTAGGGTGTCAGGGTGTCAGGGTTTTAGGGTGTTTAGGGTGTTTAGGGTTTAGGGTTTCAGGCCCGCTTGATTGGCCTAGGCAGGAGAGGGTTGCAGGCATCCCAAGCAGCTTCTCGAGTTGAGGCTCAGACTCCTGCGGACCGCCAGACAGTTGCAGCATGGGGCCGAGACCAGTTTTGAGCACACGGTTTAGGGTTTAGGGTTTAGGGGTTTAGGGTTTAGGGTTTAGGGTTTAGGGTCAAGCTTCTCGTGTGCAGAGGCCTGGGCCGATGGTTCTGACGGATGCGGCCACGCTGCCACGTCATTGGCTTGATGCCGCGGAGCTGGGTCGTTGAGCACGGCAGGAGAGCATCGGGAAGAAGCGAACTGCAGCCGAAGCTCGGCGAAGCCTCCTCCCTACCGAGTACTGAGCCCCTCCGTGCGGCGAGTTCCGCAGTCCCTCCGTGGTGGCGAGTTCCATAAAACCCTCCGTGTCAAAACTCCAGCGGAGGCCTGCACTCAGCTGCTGCCTCTGCTTTCTATGCCGAGAGTAGCCGGGTAACCCAGAGGCTCCTGGGCTTGTTTTGGTTCAAACGTGTGCTGGACGTGCCATGTTGTCATTACACCCTACTCTCTGAGGCCCGGCCATTCTCTTGCAGCTGGCTGTGCCTGGGCTTGCACTCACTACATACGGGTAGTTGGGGGTAGTTCTCTTTCTTTTGGGTTCCTATATATAGTCTGGCACCTAGTCAAAAGGATCCCCAAAAGGGATCCTCATTCAGAGAACTACCTATATGGTAAGCCATTCCGTGCTGCCCTCCAGTCTCAGCAGCACCCGAGGCCCCACTTGCGGCTTTGCTGACTCGGGTGCGTGATCTTCTGGTGCCAATCTCAAGTCTCCGAGTGATCTGGGAGTTTATGCTCGTAGTTGGAGATCCAAAGGGAGAGGCGAAACTTAAGTGTCACAGCACTCCCCACCCAGCGTAGTTAGCCCTTGCAATGGCACGCCCACACTTTGCGACTGCGTGCTTGAAGGCGCAGTTCGAAGAGCATCCGTCCCTTTTGGCCATCGAAGGCAGAAGCCGTGCTTACACGTTGCAGACACCAGAAATGTCTCTAGGGTATGGATTGGTATTTGAGGAGTGCTTTCTATGGAGACTGTGATACCTCCAGCCTCGTGCATCCGGTACCTAGCTAAGTTTAAGGCTTGTGCAGCTAAGTGGGCAGGCCTCGTCGAGAAGATGATGGCCCTGAACCTGCTACAGTCGAAGCCCGAGCTAAGACCGAGTGGAGCGCAGCCTTCTTTCTAGTTGTTTCGAGTTGTTTCGACTCAAGCCGCAGCGACCTTCGTAAGGACGACGCCGATGGTCATCGTGACAATGTTGGAGCTGCTCCTTGGGCGAGTGGTTGCCCATGACCGAGTTTCTCCAGCGTTTGCTAAAGCTGCTAGCTTGGCTCCCAGTACGAGGGCCCCCAGGAGCTGTGGGTGAAGAGGCTTCAGCCAACGGCATTAAGCGCAAGATTTGCTGACGTAGTCTTGATATTGCACTTCAATTCACCATGCGCAGCAGCAGCAGCAGCAACAACAGCAACAGCAAAAGCAAAAGCACGGCCTGACCGGCCTCTCGTTTCAAGGAGCTGCAGCATCTCTCATCTGATACTTGGAAGCTGGGTGACGTTGGGATACGCCCAGGTCTGGGAGGAAGCTGCAAGCCGCCATGTCTCGCTGCAAGCGCAAACGCAACCGCTCAAGGCCTTCAAGCGCGCGCTTGCTGTTGATGGTTATAGACAATGCTTAGTATTCTATATATATATATATATGTGCATACATACATATATATATATGTTTCACGATACAACCTGTAACATACAGTACTCAGTATTACAGTATAGAAATAGATGAGCCAAAAACTGATTTCAACGCTCCGCGACCCACCTCGGCCTGGCCCTGCCCCGCAACCGGAGATCGCGGGTGTGAAGGTGCTGTTAAGCGTCAGGGCTTTGGAGGGCATCGTGTGGTGGAGGAACATTTAAGGGAGGAGGCGGGGGGGGGGGGGGGGGAAAAAGGGGTGCGATCTGGTTCGGGGGTGTTGGATGCTACGGCCCGAGGCCTCGGCAGGTATGTAATATAAGGTATATAGTATAAACAAAATGTATATATATATATATATATGTTTAGTATTTTGTGTAGGGTCTCTATTTTTCGTGTCCAGTATTTAGTACCATAAATGTTTCGACAGAAGGAAAAGCGATGTCATGTACTACAATAGCAAAGAACTCCACGACTGTATATTACAATAAATAAGATCATCTTCTTTTCTGATATATGTGTTTAAAAGCATTCTACAGAACATATTCATACATCAGAGAGCTTGCTCGGCTCCAGCTTGACTGCTTCCTTGGCTGCCTGGACACCTGGTCCGCTTTGTGGCAGGCGCTTGTGGTCAGCTTGCGCGAGCGGCAGCTGCTGGAGTGGAAAGGCCCGGCTCCCAAGGGTTTAGGGTTTAGGTTTTAGGGTTTAGGGTTTATCAGGTTTAGGGTTTAGGGTTTAGGGTTTAGGGTTTAGGGTTTAGGGTTTAGGCGAGTCTGCACGGAGCATGGCTCACCCTGCAAGATTGACCACTTGACCCTCCCTCTTGAAGATGCCAAGATAATTTTGTTGGGTGACCTCCCAGAGTCAGAGCGCATGAGGCTTGCGGCAGATTCGCGAGCGCTTCTGGGAGCGCAACAGCTCTAAGTGGTGGCTGCATCTCATCGGCTTGCTTTCAGAGGCGCCAAACCCATCCCTCTCGCGCCAAGACGGTGGTGTCCTGACCAAAGCCATACCCTGCAAAAGAACTGGCGCCGTCTGGGCTTTGGGTGTGCGATGCCGTTACGTTGTCTCATGGACCACATGCCTGATGCTCTCCCGTCTGTGATGCGCACAAATCAGATGCCATCAGTGGGTTCCATCTCCCCCTGGCCATCTCAACAGCCAGGCCGCAGACTCCCGAAGTCTCGTCGATGAGCTACTGCGCTTCATGCGCACAGCCCCGCTTGGAGAGTTCCGCACCCGCAGGGAGCTCGGTTTGATGCTATGGGTGACTAGGGCTTCAAACTCCTTTTAAGGGTCTTGCCAGTGAGTCTTTCAGATGCGTGCAACTCGAGTCCTGTATGCTGTCATCAACTAGCAGCTACTTGTAGCATCGTTCAAGGTCTACAAATGCTTCGAGCGGCTGCGCGACTCCAGATGGAGGCGCTGAAGACCAAGATAAGATGTCTTGGCAACATGTTGTGTCGTAGGCTTGTTGCTCCATGTGCGGAGGCTGAAGGCAACACAAGCATGGCGGGGCTTGTGGCGCATCACGTTCGGCACTCGATGTCACGATTGTGGCAGAGGCTGTGGGTGGTGCTCGTTTTGCCATCGGTGAGGTGTGGAACTTCAGCCGGAAGTGGCTCCCGGCCATCGAGAAGGAGCTCGCGAAAGCCCAGCAGGCGGTTCCCGCCTGAGACTTTGTAGGAGCCGTAAGCGCTATCATGTCAGGCCATGGAGAAGGAAGTGCAGGACTACGGAAGACCATGTGGATCCCAACCCATCCTTTTCCAGTTTCGCGTCAGTCATGTTGCTTCAAGTTGCCAACTTGCGTCATACTGAATTTGAAGGACTTGGTCAAGATTGTGCGCTGGGACCTGTCGAACTACCACGCTTTGAAGGCAATCGGCATCTCACAAGCTGTGATGCGAGACTTGATGCTTGAAAGCCCCATGGTATGTGAAGCCGGCATTTGTACCCATTGTGGGCGTTGAGCTTGTTCCTCCTGGAGATCAGATTGACGAGTGATGCTTCAAGCTTCTGCTTCTTCGTCATTTGCTCTTGAACCACCCTAAACCCTAAACCCTAAACCCTAAACCCTAAACCCTAAAACTTAAACCCTAAACGTGGCTGCCTTCGAAGCCCTTGCACTTCTGCACGAGGACTCGGCATCGCGCAGCCACCGCCAGCTGAGCCGGGCCATCAAGCGCTTCGACGACAGCCTTCAAGAGCCCCTTGGGCTGGCTCAGGTGCTTTTTGTTTGTGAACCCAAAACCCTAAACCCTAAAGCCTAAACGCTAAACCCTGAACCCTGAACTCTAAACCCTAAACCTAAACCCTAAGCCCAAACCCTAAACCCTAAACCCTAAACCCTAAACCCTAAACCCCGAACCCTTCACCCATCCGCCTGCAAAGGCTGGTCGATCTGGTCCTTTCCTCGGCCTCCTCGAGCGCCAAGCCGGCGCCTGCCCACCACAGCCCCGGCCCTGGCCTGGGTGCTTCGGATACACTGATATCAAGATATCAATATATCAATATATCAATATATCAATATATCAATATATCAATATATCAATATATCAATATATCAATATATCAATATATCAATATATCAATATATCAATATATCAATATATCAATATATCAATATATCAATATATCAATATATCAGTATATCAATATATCAATATATCAATATTAATTTACTAATATATCGTTGGTATATTCGGGCCGGGGTCGGTGGCAACAAGAAATGAGAAATAGATGCAATATGTAAGCTTCTTCTCTAACTTGAGTGTTCTGGATTAGAGCTCTTTCTGTCATATCTTCTGCTATTTCTAACCATTCGGACCATGGGCCGCAGGTTGTCGTGGAGTTTCGTTGAAGGACACGTGCGTTGTTTTCGGGATGTACAAGAGAACTACTTCATTTTCTACTTTTCGTGTTTGGCTCTTGCTGTTACATTGTGTTTTGGCTTCTGAGATTGAGTGTGCTAACCTGGAATCTAAATCTTAAAGGTCAAGCCTGCAGAGAACCAAAAACGCTGCAAATACCAGTGTTTAGGGCATGGTCGCCAAAGGCATGGACCATTGCGACAACGTGTCTTGTTCCACATCCTTGTGCAGTATGTTGTACAAAGAGGAGGTGAAAACATTGTCAATGATATGAATGACGTTTTTATGCCCGTCCAGCCACAAACCGCCCGTCCTCCTCCCCCCCCCCCCCCCCCCCCCCCCCCCCCCCCCCCCCCCCCCCCCCCCCCACCCCAGGAAAGTGGAGAAAGCACCACGACAATCTAGGGCCTGCTCGCATTTGTTGCCCAGGCAGGAGGTTCACTGTCGAGGCTTTTGCCCTCGCGACGGCTGCGGAAATGCCCTCTGGGCAGGTGGGGCACGGCCCAGCCCACGCATCCTCATGTGGGGGCCTGTCTTGCGCGCACTTCGCAAGGTCAGTGGTCGAGTGAGCGACAGCATCGGACCGAGAACACCTTGATGCACCACAGACACGTACGGTGACCCATCACGGACAGTTCTATTTCGAGACTATTCGGCTCAGGCGACGAGTTTTGGAGCGATGCGCAATCAGTTGTGGGAGCGCTGTGCGCGGCCCACGAAATTCCAGATAGCCTGCTCGGTGCACATCTAGAATGCGTGCACTCTCTGTGTCAGCTCAGATTCTTTCCCAGATGAGCCGAGGCCATCGATGCTCAGCAGTCTTGGTCGCATGATTGGACAACAGTTGCTCCCGGATTCGCCCCTTGACGAAGGGAGTGGCGGGTGTAGTCGCAGTCATGGTCCTGGTCGTTCGTAGTCGTCGAAGTAGCTGTCGAAAGTAGAGTAGTTGTAGCCGTATCCGAGCTGCAGTTGTCTGGAGAAGTAGTATGGAGAGGTCAACAGAGTAATGCATGGGGAATGTCCATGGTTGTGGATGCAGTTGTAGTTGTAGCCGGTGGCGCTGTTGTTGCCATTGGCCGTGTGCAACGCGTTGTTGTGATTCTAGAATCACTAGCCGCTGCCGGAAGTCACCTTCGTCGCATGTCTAGATGCTAGACGGCTGGAGGTTTTGCCTGTCGGCGGCTGCAGGCTCCGGGGTCCTGGAGGCAAGCCGCTGTGCCAAGCGAGCGCTTGAATCCTCAGTAGGCCTTGGCAGCCCAGGTGGCTGAAGACCTGTGCTCCGAAACAGGGCCGCTCCCCCAAGAAGAATGGGGTGTTTGCAGGGCTAGACAATGCTGCTCTGGCGCTCTCAAGGTCTGTGCTGGAGTCCCTGCAAGACCAAGAGACGACGCTTCCAGTGAAGCGCAGAAGGCTGCATGGCCTCAAGGATCCGGTCTGCTCAACATCTCTTTTGCAGACTCTAAGTTGCCCCCCCCTTCCATACTGAAATACCAGGGTGGTCCTCTGAGTCGCAACACATGATATAGGATGTTATAGGATGCTCTGGTGGGTGATGCCATTTGCGGCGCTGCGCGTGTTTGCAGGAGATCTGCGCCAACTTCGGATTTGCTTGAAGCTCAAGAGCCCTGTGAAGGGTAAAGGGATGACAAGGGTTTTGTGTAGGGTCGCCTGCTATCTAGGATTGCGTCGGTGCGCCGGCTGCGTTCCTGCATCCTTAAACCCAAACCCTACACCCCAAACGCTAAACCCTAAACCCCAAACCCCAAACCCCAAACCCAATTCTCTCTTCGGCGACACCCTGTAGGACTTCTCGTGCACTGAAGTCATGACATGAGGTTCCACGCCCGGTGCATGACTCCTCCTTCGACGTGGCCGATTTCTTCTGCTCTCTGCTTGCCACGCCCTTCGCGGCAGACCGGGGCTCAGAGTCGATGCCGCTTTAGGGTTTAGGGTTTAGAGTTTAGGGTTTAGGGTTTAGGGTTTAGGGTTTCCGACACGCTTCAGATGTGGTATCCGCACTTCTTCTCAGCCTCAGGAGGCGACGCAAAAGGATGAGCCGAAAGACGACAACAACGAAGCCAAGCCAAGCCACGGGCCCACAGCCGCACATCAGCTGTTTTGAGATCTTTCCGAGTAGATTCTAATTAAGTAGTATTCGTAGAGTCAGCTTAGGGTTTAGGGGTTAGGGTTTAGGGTTTAGGGTTTGTGAGAATGGAAGGCCTGCAGCCGGAGCGACCCTTGAAGAGGCTGCTGTTCCAGCGCTTTGAGACCTTGCCATGAGCACTGGCGTCAAGCAGCAAGCGGTTGCGCGTGGATAGACCCTAACCCCTACACCTAAACCCTAAACCCTAAACCCTAAACCCTAAGCCCTAAGCCCTGACACGTTGCTATTTGCCCGTGTGGTTTTCTTGAAATTTCCGGTCTGGAGAGAGTGTTCTTCTGTTGAGGGGCGGGGAGGGGGGGGGGAGGGGGGGGGATTGGTTACGACCATTTGACTCTAACCATCCCCAAACCCTGCTATTTACGGCGTTTTTGCCTCTTTGTGCAACATGTTGCTGGAGGATGTTTGATGTTCAGCAAAACGGGCGCTGTCACACGTGTTCATGCCGTTTTGCGAACATGCCCAAAACCCTGCTATTTGCGGCGCTTTTGCCTCGTTGTACAACATGTTGCTGGAGGATGTTTGATGTTCAGCCACACAAGGCACTGTCATAAGCGTTCATGCCATTTTGCGAACATGACCAAAACCCTGCTATTTGCGGCATTTTTGCCTCTTTTATACAATGTGCGTCTCATCGAACACAACTACAGCAGGGTCTGGCGCTGGCAATTGGTCCCCAAGCGAACATCCTGGATCGCTTGGGGAAGGTGTGCTAAAATGAGTGCCCTAAGTTTGAGTTCCTGGATTTCCTAAAGCACGAATCCCTCAATTTCCACAGCCACACGCACGAAGTCCTGTAATTTACAGCGCTTTCCGTGTATGCCCTAAAACGTACAGGCCCGCCACCACACGGTCAGATATCAACGTGTGACCCCCTAAGCCCTAAGCCCTAAACCCTAAACCCTAAACCCTAAACCCTAAGCCCTAAGCCCTAAACCCTAAACCCTAAGCCCTAAAGCCTAAACCCACGAAACGAAGCCTCTTCTGCCAGGCTGCGCACGAAGCAGCCGGGCTCCCTGGGATGGTCCATGGCTTTCTGTAGCTCTCTGCTCTCTGCTGTTGATGCTGTTGCTGAGGAGACTTGCTGAACCGGTTCCTGCAGAGGATCAGGCCACAGACGCGTGTGGGTGGCATGTGTGAGCAGGTGTTCGGATGTGAATCGCTTCAATCTTTGGATGGCGTTTCTCCACAGGGGCTCACTCTAATGACTCTAATGGCTCTAGATGCTGCATATGCCGAATTCGTACGAGCCGACTCGCCACACGAAGGGGGTCTGCTATAGCCTTTCTGTGCAAGGCGGGGAGATCTTTCCTGGACGACTTCAAAGCCGAAGTCGAGTGTTGCTGGGCCAGGCCCCGTGCACGAGGGCAGCACTTGCAGAGCCTGCAGACTCGAGAATTGCAGTCATTGAGTCCTAAACCCTAAACCCGAAACCCTCAACCCTCAACCCTAAACCCTATAAACCCTACACCATTGCAGGACGGATGACTTGACCTATGAAATTCTTCATCTGGTCGGGGCCTCACCTGCAGACTGCCACTCGCAGCTTGCAAATACGCCCTCTTTTGGACTTGTCAGGCTTTGCGTTTGCATTCCACCAAGAGCCGGCCAAAAGATCTGACAGCCGGTGAAATGCAGGCACCCGACAGAACCTGGCATAGGACACCCATGCGATCCAGGGTAGAAAGTCTGCAAAAGGTCACGTCGATCTTGGAAGGTTTGGCTTGGGCTGGCGGCAGCTTCCATCCAAGCACTTCGATGCCACCGCGAGCGGTGCGTGGTCTTCAACTTACATTTGCCTGACTCAAAAAGCTTGTGTGGGCATCTCGCTGCTGGCTCCCGCTTACGATTCATTCAGGCTTTTCACAACGTTGTGGCCCAGTTTGAAGACACATGTAGTGTCTGGCCCCTATCCTTGCCCTTCGTTGAAGCAGCCCGGGAAGAAGTGCCTGGCGCTGAAGGTGAGCTTGGCGGAGGTGTCGCTGAAGGTGCCCAGCAAGATGCTGCGAGCAACCTTCATGCTGCGCACCTCTCAGCTGAAGCAGGGAAGCAGCGAGGGGGCACCGAACCCTAAACCCTAAACCCTAAACCCTAAACCCTAAACCCTAAACCCTAGACCCTAAACCCTAAATCCTAAACCCTAAACCCTAAACCCTAAACCCTAAACCCCATGTTGCGCCCGTCTTGCTCTCAGAGGCGCTGCTGGCCGAGGTTGGACCGACTCCTGGAAGGTGGCCAGCAAGCGCGGCTGGTGGGGAAGGCCCGCAAGGCCAGGCTTTCGCGAAGTGGCGCCGAAACACTGGGGGAGAGAAGAAATCTTGATCAACAATGGATAACTTAAGTGAATAGAGACGAGAGGAGTGTTTTCGGAGCGAGTTACGCGTGAGCGTAGTTACGCGTGAGGCAAGTTCAGAAGCAGAGGTTCCCTGTGTGGTCTGGGAGAGTTGTCCAGCTTTGCTGAGGCAGGCTCCTGTGACGAGCCGGGGAGCCCGGGTTGTGTGGTTTAGGGTTTAGGGTTTAGGGTTTAGGGTTTAGGGTTTAGGGTATAGGCCACCAAGGCCCCATGGCGCCAGGCAGCAAGACCTGCGAGATTTGCGTTGCTGCAGCTGAGGGCAATGCAGGCGGCCATCGCGAGCTTCGAGTCCACCGTGTCTTTTGCCCATGTCTCGGTTTTTCAACATCACGCTGTGCTTGAGAGAGCCGTGACTTTCTTCTTTGTGAGTGTCATTGTTGCCAAGGTTCATGGCTCGGAGGAGTTTCGATGCTGTAGAGTCAGGGCCTGAGCAGTGAAGATGTGTCGGCCACCGTATAAGTACGATTAAGATGAATCATCAGGTACCCAATGGCTTGGCTTGATGAAGGTCGTTTGTGAACACTTGTGGGTTGAGATCCCGAGGCTACCTCGGATTTTTCAGCACATCTGCATGTCAAGGACCGCTACCGCGTGAAGCTACGGAAGTAGCCTCTTTCAGATAACGAGCATGCCTCATTCTACCCTTATCGCATGCCAGGTGAGGTTCTTGCACAGCTTGATTGCGAAGGCAGGTGCATGCTCTACGGTGCAGACACAGTCTGCAGTTCGCCGAGTGCCGTAGTCACGGCTTCCGAGCACTTCGGGACAATCGAAGATGATCGTGCTTTGGCTAACCGTAGCTTCGCTAACGACTCAAGCCCTGCCCAAAGTGGCAAAGTGCTTTGAAATGGGTGCAACATAAACCAGGGGGGGTTTTGAAATGCTTGGGGTAGAGGGTCAGGTTCAAGGGCCACACTGGGGAATCTAGCAGCTACTCGGAGATCAACTTACTTCAGGCTCGAGGCTCCGCCCCCGCCAAGACTGCCCAAACTTTTCAAGTCAGTGACTACGGCAGTTACAGCCCTGTGAATCCCAACCTGCGAATCCCAACCTGCGAATCCCAACCTGCGACCCTCAGAAGCACACACTGTAGACTGTAGGACTCAATAGGACCATTAGGATGACGCCATGGCAGTTGGTCTTGAGGTGGAGAACCCTCAGGAAGCTACAGCATCCGAAGATGGCACCTTGCCTTACCAGCTACTGCAGGTGGCACTTGGCCGGTGTGTTTGGAACAGGGTTTATATGACTGGTTTTGGTGAGTGTACATAAGGTTCCATTTTAAAATTGTGGTAAGTGTATATACCGATTGTCCTTTTGGGGGTACAAGAAATATATACCCTACTTCATAATAGATTGCTGAGAGGCTTGCCGGACTTGCTTTCCGTGGAGAAGTTGCCGGCCGATACTCCAGCAAAGCTGCTCTCCCGCATCAAGAGAAGGGATACTCCAACATGCGGCACAGTCGCTTCAGTGAGTTTTAAATGATTGCTGATGTGTGCACGGAGTTCAGAGCTCAAAGAGCAAAAGGAGGGAGAATGACACAAGTTAAGGCCAGCGCGCGCTGGGCGCAGGACACGTGCTGTTATGCATACTTGCACAGACCCCTTTCAGCTACTTCCCGACTCCGGGCATCGAGTTTCCGTCATCGTCCCCGCCCGGCAGCACCCAAACATGCCGTCCACAGGAGGCGAAATGTGGCGAACGAGAGCAGTGAGTGCTGCAGCATCCGGGGCGTTGTGTGCTGCGCTGCACCTCGGCCAGCCGTTGAAGCCTTCCAGCAGGGGCTGGAGCTTGCCGCAAGCAACTGCAGGTCAGCTTCGGTGTGACATTCTATCTTGGTGGAGTTCAGATGGAGGCAGCATGGGATGCACACAACAAGGCAGTTCTTTTCATCTCCATGGCCTCTGGTTGGGCAGGTTTCTGCGCTCACCAGCCTTCCAGTTCCGAGGGCGTCAGAGGTGGATCTGTCCAAGCTGCCGCATCGAGGTTGCACGTGAAAACCTCTTTGTTTCCTCCATGTTCCTCCATCACCGGGCAGTCAGTGGAGTCGGGGCAGCCTATTCTGCGTAGGCGGACCCGCAAGAACAGTTAAGAACAGCAGGCTGGGAGCCATTGATGAATCGTTGCCTAGGCAAGCCATGCCGCCGCCGCTGCCATCCTCGGAGGTCCCTGACTTCACTTGTGGTCAATATCCGACCGGCGGAGCCTCTTGAGAAGCGGACGATCCGTCTCTTGCCAGGTGGATCTGTCGGTGACGACGACACCTGTGGCTGTGCAGGACATGCGCAGCAACAAACGTTTTGATAAGGAGTCATGACTTTCCCGCTGACCTCAGCCCTCAGCAGCCTTCCGAATCTGCACATCTGGGCCAGGATGCTGGCTGGGTATCGTCCTCTCCAGAAGTTAGAGAACAAAGGACGGCCACAGCCCAAGGGGCAGCAGCTCTTGCAAAGATGCTGCAAAAAAGCGAAAGTAAGGACGTCGACTCAGAGACATCTACCACGGCGCCTGAAGAGATCGGCTATGTGATTCCAAGAAACGACCAATGTCCTAAAGGCCTGAGGGTCATCTGGGCAAGGTCGATCAAGGTCGTATGTAATGCTTCAGCAGCAGCTGCCTCGTGACCAGGCACGCAGCAAGACACTCGACTGCAAACATCACATGGCAACAAGCAAGCCAAGAAAGGCAGGCAGGGGCAAGTCCAAGTAGTGTTTGTGATTGGCATGGCGCAAGGCGCGCATGCATCTGCTGCGTTCTGCTGCGAGCAGGAAGTGCAATGCCCTGCCTAAGGTCATGGACTTGCAAGTGTGCTTGGAGGCTGCAGCTTTCCTGAAGAAGCGACTTGATTGACAAATTCACGACCTAAACCGTAAACTCTATACTCTATGCCTCTAAGCCCGAAGCCCTCAACAAGAAAGCCCTAAACCCTAAACCCTACACGGCATGTATTTTCATGTACTTTGCTTTCCGGAGATTGCGTATCACTGGGTGCTTCCGTTTGTGCAAGGAAGTTGATGTCAACCTCGCCGTTTACCGCAGAGCATGACCCTCCTGGCTGTATCTACCGAGCTTCAGACCGAGCAGTTTGGCTGCAGAGCGCAAAGACACCCCACTGTCACGGCGGCTCCTCTCCAGCAGCAGGGCCTTTGTTCTCCGTCCTTCTGAAGGACATCTTCTTCAACGGTCATCCAGAAGGACATCCGAACTCGGACAGGCGGCCTGTTTGCCGAGGACGAGCCTGCGCTGGGGCTTGTGGGGTGCTCATCTCATGAATTATTAAGTGAGGGGGCAGGTTCTGATTGGCGAGACAGACAGATAGAGACTGATAGAGATGCATATATATATATATGTGTATATATATATATGTATACATGTATATATGTATACATGTACATATGTGGATATGTATATATGTACATATGTATATATGTATATATGTATATATGTATATATATATATGTTTATATATATATATGTATATATCTATGCCATACAGTCCCACTGTCAGGAGCGATTGGTATGTCCGGCATCTCACAGCAGAACATCAAGCCCATCGCTGCTTGGGACCAGGCCACATTGATAGGCGTCTGGCAGTAAGCGCAGACATTGCCCCTCCACTTCACCTGTGTCATCTGTGTCAAGGCTCCCGAACAGACACGAGAAGAGGCGATTCCGAAACAGCTTCCTCTCACACGCCCTCTCCCCCTCGTTCGCGCCATGCTGTTTTGGTGGGGCTGCATGGCGAGCGGAGTCGAGTCTAAGTTTTCACCGTCAGTGCCAAAATCGCCCCCCAGCAGTGCTTGTGTGTTCATGCCCCAATGCGTGCCAGGCTTCGCGCATCCGACTGTTCTGCTTCGCGTGGACGCCGTTTCGGCCCGGCGACGAGGCTCGTCTTGCCGATGCAGATCGGGCAGCTTATTCAGTGGTTGCTCGAGTTTGTTGACCACGATAACTGACTCGACAGTAGTTTCGAGTGGCTTCGGTAAGCGAGTTCCCGAGCACGACCTTGAACAACAACGGAGCAAAGATTCAAGCTTGTTGTGTAGGACGCGTGAGTGTGCTGCAGAGGCAGTGCTTGAAGAAGTGAGGACGCAGTTCTCCAAGTGCGATGGCCATGCCTTCTTCAGTGCCTGAGGGAAAGTCTTTGGTGCGCGTGCTCTCTCTCTCTCACTTGAGAAGCAAGATGATGCAAGCGGCCATCTTAGGTGACCGTCACCCCCATGGTCCGAAGGATGATGTAATCATTGTTCGAGTTCCGGAGCAAAGGGTGCCAAGGACCGATGGCCAGTGGCTGCCAGGGACTCAGAGGTTTTCAGGGAGCCTCTACTGTTGCTACATCGGGTTCGCCGGATCTGCCGTCACGACTTTCCGAGCACCACAACATTAATTACCTTGGTTACGCGCACTTCTGTGCTACGAAGGTATCACCGCAACATGGTTGGCCTGATGCCAACATGGGCTCATCTTCTGAAGACTGGCTTAGCAGAGGAGTACGAAGCTGGGCTTTCGTTTCAGATGGTCTGAGAGTGAGCCGTCTGCTGGAACACAGGGATGTTAGTCTGCTTCAGGAGTGCAGCCGGCAAGAGCAGTATCAGTCTCTGGTTCGAGTGGTCCCAGCCGCATAGTCGCCCGAGGACTGGATTCTGAATGCCGAGCGTGGGCCTGAGCTGCTCGAGCTTGGAGAAGAAGCTCCTTGCGTCCATCACGTGGGGGGTTGTTCTTGTTCTAGATTAGGAGTCGGGGGACCTGCTCAGTGATGGAACAACCCCTTCCATGACAGTTGTGTTCACGTCTTGGTGCTGACTGAAGATGGCTGACTGAAGATGGGGCCAGCTGCAGGCTAGACCACTTCACGAGCCCCAGCAGGTGCCGCCTGGGAATCGTCAGCCGGTCAGCTGCAGTGAGGAGAGCAGCCACATGATCTTCCGAACATCAAGAGTTGTAGTCCTTTTTAGGGGTTAGTGACAAGGGGGGGGGGAGCCTGCGGCCCGGAAAAGGGGCCATGCATGTTTTTTTTTGGGGACCTCATCACCCTACAACTTCAACCTCCAGGATCCCCGAAAAACTCGAGGGATCCCGTAGCCCATGCCGTTCTCAGAGCCCCTCTTGTAGTACTCATACTTCTCGAATAATGGCAACGCGTCGTGCCAGCAAAATCATGCCTACATTAACCCCTACGCCCTGAGGCTACCTCCAAAACTTGCGAAGCGGCTCTGGCGGCGAGCCTCTTGACTAAGCCTGGCCCTGCCGACCGCTCTCTTTCGGTTTAGGGTTTAGTTAAGGTTTAGGGTTTAGGGTTTAGGGTTTAGGGGTTAGGGGTTAGGGTTTAGGGCTTAGGGTTTAGGATTTAGGGCTTAGGGCTTAGGGCTTAGGGCTCGGGGCTTAGGGTTTAGGGTTTAGGGTTTAGGGTCCTTTCAAAGGGAGTGATCATGCCCCCCCCCCCCAAGCAGGGGGAACCCAATATTGCAAAGGCAACCCGCCTTGTGGACATTTTGGGGGCAGGTATCCTGAACAACTACCATGCCTCTGTGGGTGTGCGAGCCCTCTGGGCGCTCCTCTTCTACATCTCAGCCATAAATTAGAAATAAATGCTATATATATATATATATATATTATATGTATTATATATATATATATATATCGTCTTAATGGCGCATGGAGACAGCTCTCTTTTGCCATCGCTGTTTCGTTTTCTTGATGTCTCTATCTCTTTCTCTTTCTCTTCCTCTTCCTCTTGCTCTTTCTCTTTCTCTTCCTCTTCCTCTTTCTCTGTCTCTCCATACGTATAGCATGTATGGCATCATAAAAAGAGTGTGGCCAGACAGAGCACTCTCGTCCTGCCTTTGAGGCAGCGCCTTGCCGGCGGCCCCCTGATGTTGATGTGGGGCAATGCATTTGCCGCCAGGCTGAGTTGCAGGCCCCCCCCCCCTTCAAGAGCCGTAGCCATGTTACGAAACAGCGCCGCGAATCAGCGATGTCAGTATTGATGATCTTGGGGGCGCAGCGTGCGGAAAGCTTCTGGCCGGGCTTCAGTGAGAGGCGGATGGAAATGCTCAGGTCTTCAACCGGAAGATGGTCACCTTGATGCGGGAGCAGTGGAAGTTCCTCGGTGCCACTGAGAAGGAGAAATCTGTCGGCGTTGGATGCCCCCAATTTATGCGAGGGCGGCAGGACCGGCGGGCAGATACGCTTGGATACGCTCAGATGCGCTAGGAAGCGTAGGTTCCGTGACAAGCAGGGCGGCAAGGCCATGCCATGTCTGCGACAGGAGTGGCCAGAGCATTGCTCTCAAGACATCGTGCCGCTTGTCCCAGAATTATGAGAGGGTTGAGGAGGCCCTGAGGTGAACTTCTGAGACTTTCGGAATCTCCTCACCATACTGCATGTTTCCTGGCTACTGCAAAGGTATCCCAACATGCTTGAGGGAGTGATGCGAGGGGGTGCCGAGGCAACGGAAGCATCCGTTCAGTCAGAAGCTCCCTTGAGTCTGAGGGCTCCTTTAAACCCTAATAAACCTAAACCCTAAACCCTAAGCCCTAAACCCTAAACCCTAAACCGACCTTCCGAAGATCCGGGCAGGCTGTTGGAAGATCCGGCTGCGGACAGCCAGATGCCACCAACGGGCTCCTCAGTTCAGCTGTCTGAAGATTTTTACAATGGGGTTTTTGGGGGTAATAATAGTATACTTATATAGGGACCATATATAAGGGGGGGGGTGATAATAGTATACTTATATAGGGACCATATATAAGGGGGGGGGTGATGAAAACATGAGAAATTGAATGTGATTGCTGAGGCGAGGCGTCCCCTTCCAGTTGGGCTGCTGGGAGATGCAGAAAAACCCCTTTGGCATGTCCGAGGAAGGCAAGCCGGCTGAAGTAGATGTAATGATGATTTGGTGCTGTGCACCTGTGCTTGCTTCGAACTTCCTTGCGAGATCTTGAGTCGCTTGCCAGGCGAAATGGATGCAATTCGTGAGTTTGCCATCATTCAGAGCATGAAGGACCGTCGTAGAGGTCAGCTCGGGTGTCGTCCGGCGAGAAAGCAGAACAGCAAACCGCGAGGATCAAAGGGAAGCACAAAAGCGATATGCCGGAACGGATCAAGCACCTGGGGCAATGAGAACAGGCGTACACTCGCACCGTCTCTCGTGCTCAGTTCTTGCTGGTGGCATGAGGCACAGGTTGGTGGTAGCGGGTGCCCGTAGGCAGAGACCCCCTTGCTTCTCCTAGCACTTACTAAGGCTGACAACGTGAAGCTTTGGTATTCTGCCAAGAACGTCCCGGATCTTTGGATGCACCACATGATGCGCCCGACACTTTTTGCGGGTTTTGTTGCTGAGGCCGCGGGTCCCGTGTTCCTGCCCTAAGGTCATCCATCACATCGTGAGTGCAGATGTGCACAAGCTGGCCCGTGAACTCCTGGACCCTGAGCCGGAGCTCCCAAAAAAGGAAAAAAGCTTTGCCTTTGAAAGCCAGTAGACTATAATTATGGGCTGCAGTTTCCTATTTTGGGGGTATAGTAGCCTCTTTTTTTGGGTAACTAGGTGTTTAAGGTGTGTCTCAGGGGGGGGTAACTAGGCGTTTAAGGTGTGTCTCAAGAAGGTATGCCCCACCCCTGGGACACCTGACCACACACGTGAGCCCGGGCTCTTTCTGCTGTTTGGGTGTATATTGCGCACGCCTGGAAGGCCAGTGCGGCCATCAAGCAGATGGATGAAGGCCTGCGGCAGCACATGGTCGTCTTACTGCTTTCCGGATGCTGAAGCACTGCGGTATGAAAGCGGATGTGGCTGGACTTTCGGCTTCTTTGTAAAGCTCCTCAAACTCGGCTCAGCACATGTCAGTACCTCATGCAGCGAGGCCTCACCAGTGCCGCTGGGCTTGCCTGGTTCCGAGTATGGATGGTGGAGCCGATGTCATCCGTCGCCAGCAAGATGCGAGAGCTAGCGAATAAGGTACCCGCATCGATGGCATCATCGTTGAAGCGATCTTGCAAGGTCGGTAAGAGAGAAGGTGTCGGCAAGTTTCTGGCACAGTAGACTCGGCCCTTTCTGTAGGACCTCGAGTCAAGCTTGTCTCAGCTGCAAGCCTGCCAGAGCCCTAGTAAACTACAGATGCACATGCGTGGCTCTTGAAGTCACAAGTGACTGTTGCATCACATGCGGCTTCCTATTGTGCAAGTGCGGTGAGTTGTTGCATTCATTCGGTCACTGCAGGCTTGGAGCCTCCAGTGGCCCCTTCTGCAGAAGCTCTGCGACCTTTGCGCCTGCTTCTGCTGGCTGTGCAGCACACGCGCGAGGTGCCGAGCCCTGAATCTCTGACCCGCTGCTGCGCTTTCAAGCTCAAGCTCGCCTAGAGTCCCACAGCAAGCTCTGCAACAGAGAACGGGGGGGAGCTCTGCAACAGAGAACGGGGGGGGGGCGGGCGGGGCGGGAGACAGGCTCCCTGTAACAGCAGAACCGGGGCCAGGCTGTAACAGAAGCCTCCTCGGGGTCAAGCCATGAACCAAGCTTCCAACACACCTTGCATTGTTTAACGCTTGGAGGATGGACCGTAAAATCTCGGCATGCAGTGGTTTGGAGCGCAGCTGCATCCGTCCTTCCGCGTCTGTCTCTTGCCCTGCGGAAAAACTGTGCAAAGCGGTTCCCGCTGCCATCAGTACCCGTATCACAGCACCTTACAGATTTTCTGGCGTTAGGCTTCAAGGTTTGGGTTTTTGGGGGTTGGGGTCTCTTCGGGTCGACAAGACACACTGGCACTTTTGTTTGTCCTGCAAGGCCGTGCGGGCTGCGGGATGTGTCGCGTGATTTGCGTTGCATTCCCCGCCACCTCTTGGCCTGTTACTGTACCCGGTTTCCGTTACAACCCATGCCCACAGCCCCAGAAAGTGCAGAGTTGAAAGTGCTTTCTTGCAGACCATGTTGCTCCCAAGATTCTTCACAAGCCCCTGACAGGTGTACAGCTCAGATCCATCAATCTCTATGAGCGCAGCGACCAAACCGACCCCTGGCTGGTGATTGAAGCTGCAAGCCAGCTATTGAAGCTCATGCTGGCACGCAATTTCGCAGATACAGTTCAAGGCATCGGACATATGCATAGGAATGAACAAACCTCAACCGGCAATGGTTTGCAGCGGGGGTTGCTCCTGGGACCCCCAAGGACTGGCAACGAAGCGGAGCAAGAAGAGGCACCGGGAGGGGTACGTAGAGTCCATGCAACGCACATGCTGCGGCCACCAGGAAGCCCTTGCCGTGCCACAACTTGGGCTGGGACGCGAGAAGCATCTGAAAGCTTTGCTTGAGCCTTAGCCGCTTAGCCGCTGAGTCCATGCTGCTTGACTGAACGTGAGTTAAATTGAACAGCACTGTCATTGCGAGGTTGGAGATCTTGCCCTTGTCGCAGATCCACGATGCTCTAGGGTGCCTGAGCAGATATCAGGACACACGCTGTGTGATGGGTTCGTTCAGGCTCTTCAGCTTCTGTGGCATGGATTGGCATGGCATAGCACCCCATGATTGTAAGGAACTGCAACGGAGATGTTCTAGTTTCAAGGCTATTCATTCTGATTCTTCAAGACCAAAAGCAGGAGATCAAGCCTGAAAATGCCACCAAAATGGGGGATGTTCCTGTTGGAGATGCCCGGCTCTTGCTGACCGTTGCTCATTCCTTGCTCAGGCAGCATCTGGAGCAGCTTCCGAGCTCATTCGTATCTCCACTGGCACCCTTCTCCAGTCAGTTGGTGCCCTCAGTGCCTGTTGAGTACAGGAATGGTTCGGAGGGTTCGGAACGGGCCAATCGATGAAGGGATTCGCTGATGCACCTTGGGATAGAGCAGGTGAGATGTAGCATCGCCAAGGATCTTGCAGCTGGCGAGGGCTTTGCTGCTTGGCGGGCTTCAGGTGCCCCCCATGCCCAAGTGACCTGCATGGTGAAGTTGCTAACTAGATTTTTTCCAGGCAGCCTTAGCGACGGCCGAGGTTTCGTCTCGTGCTCAGCAGCCTGCATACTCACTAGACCATCACAGACTGCGCTTGGAGAGACAGCATGAGAAAAGCGGCGTGAAGCAGGTTTGAGATACTTCGGCTGGTGTGCTTCCTGATGGAGACTTCAGCAGCAACCAGTTGCTGTTTGCCAAGCTTGGTGGCGGATTTCATGGTACCGGTAGTGGCCAGCAGAATGCAATGCAACATCTCTCCTTTTTAGCTCCTCAGGAAAAAGGGCTCAACTCCAAAGAAGAGGAAGAGCAAGGGGAAGGGGAAGGCACGGCGTGCCGCAAACCCTAAACCGCCTAAACCCTAAACCGCCTAAACCCTAGCCCTAAACCCCGGCCCTAAACCCACAACCCTAAACCCGAGTCGGCCAGGGGAAGGTGGTACCGAGTGGCAGACGGGGACTGGCATGGGTACCTTGACAGCATTTGAGGGCTGTTTCCGAAAATAGAGGCTCCACATAGAGGGGTATCACTTAGTATACCCCCAACATACTCTCATCCTGAACATAAGAACCCCTTACAAGGGTACCCCTCTTTTAGGAAACCTTCATTGCATCGGACACGTGGCTTAGTATTGGCTTGCGATGTAGTTCGAGCGCATGTGCGTAGGCTAGCAGTGGCAGCTGCTGTTCTGAGGCGAAGGAGAAGGCCTGAAGGATGTCACTGATGAGATTGAGGACGGACCCTGAGAAAGGTTGGAGGGAATGCTACAGGACCAAGCAGCAAGGAGCTGACTGCATCTCAAGCGCCGTCGGACAGGACGATGCGCAGCTTGAAGGCACGCGCAACGAGAAGCAGGAGCAGCAGCAGAAGCCTGAGCTTCACGAAGAGGTGCGATGCCAGGGGGTGTTGCCAGCTTGACGCGCTGAGGCCTGAGCCGGAGCAGCCCAAGCAAAGTGAGGACGCCATGTCATCTCCAAGCATCTGTGACTCGCTTCTCCTGAATCATGATTAGTCATGATTCTGATTGTTCTTATTATTACTATTACAACTATTATTATGGGCTGCGTATTTATTTTTATTCTGATGGTTTTTTTCTTTATTCCTTCTGGGCCGGCCAAGAATTTGGGGGGGGTTTTCGGATTTTATTCTGCGGGTTTCTGCAGGTTATTCAGAGGGTTCCATTCCTTATTCTCCCTGTTGGGATTCTTATCCCCAAGGTTTGGTTTTTTATTCTCGCGGTGCCCCCCTTTATTCCGAGGGTTTTTTTTTTTATTCTCCCCCCCCCCTCCCTCCCATCCCCCCACCCCCCCCTCTCCCCCCCCCTCCCCCCCTCCCCCCCCCCCCTCCCCCTCCCCCCCCCCCCCCCCCCGGGCCCCCCCCCCCACCCCTCCCCCACCCCCCTTTCCCCCCCCCCTAAACCTCACCCCCCCCCCATCCACCCCCCCGCCCCACCCCCCTTCCCACCCACCCCACCACCAGGGGTGGTTAAAGATTAAGTTCACTGTGTGGGTGGTGGGTGATGTGTGAGTGGGTGGGTGTGGTGTGTGTGTGTGGTGTGGTGTGTGGGGTGTGTGTGTGGTGTGTGTGGGTGTGTGTGTGGTGTGTTGTGTGTGTGTGTGTGTGTGTGTGTGTGTGTGTGTGTGGTGTGTGTGTGGTGTGTGTGTGTGGGTGTGTGTGTGTGTGTGTGTTGTGTGTGTGTGTGTGTGTGTGTGTGTGTGTGTGGTGTGTGTGTGTGTGTGTGTGTGTGTGTGTGTGTGTGTGTGTGGTGTGTGTGTGTGGTGTGTGTGTGTGTGTGTTGTGTGTGTGTGTGTGTGTGTGTGTGTGTGTGTGTGGTGTGTGTGTGTGTTTGTGTTGTGTGTGTGTGTGTGTGTGTGGTGGTGGGTGTTGTGGGTGGGTGTGTGCGTGTGTGGTGTGTGTGTGTGGTGTGTGGGGGTGCGTGGGTGTGGGTGTGTGGGTGTGTGGGTGTGTGCGTGTGCGCGGGTGTGTGGGTGTGTGGGTGTGTGGGTGTGTGGGTGTGTGGGTGTGTGGGTGTGTGGGTGTGTGTGTGTGTGTGTGTGGGTGTGTGGGTGTGTGTGTGTGTGTGCGAGGGCAGCGCAGGGACGGGACACAGAAAGAACAACAGGGCACGGACAGGGGACACAAAAACAGCGCAGGGGAGGGGACACAGAAAGAACAACAGGGCACGGACAGGGACGGACAGGGGACAAGGGACAGGTGACAGGGGATAGGGCACAGGGGACAGGGGAGAGGGGACAGGGCGCAGGGGGCAGGGGACACGGGACAGAAGGCAGAAGAACAGGATAGGGGACGGGACAGGGACAGACAGGGGACAGGGATAGGGTCAGAAGAAGTAGAAGAAGAAGTAGAAGAAGAAGTAGTAGTAGTAGTAGTAGTAGTAGTAGTAGGAGTAGGAGTAGTAGTAGTAGTGGTAGTAGTAGTAGTAGTAGTGGTGGTGGTGGTGGTGGTGGTCGTAGTAGTAGTAGTAGTAGTAGTAGTAGTAGTAGTAGTAGTAGTAGTAGTAGTAGTAGTAGTAGTAGTAGTAGTAGTAGTAGTAGTAGTAGTAGTAGTAAGCACTCCGGCTCAGCTGTGTCCCAGCAGCGGGGCTTATAGTTGTGGAGATGTAGCATCTATGCCATGGAGCGAACCTTGCGGTGGAGTCCGGCTCCGAAACGTGATGATCACAGTCCTATAGTGCAGCGAGCCGCACTAGCGCTACTGTTGACGCTCGCCAGCTGGGTGCCTTTTGGCCCCAACAAAGGGCGCATGGGTCGACTGAAAGCCTTTGCCCCTGGCTTGCCAACGCGTCAGTCTGAAGCTAGCCCCGTTGCAAATGCGTGTTTACCAGCAGCTAGGAGTTGGGGCAACTTTTCCTGCAGTTGGTGCAAGCAAGAGGTCGATGCCGCCTGCATTTTTTCTGGGTGCGCGCCGTCAGGCTGCCCCATTGAGAGCACGCTCGTCGGCTGGGTGCCTCTTGGCCCCCACAAAGGGCGCATGGGTCGACTGTGTGCCTTTGGCCCTGGCCATCCCTGGCCTGCCAACGCGGCAGTCTGGCACCATTGCAAGTGCGTGGCTACCAGCGATCAGGAGTTGGCGCAACTTTTCCTGCAGCTGGCGCAAGCATGACGTGGCTGCCACCCGCATTCCTCCTGGGCGCGCGCCGTCAGGCCGCCCCATTGAGCGCATAGTGCCACACCTCCTTATAGATAGCCGGCCCGGTCCCAAGTCCGGGGTGGGATGCCGACTGACGACTCTACTTATATTGCTACATTGTCAGGTGTCCCACAGTGTGAGGGTTCCAGCTCTTTCCGTTGGAGCTGGGGAAGGCAACTCCCTTGCCTATCAGCGACGACTTCAGGTGCCGAAGCTAAACGGAGTTCAGGTCACAGATGGGAAGCAGGGACCTACTCACAAGTGGAACCGATGTGTCAAGAGATCCTTTATGCCAGCTTGCAATAGAGCTACTCGACATTGCCAAGCGAAGCCCTTGTGCCTGTGTACCTCTAGTTCAGATACCCGAGGAGCGTGTAGCTGCAGATCATCGCTGCCTTGTCCCGAATGCTGACCGACTGCCGGCGGCGGCAACCTACCCTATCCTCGGATGGGATGGCCCGCGCTGGGCCCCGGCCCCACGTATGCTTCGAGATGTGGTCTGGGTTTTGACGTTACGTCCTTCCGGGTCACAGTTTATAAGTGCGAGAAAGCTGTGTTCTGGCGATGCTCTGCGGCCAGACCTTTCTTGGGTACTGAACTACACGGTCCCCAGTGTGCCCTCCACGGGCCACTTGCAGTTCACAGGACTACAGGGCGCTGAACGTGGTCCTCAGTGCGCCCTGTTGGGGCCACTTGCAGTTTCATAGGACTACAGGGTGCTGTGCGTGGTCTTCAGTGTGCCCTCCTGGGGCCACTGCAGTTCTCAGGACTGCGCTTTGTGCAGAGAAACACCATGATGAATGCAAGATGCCATAACAGATGGCTGTAGCGATGTCGATAGCTCTACGACCTGTTTTCATGTTTTACGTTTTCGCTTTCTACTTATCTGATTTTGCACTCTTTTGATCGAGTGAAGGGTGCACTGGTGCACCATTCTCTTGACAAGTTGAGTAGGCCGCAAGTTTGCAGCTATTCGTAGCGGGACTTGCCCATGTGGTTCTAGTGCTCTTGAAGCACCGGTGCAATGCGCTGCCACGCACCTGACGCTAAGCTGAGAGACCGGCTGCGATTGGAATGAATGAATGAATAGTAGTAGTAGTAGTAGTAGTAGTAGTAGTAGTAGTAGTAGTAGTAGTAGTAGTAGTAGTAGTAGTAGTTGTTGTTGTAGTTGTAGTAGTAGTAGTAGTAGTAGTAGTGGAGGAGGAGAAGTAGTAGTAGGAGTAGCACCAGTTCGCGCGAATGGCCAGAGCATCCATGCCCGCACGATGATAACGTCCATGCTTCCAGTCCGTGCGAATGGCCAACATCCATGTTACCAATCCGAAACGCGGCGGCTGCGCCTTATTTTGGCTGAGGATAAGGACCTGGCCCTCATTCAGGTGGAGGATAAGCAAACGTGTCAGGTCGAGGATAAGCAAACGTGGCGGTTGCGCCTTATTCTGGTCGAGGATAAGGGCCTGGCCCCCCGGCTGCGCCCCATTCTGGCTGAGGACCTGGCCCCCATTCAGATTGAAGATAAGCAAACGTGGCGGCTGCGCCCCATTGTTTTTTCATGATAAGCGCCCTCATTCAGGTTGAGGATAGGCAAACCTGGTGGCTACGCCTCATTCTGGTCGAGGGTAAGGACCTGGCCCTCGGCTGCGCCTCATTCTGGCCGAGGATAAGGACCTGGCCCCCAGTCAGAGCAAACGTGGCGGCCGCGCCCCATTGTGGTTGAGGGTAAGAACCGCCCCTCCGTGAGGATAGGGAGGTGGCCGTCATGCAGGTTGAGGATAAGCAAACGTGGCGGCTGCGCCTCAGTCTGTCTGGTCGAGGATAAGGACCTGGCCCCCATTCAGTTTGCACGGTGTGACAACATATGTTCGGTGTTGTGTGCGCGTATGGTCCGTGGCAGGGCGAATTACCAATCCGAAATGCGGCGGCTGCGCCTCATTTTGGCTGAGGATAAGGACCTGGCCCTCATTCAGGTGGAGGATAAGCAAACGTGTCAGGTTGAGGATAAGCAAACGTGGCGGTTGCGCCTTATTCTGGTCGAGGATAAGGACCTGGCCCCCGGCTGCGCCTGGACCTGACCCCCATTCAGATTGAAGATAAGCAAACGTGGCGGCTGCGCCCCATTTTTTAAGGATAAGCTGGTGGCTGCGCCTTACTCTGGTCGAGGATAAGGACCTGGCCCTCGGCTGCGCTTCATTCTGGCCGAGGATAAGGACCTGGCCCCCAGTCAGGCTGAGGTAAGCAAACGTGGCGGCCGCGCCCCATTGTGGCTGAGGATAAGAACCACCCCTCCGTGAGGATAGGGAGGTGGCCCTCATGCAGGTTGAGGATAAGCAAAGGTGGCGGCTGCGCCTCAGTCTGTCTGGTCGAGGATAAGGACCTGGCCCCCATTCAGTTTGCGCGGTGTGACAACATATGTTCGGCGTTTGTGCTCGTATGGTCCGTGGCGGGGCGAACGGAGCGGACGAACGGACGGGCTCCATTCAGGTTGAGGATACAAACGTGGCGGCTGCGCCCCATTCTGGTTGAGGATAAGCGCCTGGCCTGTCATGAGGATAAGGACCTGGCCCCCATTCAGGTTGAGGATGCACAAACGTGGCGGCTGCGCCGGGGGGGTGGGAAGCCCCAACCAAAAGCGCGAGCGGCGGCCGGGCGGGCAGGCGCGGCGGCGGGCGTCGGGCGGCGGCGGCGGCGGCTGGCGGCAAGCAAGAGAAAAACAAGAACCGCGCAGTGATGTGGGGAAAAAACTGGGGAGCAGAAAAACAACATGCCCAACAGCATGGACATGGGACAGGGCGGGACAAACACAGAGTAAAACCAAACAAAAGCGCGAGCGGCGGCCGGGCGGGCAGGCGCGGCGGCGGGCGGCGGGCGGCGGCGGCGG
Organism: Symbiodinium natans; assembly: GCA_905221605.1. Taxonomy (NCBI): domain Eukaryota; class Dinophyceae; order Suessiales; family Symbiodiniaceae; genus Symbiodinium; species Symbiodinium natans. The sequence goes on along the minus strand of CAJNDS010002074.1, from coordinate 180,574 downwards.
GCGGCAAGCAAGAGAAACACAAGAAACCGCGCAGTGACGTGGGGGAAAGATGGGGGTCAGAAAACGACATTCCCAACAGAAGGGACATGGGACAGGGCCGGACAAGGGACAGGATGACCAAACAAAAGCGCGAGCGGCGGCCGGGCGGGCAGGCGCGGCGGCGGGCGGCGGGCGACGGCGGCGGGCGGCAAGCAAGAGAAGAACAAGAACTGCGCAGTGGTGTGGGGAAAAAATGGGGTCAGAAAAACCGACATTCCCAACAAGGGACATGGGACAGGGCGGGGCCAGGGACATGATGACGGTTGCACGTCTGGCTTGCCTGCAGCTGTGACGGAGCAAACAGGGCCATGGCAGCCGTCCTACCCAAGAAGCACCCGCCCCGCCACGGGGCGCCGAGCGTGGGCGACAGGATCCTCCTGTTCCAAGATGTAGAGACTTTGCAGCAAGTTCTGCGGCGAGAGAAGACCATGGAAGTGCGGCATCTGCCTTGCGCGCCGGGGGGTGCGTGGCTGGGCGTGCAAGGCCAAATCCACGCGTGGGGCAATTTTGGCGCCTCCTTCGCAGTCAACAACGTTGAAGAACTGCGAGACTATGAAGGTGAGCACCGTGTGGCGGTGGAACGCCTACCCTACAAACAGACGCACTTGTGGCCGCTGACAGAGATGCAGCCTCTGACGAGGCCCGTGGCATTCAGACGCGTGCCAGGTCCAACCACATGGGTTGGGTTCAGCCCGGTAGAGGAGGCCCCAGAGGATGTTCAACATGGGGGTTTGGTGAATGTAGGCAACAGCTGCTTCATCAACGCCGCTCTCCAGGCGCTCTACAGCGTCACAACGTGGCGACGGATGCTCCGGCAGTCGCAGAACGCGGTCGCAGCCGACCTCCTGCTGCTGTGGCACAGGCTGCGAGCGTCGGCAGCTGTGAAACCGGAGACCGTCCTGGAGCGGTGGTATCATGGAGCGCAAGAAGACAGCGCCGAGTTTTTCCGTGTGGTGAGCGAACAGGCGGGGCTCATCGCCGGAACAGCCGGACTGGAGCAGTACGAACTCCGTTGTCGCGACTGTGGAGAGGCATGTCTGCAAGGCGCGGCAACGTTTATGTCCGACCTCCAGATGCAGTTGCCGACAGGCGTCCGCGATCTGCAGGGTGTGGTGGACAGGTACTTTCGCGCGGCTGTGGCGCCTGACGGTCTAGAGTACCAGGGCTCGGCATGGCAATGCCCAGCGTGCCAGTCCAACCGCCTTCCCTGGAGAAAGTTACGGGTCCGTCGAGCCCCCGCAGTGCTGCTCGCCGCCGTCAAGCGCTGGCGAGTGGAGATCGTGGATGGCCTGTTCGTCCAGCATAAGGACACGACGCCCCTCACAGTCCCGGAGTTGATCGACGTCCAGGGCCACGTGTACCAGGTCGTGGCGACGGTGCACCACGTGGGCGCGGAGGCAGAGGCTGGTCACTACTATGCGGCAGTACGAGGGTCAGAGGGGGACTGGCATGTCTACGACGACGCAGGCGTGGCCTCCATGCCTCGCGAGCAGCTGGAGGATGAAGGCAGTTTGTTGGCAATGGAGGGTCAGGTGTACTATGCTGTTCTGGAGACTGTCGCGACGCAAGCAGCGGCAGACGTGAGTAGCCTCGGTCAAGAGGCAGCAAGGTGTAGCGCCACGCAGCTAGAAAGCTCCGTGGCCGATGCAGGCCCCACCCCGGGCAAGGCGCAGGCGATTGAGGCCAGCAACGCAATCGCCGATGCGGCCACGCAGCCCGGGACCATGAGTGTGGACGCAGGCCCCGCCCCGGGCGAGGCGCAGGCGATGGAGGCCAGCAGCGCAACCGCCGATGCGGCCACGCGCACGCCCGGGGCCATGAGTGTGGACGGCCTGCTACCGCCGGTCGTGAACCCCTTGCAGTGCCTCAGTGCGGAGAAAGGCTCCCCTGTCCAGGACGCGCACCAGGCCTTCGAGGAGGACGTCGTTGGGTTTCTCAACGCCGTGAGCGCAGTGTCCGTGGCGCAGGCCCTGCGCGACATCCCAGAGCGCAGCACCTTTGTCGACCAGCTTACGTTCAGGCAGTGTCTGGTGCGACTGCAAGCCGGCCTAAGGGCCGTGCGCGCAGGCTCGCTGACAGCTGCAGAAGAAGTGGATGTCTTCACACCCTTGTGGTGGATCGCAGACTACCGGTTAGCAGTATACATGGAAGCCTTCGCACGAGTCGTTGCCTTGTCCTCCACGATGTTACTCGAGACCTTCAAGGCGTTCGCGTCGTCCTTGCTGCATCGCAAAGTGTGCGTCGAGTGGTCTGACTACACGCTCTCACATCGCTACTGGGCACAAGTGGTGACGGACATTGGCACAGGTAAGTCCCCGGTCATGAAGACGGTGCGGGAGGCCTTCAAGCGAGCCAGTGCTTCCTGGCAGCAGTAGCGAGTCTGAGGTGTGTGTGTGTGTGTGGAATGCAGCAGCGGGTCTCAATACCCCTTAATTATATACTCCTCAAACCGTGTAAGGAACCCAAGTCTGAATTAAGGGGTGCTGGAGTTCCTGGGGAGCGCTCAGTTCTTTTGCACACGTGCGCGCGCGTGCAAGGCAGATGAGAAAGTAGGCCGGTGGCTTGCCGGTCCGGCGGAGGCGGAGTACCACATCATCACGGAGTCTACGCACGCCGCCTTCAATGCACGGCTGCAGCAAGGTGACGGGCACGGCCTGCTGGTAGGGCCGGAAGGGTCCGCCTTCTTGTGTCCGGAGTACGCCAAGTCCGGCAAGTTCACCAAGGACACGCACATCGTTCTGACGCGCTTGCTGGAAGCGGCGCACGGAGGGAGATACGACTGGGACACGCAGGCCGATGTGCTTGCAAGACCGGCCAAGGCGCGCAAAGTCATGGGACAAGAGGACAAGGTTGACTGCGGGGTTCACTTCGAGACGACCAATATCGGCATGGTTCTCTTGCAGCAGCCGTCGGTGCTGAGCACGTGGTGGGCACCGAGTGAGGCGCGGCACAAGATCGGGCTAGCGAATCGCAGCTCGCCGCACGTGTCACAAGTTGGGTAACTGCTCCCCTGCACGTCCCGCATGAATCATGCATAATCGTGCGAGCTAAGGCTGCGTCTTCTCGGCGGGGCGGCGCGGAAGTCAACTAGCCTTCCCGAAAGGTTTACGGGAGAAGTTCATCGACTTCATGGCAATGCTGTTCCAGCAGCTCATCGAGAATGTCGGCCACAAGGTGCCTCTACAAGGCGATGAGTTGGTTTGGGCCCAAAACCTAGCAGGAAAGGTGGCGATGGAAGAGGCACGGGGGGCTATGCACGAGGCTTCACAGGATGCGTACTATTCGGACGGTGGCACTGTCAACAGTATGTTCGAGAAGCTAGCCTACTTTTGGACACACGAAGGCGCGGGCGAAGCTCTGAATCTAGTTGCAGCCACGTGCTTCGAGTCAAAGCAGTTCGAGGCGTCTAGAGTCTAGATGCATGTGTCCTGGCAGGCCTACTGACGAGCTTGTGTCACGAGTCTGTCGCCGCGGTTGTGGAAGCCCGTCCTTTCAACAGTTCGTCCAGAGAGATCTCCGCGCACGCCAGCAAGCTCGCGCTCGAGTGGACACACAAAAGACTGGCGCGGGGCTTCAACATGCTGGATGTGGACATCAGCAGAGGAAGTTGGAGGGCGCGTGAGGGAGCCGATGTGCGTCGAGCAGTGGGGCCATACAAGCAGGCGCTGTCAACGTCGGAAGCCGTCTCCTGGCAGGCACAAAGGTGAGAGGGGCCGGCCTGTGGGGAGAGGGGCGGGGGTCGGCAAGCGCAGCCAGTTCATCTTGCCTAAGGTGGCGATCAAGCTGCTGCGGGCCTCGCCGGGCAACGCAATCTATGCAGATGCGGCAGGGCGGACGGTGCCGGTGGCGGCTGCGCCCCATTCTGGTTGAGGATAAGCGCCTGGCCTGTCATGAGGATAAGGACCTGGCCCCCATTCAGGTTGAGGATGCACAAACGTGGCGGCTGCGCCGGGGGGGTGGGAAGCCCCAACCAAAAGCGCGAGCGGCGGCCGGGCGGGCAGGCGCGGCGGCGGGCGTCGGGCGGCGGCGGCGGCGGCTGGCGGCAAGCAAGAGAAAAACAAGAACCGCGCAGTGATGTGGGGAAAAAACTGGGGAGCAGAAAAACAACATGCCCAACAGCATGGACATGGGACAGGGCGGGACAAACACAGAGTAAAACCAAACAAAAGCGCGAGCGGCGGCCGGGCGGGCAGGCGCGGCGGCGGGCGGCGGGCGGCGGCGGCGGGCGGCAAGCAAGAGAAACACAAGAAACCGCGCAGTGACGTGGGGGAAAGATGGGGGTCAGAAAACGACATTCCCAACAGAAGGGACATGGGACAGGGCCGGACAAGGGACAGGATGACCAAACAAAAGCGCGAGCGGCGGCCGGGCGGGCAGGCGCGGCGGCGGGCGGCGGGCGACGGCGGCGGGCGGCAAGCAAGAGAAGAACAAGAACTGCGCAGTGGTGTGGGGAAAAAATGGGGTCAGAAAAACCGACATTCCCAACAAGGGACATGGGACAGGGCGGGGCCAGGGACATGATGACGGTTGCACGTCTGGCTTGCCTGCAGCTGTGACGGAGCAAACAGGGCCATGGCAGCCGTCCTACCCAAGAAGCACCCGCCCCGCCACGGGGCGCCGAGCGTGGGCGACAGGATCCTCCTGTTCCAAGATGTAGAGACTTTGCAGCAAGTTCTGCGGCGAGAGAAGACCATGGAAGTGCGGCATCTGCCTTGCGCGCCGGGGGGTGCGTGGCTGGGCGTGCAAGGCCAAATCCACGCGTGGGGCAATTTTGGCGCCTCCTTCGCAGTCAACAACGTTGAAGAACTGCGAGACTATGAAGGTGAGCACCGTGTGGCGGTGGAACGCCTACCCTACAAACAGACGCACTTGTGGCCGCTGACAGAGATGCAGCCTCTGACGAGGCCCGTGGCATTCAGACGCGTGCCAGGTCCAACCACATGGGTTGGGTTCAGCCCGGTAGAGGAGGCCCCAGAGGATGTTCAACATGGGGGTTTGGTGAATGTAGGCAACAGCTGCTTCATCAACGCCGCTCTCCAGGCGCTCTACAGCGTCACAACGTGGCGACGGATGCTCCGGCAGTCGCAGAACGCGGTCGCAGCCGACCTCCTGCTGCTGTGGCACAGGCTGCGAGCGTCGGCAGCTGTGAAACCGGAGACCGTCCTGGAGCGGTGGTATCATGGAGCGCAAGAAGACAGCGCCGAGTTTTTCCGTGTGGTGAGCGAACAGGCGGGGCTCATCGCCGGAACAGCCGGACTGGAGCAGTACGAACTCCGTTGTCGCGACTGTGGAGAGGCATTTCTGCAAGGCGCGGCAACGTTTATGTCCGACCTCCAGATGCAGTTGCCGACAGGCGTCCGCGATCTGCAGGGTGTGGTGGACAGGTACTTTCGCGCGGCTGTGGCGCCTGACGGTCTAGAGTACCAGGGCTCGGCATGGCAATGCCCAGCGTGCCAGTCCAACCGCCTTCCCTGGAGAAAGTTACGGGTCCGTCGAGCCCCCGCAGTGCTGCTCGCCGCCGTCAAGCGCTGGCGAGTGGAGATCGTGGATGGCCTGTTCGTCCAGCATAAGGACACGACGCCCCTCACAGTCCCGGAGTTGATCGACGTCCAGGGCCACGTGTACCAGGTCGTGGCGACGGTGCACCACGTGGGCGCGGAGGCAGAGGCTGGTCACTACTATGCGGCAGTACGAGGGTCAGAGGGGGACTGGCATGTCTACGACGACGCAGGCGTGGCCTCCATGCCTCGCGAGCAGCTGGAGGATGAAGGCAGTTTGTTGGCAATGGAGGGTCAGGTGTACTATGCTGTTCTGGAGACTGTCGCGACGCAAGCAGCGGCAGACGTGAGTAGCCTCGGTCAAGAGGCAGCAAGGTGTAGCGCCACGCAGCTAGAAAGCTCCGTGGCCGATGCAGGCCCCACCCCGGGCAAGGCGCAGGCGATTGAGGCCAGCAACGCAATCGCCGATGCGGCCACGCAGCCCGGGACCATGAGTGTGGACGCAGGCCCCGCCCCGGGCGAGGCGCAGGCGATGGAGGCCAGCAGCGCAACCGCCGATGCGGCCACGCGCACGCCCGGGGCCATGAGTGTGGACGGCCTGCTACCGCCGGTCGTGAACCCCTTGCAGTGCCTCAGTGCGGAGAAAGGCTCCCCTGTCCAGGACGCGCACCAGGCCTTCGAGGAGGACGTCGTTGGGTTTCTCAACGCCGTGAGCGCAGTGTCCGTGGCGCAGGCCCTGCGCGACATCCCAGAGCGCAGCACCTTTGTCGACCAGCTTACGTTCAGGCAGTGTCTGGTGCGACTGCAAGCCGGCCTAAGGGCCGTGCGCGCAGGCTCGCTGACAGCTGCAGAAGAAGTGGATGTCTTCACACCCTTGTGGTGGATCGCAGACTACCGGTTAGCAGTATACATGGAAGCCTTCGCACGAGTCGTTGCCTTGTCCTCCACGATGTTACTCGAGACCTTCAAGGCGTTCGCGTCGTCCTTGCTGCATCGCAAAGTGTGCGTCGAGTGGTCTGACTACACGCTCTCACATCGCTACTGGGCACAAGTGGTGACGGACATTGGCACAGGTAAGTCCCCGGTCATGAAGACGGTGCGGGAGGCCTTCAAGCGAGCCAGTGCTTCCTGGCAGCAGTAGCGAGTCTGAGGTGTGTGTGTGTGTGTGGAATGCAGCAGCGTCTCAATACCCCTTAATTATATACTCCTCAAACCGTGTAAGGAACCCAAGTCTGAATTAAGGGGTGCTGGAGTTCCTGGGGAGCGCTCAGTTCTTTTGCACACGTGCGCGCGCGTGCAAGGCAGATGAGAAAGTAGGTCGGTGGCTTGCCGGTCCGGCGGAGGCGGAGTACCACATCATCACGGAGTCTACGCACGCCGCCTTCAATGCACGGCTGCAGCAAGGTGACGGGCACGGCCTGCTGGTAGGGCCGGAAGGGTCCGCCTTCTTGTGTCCGGAGTACGCCAAGTCCGGCAAGTTCACCAAGGACACGCACATCGTTCTGACGCGCTTGCTGGAAGCGGCGCACGGAGGGAGATACGACTGGGACACGCAGGCCGATGTGCTTGCAAGACCGGCCAAGGCGCGCAAAGTCATGGGACAAGAGGACAAGGTTGACTGCGGGGTTCACTTCGAGACGACCAATATCGGCATGGTTCTCTTGCAGCAGCCGTCGGTGCTGAGCACGTGGTGGGCACCGAGTGAGGCGCGGCACAAGATCGGGCTAGCGAATCGCAGCTCGCCGCACGTGTCACAAGTTGGGTAACTGCTCCCCTGCACGTCCCGCATGAATCATGCATAATCGTGCGAGCTAAGGCTGCGTCTTCTCGGCGGGGCGGCGCGGAAGTCAACTAGCCTTCCCGAAAGGTTTACGGGAGAAGTTCATCGACTTCATGGCAATGCTGTTCCAGCAGCTCATCGAGAATGTCGGCCACAAGGTGCCTCTACAAGGCGATGAGTTGGTTTGGGCCCAAAACCTAGCAGGAAAGGTGGCGATGGAAGAGGCACGGGGGGCTATGCACGAGGCTTCACAGGATGCGTACTATTCGGACGGTGGCACTGTCAACAGTATGTTCGAGAAGCTAGCCTACTTTTGGACACACGAAGGCGCGGGCGAAGCTCTGAATCTAGTTGCAGCCACGTGCTTCGAGTCAAAGCAGTTCGAGGCGTCTAGAGTCTAGATGCATGTGTCCTGGCAGGCCTACTGACGAGCTTGTGTCACGAGTCTGTCGCCGCGGTTGTGGAAGCCCGTCCTTTCAACAGTTCGTCCAGAGAGATCTCCGCGCACGCCAGCAAGCTCGCGCTCGAGTGGACACACAAAAGACTGGCGCGGGGCTTCAACATGCTGGATGTGGACATCAGCAGAGGAAGTTGGAGGGCGCGTGAGGGAGCCGATGTGCGTCGAGCAGTGGGGCCATACAAGCAGGCGCTGTCAACGTCGGAAGCCGTCTCCTGGCAGGCACAAAGGTGAGAGGGGCCGGCCTGTGGGGAGAGGGGCGGGGGTCGGCAAGCGCAGCCAGTTCATCTTGCCTAAGGTGGCGATCAAGCTGCTGCGGGCCTCGCCGGGCAACGCAATCTATGCAGATGCGGCAGGGCGGACGGTGCCGGTCTTTCGCAACGTGTATGCCGCGGATCGCTCACAGCGCGAGGATGCCTACAACAAGTTGACCACCACGTACCGGGACCTGGAGCGCCAGGGCTTCGGCGTTGTACGACGGCGGCCCGGCGCGTGGCCAGTTTTCGTGAAACATCGCTGGTCCGCTATGTCCCAGGACGTCCAGGCGACCTTGCGAACTTGGGGCATTCCTCTACATTTCTTCGATGGCTTTTTGGAGGCAGCAGCAGTGGATCTGGCAGCCAAGACGGGCGTCCAGTCGACGCAGCACATGCCCGGAAGCGAGCGCAGGCAGATGGCGGCGGAGAGCAAAGTGCATGCGGCTGGGGCGCCGGTTGAAGAAGAGCTCACGTCGAACAAGGCCGCCGCAGAAGCATTGGCGTCGAGTGAGCCACAGAGTACCGATGGCAAGGCGTGGAGGAACATCTACAACGAGGTGCATGAGGACCTGCCGCACGACGTGAGAGCCGCAACGTGTCTTGCGCGACGCGTGTGCCAGGCTGCGAAGCCCCCGTGCCAGATCACCTTTGGCACGAAGCACATGGTCGACGAGGGTGGTTGCGGCGGTTTCAAGCTTTGGGGGTCATGCGCGGAATGCCGCCCCAAATGCTCCTTCCGCGCTAGAGTGACGGTGTGGGTCAGTGGGCCAGCCGAGGGCAAGGTCACCGTGGACTGTCGGGGCGCACACGGCAACAGAAGTTTGGCGACAGGTGGTCGTCTCCTGTCAGCAGGTGTCGCCCACACAGTCAATCAGATCGTGGAAGCCAGGGAGCCCATCACCAGCCGCAACATCCGAGAGGCTTTGGCGCGCAAGGAGCTGGAGCTGGGTTGTGAGTCGAAGCAACTCCACAACCTCGTGAAGCGACTGCGGCAGAAGCATGGCACGGCGTCAGCCGTGGCCCCACTGCCAATCCAGCCCTTCAAGGACGAGGCCGTCAGGCGGCAGGAAGAAGTCTCCTCGAATCTGCAGTCCCCGGACCTGGCGCATGTGTTCGTGCTGAAGTCGCCGCATGGCATTGTGGTCCAGGAAGATCGGGTGTACGTGCCCGTCACCTGTCCGGGCATGCTCCTACGCCTAAGAGACGCGGCGCGACACCGCATCCGTCTCATCGTGGACATGAAAATGGGAGCAGTTGCCAACAATTACGGAGTCGTCACGCTGTGTTTTGCAGCGAGCAATCCGGCTCCTGCAAACACCTCGGCGACCACGATCAGCGGGCGACGCCAGCAGTACATGGCCCACACGTGCACGGCACAGCCGGTTATGCAAGCAATCGTAAACTCTGAGGGAGAAGAGAATCTGGTCGCTTGCTTCGAGGATCTCGTTTGGCTCTGTCAGGAAGCTGCAGGCTTCGACTTACAGAGGAACATTGTTCAGGTGCAAGCCGACTTCGCTCCAGGCATCGCTGCAGCGCGCCGCAAGGTGTTCCCAGCTGCACGCTTCCTTGGCGACTACTTCCATTACAAGAAGGCGGTGCGGAAGTCGCTTCCCAGCAAGGATCGAGTCGGGCAGCAGGGCGCCAAGAAGCGCGGCAGGAAGAAGCGTGACTCCAATCTCAGCAATGTCTACGATCTGTCCGACCTCACCAGGCTGGCGATAAGAAGGTCCAGAGTCAGAGCGGTGTAGAGGCAAATAAAATGTAGGAGAGAAGAGACGCTGCCGTGTGCAGGTGTCTGCCGACGCTGCAGCTGACGGACCTGATATGGCGAGCCATCTTCCAGGACCTTCCTGCGGACGCTGCAGCTTATCTGCAGAGGCAGTTCTTCCAGCAGTGCGCCGTCGCCGATGTGCAGCGTGTGTTCAAGACCATCGTCGCTCTTCCGCAGCATGGGGGCAAGCTGTGGTTGCCGTCCTTCTGGGCCGGTGTCTTCGGCACATGCCCTGGCAGTGGTGCAGGGTCCAACCCCTTGGAAGCGCGGCATGCGGCGTGGGAAGCCGAATTGAAGAGTCGCACGCGGAGCAGTCTTCTGGCCACCTTTGATGGTCTCCAGCACCTGTGTGCGAAGTGGCGGAAGACGTTTGAGTGGGGGACCGCCATGCGAATGAGTGCCTTTCCGGTCGGCGAGAGTGAGCACCTCATGAACAGTGCGACGCTCCGTTCACAGGGACGGTCGCCCGCCGTCGACTACTGGAAGATGAGGAACGAGGGCAACCACGTCAAATTTCGAGTTTGCAACTCGGCAATGCGTCAGGGGCCGTGAGTGGCAGGCTTAAGTGTGCAGTCGAATGCACCGAGGCACGGGGACCCCGCGCGGGAGTCAGACCGACGACTCGCAGTACACGACCTTCTGGATCCTCGCCTCGCCGTCGGGTGTGGTCGACAAGGCGTGGAGGGTAGATGAACATATCGTGCGTGCGTGCAGAAATGCCCGTTGACATCAGAGTCTGCCAGACCGGCCAGGACTTGGCTTGGACGTTGTGCCAGATGCTCTACAAGGAGGGCCAGGAGCTGCAAGATCTAGTGACTCGCGCAGGCATTTTGTTCGCCGCGCCGGACGGGATGCTGCGCCTCAACCGCGGTGTGCTTAAGCAGTACTTCGTGGATCACGTCGTCGTGTGTGAAGGTCACTGGGTGAAAGCCTACTGGCCTCGAGGGCGTGTAGGAGAACATGTCTACAAGGTCTGTACATGTCTCCACCACGTACTGCACGCAGAATGCGAGCATGTCCTTTTCGCAGGGGCTCTCTGCGGAGGTCCCCCAAATCTGAACAACGTGCCGGTGGTTCGGCCGCGGGGTCGCAAGAGGATCTACCGGCGTTGAAGAGCCAAGAGTAGCCCGCAGGCACGAACAGTGTGGTGAGCTGGATCCGGAGAGGGCGCGTGTGGATGGGGTCGGGGGGGCGCATGAGCAGGGTGGGCATGCCGGACCCCTGAAAGGATCCTCTACAAGCAGAGGCCCGGTCTGAGTGGTTGTCGAAATATGGGTTGGGAAAATGAAGGTGGGGAGGGGGGGTTCGGCTGCGGGGTCGCAAAAGAGGAGGTGTGGCTTGTCCAAGCACGAACAGTGTGGTGAGCTGGATGTGGACAGGGCGTGTGTGCATGCGATTGGGGGGGGATTAGCAAGGTGGGCATGTTGGACCCCTGAAAGGATCCTCTACAATCAGAGGCCCCGTCTGAGTGGGTAGTCGAAGTGTGGGTTGGGAAGATGCGGAGGTGGGTGGTGGTTCGGCTGTGGGGTCGCAAGAGGATCTACCGATCTTGAAGAGCCAAGAGTAGCCCATCTGGATGAGCTTGGCAGCTGGGGGCGGGTGAGCGGGTGAGCGCCCCGCCGCAAAGGTGTGGCTTGTCCAAGCACGAACAGTGCGGTGAGCTGGATCTGGAGAGGGCGCGCGTGGATGCGATGGTGGGCATGCTGGACCCCTGAAGAAAGGATACTCTACTGAGCGGGCAGTCCGTCGAAATGGTGGGGAAGTGGGTGGTGGTTCGGCTGTGGGGTCGCAAGAGGATCTACCGGCCCCGTGAGCGGGCGCTGTTGGGGCGACAGGCCGGGGGGGGTGCGCCCCTGCCAAACGCCGGTAGATCCTCTTGCAACCCTGGCCCCACCGATTCGGAGGACCCTGCACGCACACCCCAGCCGCGCACCTGCCCTCTGATGCGCTTGCGGGGGGGGGGTTTGGGGGGGCCGCAGCCCGCGGTGTCTGGCGTGATGCACGATGCTCACGTTCAAATCAAACAGCGTGCGCGACATATAGGTCCGCGTGAACAGCCAAGTGGGTATGGTGGGAGGCCTCTGGCTGGGTCGAGATGTGGGCAAGTGGGTACGGGGGTGGAGAAGGTGAAGGAGCGGATGGGGCTGGTGGAACGGTGCACTGGTGGTTCGGCCGCGGGGTCGTAAGTTGTTGATGGGCCAAATGCCCCTGAGCATCGCGCGTGGCGAGCTGGATCTGGAGCAAGCGGGCGGTGCGCAGGCGGGTGAGCGGGCGGTGGCGGTGTCTGGCGTGACTCGTGATGCGCGCGTGGTTCGCGGTGTGCCATCTTCAAACGAGCGTGACGTGGGCAAGTGGGTACGGGGGTGCCAAAATAAGGGTGGGTGGGAGGTGGGTGATAGCGACTCGCGAAGGGCTGCTGGGTCCGTGGTCAGTGGGAGTCAGAAGAAACATGGAAATGGGGTCCCCAACCCCCCCTCCCCCCGCAAAGAGCGTGTGCAAGCTTGGTGACTCGTGATGCTCGCAGGGTAATGATGCATGCTGCCATTATGTTGCCCACGTGCGAGCGTGACTTGCGATGCCTGTAAGCCACGCCAGCTGGACGCGGTCTGGCAGATATGGAAGGCGCGGGGTGCACACTGTTTGGCAGAAGATCGCCTGAAGGCTAGTGACTAGTGTCCCAAAGCTTATATAGTCAAGCCAGCGCAGCGGACATGCCTCTCGCGACTGCACAGTTCGAAGTAACAGTTTGAAGTCATTTTAAGGAGCTGGACACATGCGCGGCAAACAGCGCCACGCAGGGCGAGTTTGAAGTTTTCTCGGCGGGACAAGCGTGGCAAACAGTGCCATACAGGGCGACGCCACGCAACGCAGGCCGTTCTGCCAGACAACGCGCTGGCGACTGCACAGTCTCAAGGTTTCCAGCGAGCCATGCCAGCTCCGCGGTAGTAGCGCCGGGCCAGTATGGAGCGGGGCGCACATGCATCAACGCCGTAGAGCCCAACAGTCAGACTTACATGTAGGTAGGGTCTATAAGCTTCAGCACGCTGCGCTGAGCGCCGCCAAACCGGGCCTGGGACAAGCCATACAGGGCAAGAACCTCTGCCGTAGCGACAGACCTGCGTGGGGTGCGGGACAGGCCGTACAGGGCGACGCATCCCGCGGTGTGCCTGCCGGCAAAACACAGTCAAGCTTGCAAGTAGGTGCGTGCGAATTATGCTGTCAAGCTTCGGTTGTAAAGCCTGATGTTTGCGCCAAGGCACGGCCCTCAATGCGATGGGGCGGGGGGCGCCAACATCCTACTCGCTATCCCACAACTTATCAACCACTACGCATCACTACGCGCCACCAAAAGCCCGCCATTTTCACTTCCACCATTCATTCTCTACCAGTCCTCACCATTTTCACCATTCCCCGCCTTGCCCGCCAGTACCAGCACTATGTGCTCGCCATTTCCGCCATTCCCACCCTTCCCCCCCTTCCCGCCACTACCAGCCATTCCGCCATTCCCCACCAACTACCACTCCCAGTGTTTCCATCTTGAACCAATTGCCCAACATTCCCAACGCTACCTTGTTCTGCAGGGTGGATCGTGGAAACGGAACTCCTCAATCTGCCAAACCCCTAAACCCCCTTTTGGACCCTATAACCCCCCCCCCTCCCCGGATTGCCCAGGCTAAGAAAAAGAACCCGTAGAATAAAATTAAACACCATCGGATTAGGGTGGCGTGTCCTGAGGCCCGAAAAAAGAACCGCCAGAATAAAATTAAAAACCATCACCGACAGAGAATAAGAAAAAACACCCCGAGAATTAAAAAAAAAACCATGCCCAAGATATTATTATATGTATTATAATTCTTATTCTTATTCTTATTCTTATTCTTATTCTTATTCTGAATCTATCCATGCAGGATAATGCCAGGGAGGTGGGCTTCGACCTGGACACAGAAGCCAAAGCCATGCCGCAGGAGGCGCACGAGTCCTCAGATCGCCGTGTTTTCACAGGGGAATCGTGAGGAATCCAAAGCCCAGGGTTTAGGGTTTAGGGTTTAGGGTTTAGGGTTTAGGGTTTAGGGTTTAGGGTTTAGGGCCATCTCACATCATGTCATGTGTTCCTTGTACATCGGCAGGAAGATGATAAGAACCAGGACGAGGAGAAGGACAATGACGACGAGCCCATGCCTCGGCATGGTGTTCGCTGATCCGGGACGCAGTGCACACAATGAACGCAGCATAGCACACCCTGAGGCAAGACCTTGATCGCCAACAAGGCCGGAGTATCATGTGAACCGCTACACCTTTGGAGTCAACACGTCGTTCAGAGCGTGACAGTGGCAGGCGAGGTAGATCTTTCCAAGGGTGGGACTCTCGATGAGAAGCTGTGGAATGGCGAGGACGAGGATCGGCAGAGGCTGGAGGCTTGAAGGCATCTGTACAGCACTTTTAGGGGCTTCCGGCAGAGAGGACGACAAAGATGACAAGGAAGATGGTCAAAGCCTGGGCGTCTCCTGTGCCCATGTGTGGGCTAAGCTCTGTACCCCCTGGGCCTTGGAGATCCAGGTGATGCACCCGAGGAGAAGGAGAAGGGACCGCAAGAGGACATTGAGGTCCGAAGCAGTACCTGGACAACCGTTTTGAATGCTGGTGACTTTTCTGTGGAACCACACAGAATACATGTAAGTAGTCATACCAGCCTTACCGGCCATAGATCCCTGCAGCATGCTGCGCGAGATTTGTGTCTTTTCGGTGCCCTGTCTTGTCATCAAGTCGGAGCTGCTTTGTGCAGGCCCATGGGGCGCAGGGTGAGGGCGAAGCGGCACGCCACCCAGACATCATCTTTTCCTCTGCTTCACGTACGCTAGTGATGGTCACGAAGAATCTCTCATACACAGCTTCCGGAGGGGTAATATTGGCTTCAGGATCTCGAATCTTTGCCTGTCTTGGGCCTGGGTGCGTGGTTTCAGCGGGTGCGCGTGATGAAAGGACACGACTGCGAAGGACGAGAATGACAGTCCTTGCCTAATCTCCGCGAGTGCCAGCAGCAGCGGGACACGAAAGATCACGAAAGCTATTGGTTCCGCATGTGGACATCAATCTGCACCTTCTTGTACTATGCTCATTAATTTTAAGGGCTCGAAAGCTAGTGACCTGTGTGACGTACCGCAAACTGGGAAGGGGTTTCTTGTCATCATCGGTATCAAATGGAACGCCGAGGCAAGAGCAACCAAAAGCCGTCCGAAGACGACCGGAAGGCCGACAAGGATGCCAAGGATGTGCCGGAACAGGACTTGGAGCGAGTGCTTTGGCCTTGTGTGTTATATGAAAGAGGGTTCAGATAACAGTTCATACTACTGTTAGAAGCAGGGTGTATGTTAGAGTTTCTTACATATGACTGTTCTTGCTGAGTGTATGTAGGGTTCCAGTAGGTCATGAGCAGTGTCACTTTGCGTCGCTGCAGGAGCCACAAGAGCCTGACAAGACGGAGTTCGAAGATAAAGATGCGCAGTTCGACGTCCAAATGCAGCCTCAAGAGTGCGACCCCAAGTGTCAGATTGTGTCCGAGATGTGCCATGCCTACATAAATGGAGGTTTACGAAAAGATGGTACCCCGAATATAGAGCCCCAAATAGTAGGATTCCCTTAGAATAAGGGCCCCAACAAGGTACCCCTAATGACAGAAACCCCCAAATGGCCTGAAAGCACTGTAGAGTTGATTGAGCTGGGACGCTGTCGTCCAGGAGGGATGGTGCCGAGGGCGAAGGTGAGGGCGAAGGCCAAGGCCCGACTAAAAGAATGGTGTGTGCTTTGTGACCGGCATGTCATACCTACGCCCCATACCCCGAGCCCAGGTGAGGGCGAAGGGGAAGGTGATGGAGAAGGGGATGCTGACTCAGACTTTATCAAGGCTGGACTCCTGCGCGTACGGACTCGTGTGAGATGGACGGCTTGTTGCATTGTCCAGTTCGAGGCACGTGGGTGTCTTTCTCGGTGCAGAATGCAGAATCAGCGCGAAAGTGGGCGCTCGGAACGACGCGGAAGCTGTTGCAAAACCCCTAAGGACCAAAGCTCGCCTCGGAATTCGCAACGGATCATGTCGATTATCTGTCTCAGAATGTTGCCGGCTATTGTACGGCGCGCGGAAAGCAGAAGCAATACAAGTCATTTTGAAGGCATGTTGAGTTGGTGTTTTTCGATGAGATTATGTCAGTTGAAACAGGTTGACATCTTGTTGAAACAGGTTGTCATCTTGTCTTCGCTTTGTTTCGTCAAGTCTACTTGTCGCACCCTTTGTCCAAGGGGTTTTGGCTTGAAATCCAGTCGCCCATAAGTTTTGGGTCAGGATTTCTGTGAGACTTGAAGTAAAATCTGACAAGCCAAAGCGGTGATGACCAAAACGGGCAGTCACGTGCGCCACAAAGAGAGCATGGGGCTAGAAAGAGGTACGGTAGGACAATACAAGGACATGGAAAGTAAGTGGTGTTGAGGCATAGGTCATATGTGGGGTTGTGATGGCCGCGCTGTCACTTTGACACTTTGCTGACAATCTGCAGTCCGACATCGATATGGACGGAGATGGGGATGGTGGTGACGACGGGGAAGGATCAGAAGGAAGCAAGTGCGAAGAGGAGCCCGGTCTGGAAGTCTTCGACCAGCAGGCTTCAAAACGATCGCCCCAAAACTCGAAACCTCAAACGTGAGGACATCGGCGACCTGGATGCCGCTGATCCCGGCGTCAGCAGCCCAGATGTTCTGGCTTTTTTTCCACGTTTTGCAGGATGAGGACGGTTTGATACATCTCGGGCGCTGTTTCTGCTCTGCGACAGGTCCCAGAGGAGAAACCTCCAGACGATGCTGGAGCTGAAGAGCGCGCTCCCAAACAATGCATGGCATTCATGGACTCTGTGCGTACGCTTGCGCCGTGTGAGGGCTGTCCAGGTCAAGTGATGGCTGTTCGACAGTGATCCCCAAACCCAAAACCTGAAACCCTAAACCCGAAACCCGAAGCCCGACACCCTAAACCCCCCTTGTCGGCTGTGCGAGCAGCAAATGCCTGGGGCCCAAGGCAAGAAGGCATCGATCCTTGCGTCGCCTCCTAAGTAGACATGGCTCCCTTGGAGTGCTTTTACTTGTGCCACCCTAAACCCCATGAACCCTATGAACCCTGTGAACCCTATGAACCCTATGAACCCTATGAACCCTATGAACCCTGTGAACCCTATGAACCCTATGAACCCTCTGAACCCTCTGAACCCTATGAACCCTATGAACCCTATGAACCCTATGAACCCTATGAACCCTATGAACCCTATAAACCCTATAAACCCTATAAACCCTATAAACCCTATAAACCCTACAAACCCAAAACCGAGGTGCAGGGAGAGCAGAAGCCTGACCAACAAGACCAGGAACAGCAGGACGGTCTGATCAAAGTGGCTCGAAGCCTCTAAGCTGGTATTGCTTGACAATGGCCTGCTCAAGACCCCCGCCCCCCCCAGATCCAGGACCAAGATGGGGACAAAAAGCCGGAGAATGTCGATCCGTCCAAGGCGAAGCAGAAGGCGGCGGAGGAGAAGGTACCGGAGCCGCCCTGCTCCGAGGGAAGCTTTGGGATGTGTCAGGAGCACGGAGGGGAGTAGCTCTTGAAGAAGTCGCCCTAGGCTGAAGCAGGGCGATCCCGGCGCCAACCCCTCCGGCAAGGACACTTGCCTTGCCGTGCTCAATCCTTTGCGCTTGCACGCAGGCAACCTCTGGGCAAAAATATGTGCCAGGACACCACTGCGCCCCAACAGCAGCAGCAGGACAGGGTTGGGTTGCATGAATGAAGGATGGTGCGCTGATGCAGTATCGTCAAGATCGTGATCATGGGGGCCGACTCGATGAAGCTGCCTCAAATTTCGCCGTTCATCTTGGGAGTTGTAAGACGCGCCTCAAAGGGGACCATATGCGGCAAAGCATGCCGGTGAAGCTTGCGATGAGTGCGCAAGATGCCCTCAAACCAGTAGGAAGATACCGATCTGAGAATGTCGGCAACGATCTGTTCATGCTGTTTCTCCTTCCCCGTGGGCCACAGCTCAAGGTGTACGGCCAGGTAAACTCTCGTCACTCTAGTGCCCGGTACCTTTCCCCCAATGCGGTGACTGGTGGACGTCCCTGGCTAAGCCTTCCCAGAGGACGACCAGATGTTCGGTGGAAGCACGGGTGAAGCTGCCAACTTCGAGCCCGCTGACTCGGCGCCAATGTTCCACAGACACTTGCAAGGATTGCACGAGATGGGTAAGACACAGGGCGGCCTGGTACTGGTGAACGTTCGACAGCGGAATAGGCCCTAGACCATGGAAATCCATGGAAGCAGCAGCGGATGCCGAGGTCCCAGGCGCAACAGGATGCCCAAGATGTCTCTGCCGGAGATGAACGAGGAGGCCCTGGGGAGTGGAAGCTACCACCTTTTCTCGCTGAGTCTGCACCCGCCCCTGGGGCCCTGGGGGTGTTTTGGCAGGTTCAACAGCGACTGCAACGGACTCCAAGGGCGATGCAGCCGAAATGACATCGGTCGGCTCCTAATCGCTGCGCACACCTCTCTCCCACCTGTTTACTATCGGAGTTGAGCTCGCATCATGGAGCCTTGGCGCATGTGCAGCTGAAGCGACATCGTAGCCACGATGGGACTTCTTGTCCTTTCATGTCCTTTGTTTCTTGACGGTAGGGGTGCTGCAAACCCTGAAGTACAACTTGCAGCAGTTCAGAAACTCGAGCAATGAATTGGCATCTGCCTAGGCCAAGCCACAAAAGTCGAGCGGTGCTGACAAGAAGTGGTGCCGGCATGTTTGCATGGGCCAGGCTCTCTAGCTTTTAGCACTCGTTTGCAGCCCTGCACAGTGATTCGAAGCTCTGTCATAGTTGGGTAACATTTTACCCTTTTAAAGGGTACTTAAACCCAATAAGGAGTAGACATTTAAATTAAACTTTCAACATTATCCCAACCATGAACTCGAAAGTGCCAGGCAGTCTCCAGCGAAGCCGAGCCCAGATGTAGGGGCCAGCGAGGAAAGGGAGCCTTAATTCGGGTGCCGGTTTCTTGGGAAGACCCATGGAGACACGCCAGTTTAGGCAAGTCCTCTAGACCAGGTGGCTAAGCATCCTATACACTGTACCGATAGTAGAGAGGAAGCTTGCAGATGTCGCCGATGCAAGTGGGCTCGTGGGCTGCAGTGAGGAGCGCCGGCTGCAGAAGCTGGACATCCTGCGAGAGGCTGATGGCGGAAACGATGCCCGGCTCCAGGGACACAGCACAAGTTCCATGCTTGTCACTCTGCGTTTATATATATATATATATGTATGTGTGTGTGTGTATGTGTGTGTGTGTGTCTGTGTCTTGCACTGTGTCCATGTCACTTTCTTCACTCTCTAGGCCATGGGCGACCAGCAAGAGGCGGGCGCCGAGCCGGGACCTTGCCGTGGGTGGGGTTGCTCTGCGAGGGCATGCTGCGAGAAATCCTGCTCCCCTAAGCCCTAAACCCTAAACCCTAAACCCTAAACCCTAAACCCTAAACCCTAAACCCTAACCCCAAATCGACCCCTGAGGCAGGGACTGCACCTTGCAGACCCCAAGAGTGGCCTCGAAGCCCTGGGCGAGTGCCAGGATGCAGCACCGCCCTCAACCTGAGAAGCTACTCTAGTATCTAGACATTTCGTCTCTGAAAGCCTTGGTTTTGGGTTTAGGGTTTAGGGTTTAGGGCTTAGGGCTTAGGGTTTAGGGTTTAGGGAGGAATCTCGACCTTTCAGGCAGGTGCGGACCAGAAGGCGATGGGTGCCGATGGGCAGGCAGTGTGGGCTGAGATGACTGCGGGGCATCGGCTTAGGGCCTTTAGGGATGTCGAGGTCTTAGGGTTTTGCTGGGGTTTGGGTTTAGGGTTTAGGCTTTGGGATTTAGGGTTTAGGATTTAGGATTTAGGATTTAGGGCTCATGGTGTAGGTTTCCTTGTAGGTGCTCAGAAATAGACTTCGCAGGCAGATGAGGAGAGTGATGGCGAAGCCCCGGCAATGGAGGAAGACACACCAGGCAGACCAGCACTGTACATCGCTGTCTGTATGGGTAATTCTCTAAATTAGGGTCTCTTTTTGGGTCCTGATTACGTATTTGGTAGGGCCCAACAAGGGGCCCTAACTTAGAGAACATAGATCCTATCCCTGCACTCCTGAACTCTAAGCCCGAAGCCGTCAGGGCAAGACCAAAACAAAATGCTGTCAGCGACTTACTGATGCAAGGTGCAGCGAGTGAAGTTTTCGAAGTGTCGCATGATTGCTCGTGCCTGGGGTGATGGGACTCAGGCCTAATATGCGGCTTCAGGAGACGGCCATGCGTTTGTTTGTTGATCTATTTGCGCAGGGGATTCGACAATGGGCGCATGGGAATAGGTGGCATCGTGTCCCCTGGTTTCGAGCCGCAAGAAGTTTATTCTCCTTCCGAGAGCAGTTCCATTGTGGAACAGTACTACTTCTTCTGTTGGCCCTGATGCAAGAGCAGTGCCGAAAGCACCTACAGGCACTTGAATGTCAAGGCATGCCAAGGCACTGCATTCTCGATTGCCCTGCGCATCTTATCATCTTATCATCGCATCATCTATTGCTGTCGTTCGCCATCAGATGCATCTGTCGTTCGGCTGTAAACAACTACGAAGTTTGGTGCGGCAAGAAAGCAACAACAGAAAGCAAAGCAAGATTTGACCGGAGCCATTCCCGTGTGACGCTGCTGGAAAAAACGAAGCTGTGCTGGGGTTGCGTGGTTGCGGTCACATGACACTGCGGTCCATTTTGAGGAGACGGAAGATGCTCAAGCCAACGAGAAGTCAGGTAGGCCGTGCGGTTGTGTGGATGCCAGGCTCCAAAAGCAGACATGTTTGCAGCCGCAGAGGCGTGTCCAAAGACCTGTTGCAGACCGAAGTCGCGGACGAGGACATGCAGCTCGAGGCACGGACATCATCCGCCTCATCGACTTTCTTGCAGAGTTCAAGCAGTGCAGGGCTTTCGTGGTGGCGTCAACTCTGTCCAAGCTGCACCGGGAGCGCTTGCGTCGGCACGGCAGGCCGCCGAAATTTCGTAAAGTTCGTTCATCCAGTTTATGAGTTTATGACTGTGCAAGCCTGCCGACTTAGACGACTCCGACTCCGACTCCGTTACAAACGATGACAATGCGCAATCTACATGAACCAACTTGCTCCCATCCTGTGCGATGCGAGAATTCTGAGTAACTCTGAGCTTACTGTGCCGGAAGGGCTGCGTCTTCAACAATGCAGTCACTCAGTTACCCCTGTCATCCTGAGACTATCCATACAAGCTATGAGGGTCACTTGACCGAGTGTTGTGAGCGATGGTTCCTCATGGAGTTGCACAGCACAGTGCTTCTATGAAATGTGCTACTTGGTCCACTAACAAGCTTCGCTGCGCTTTCTAAGACGTGCAGTGTACGAAAGACCCGCCGCAAGCGACCGTGGTAGCTGCAGGTGGTGTGCAGCCCCTACAAATTTTCTGAGCTGTCACGACAATGCAAACCATGACCCCCTAAACTCCCTAAACGCTAAACCCTAGACCCCAAGCCCTGAACCCTAAACACCCCTTAACCTGAAATCCCCAAGCCCCTAGACTGTTGAACAAAACTTTTGAGGCAACCACGGATGACATGGACGTCGATGAGGAAGGTGAAGGTGGCTGGAGGAAGAGGCCGTGCTTGCTCTACATGGTGATTTCCCCAAGTTCTGGTCCCTTTTTGGGGTCCTCATGGCCCCTATTATTTAGGGTACCTCATAAATCAGAGAGCTGATTACATGAGTTGTCGTGGATGCATCCACGGAGAAGGTCGGAACATGAAGCTATGCAGCTTTGGGGCCAGCCTGGTCCTCAGTGGGCCCGTTGCCGTCGCATCGTGGGTTTCTCGATGCATAGGACTACAGCTTCCGTTTTGCTTCCGGCGCGTTTCATGTGCTAGCGATGCGCATGCATTCTGCATTAGGCTGCAGGAGCACCGCCCCAATGTCGTGAGCACAAATGTGATTTAGGGTAACGTGACGTATCTTTGTCATGTCAAAGTAGCGCCTCTTCTTGCAAGGCTTGAGCGGAGCACAACCCCGCTTTCTGCCGCCCTCTGCGAGCAGCTGAGGACCCCCGTTCTGCCTCGGTTCTTCGTGTGTTGGATTGCTTGGCTGTAAGACCTCCGGAGCTCTTGAGGACCATCCTCGAGCCGACATTGAAAGGCACCTCCCAAGTGTAGCTCAGTCTACCAGTAGCAGCCACGGAAGTCAGCAATGCCTCATGTAAAAAAGCTGTTTCAACCGAGCTCCACACGACTCGGCTGGCCACCCACTGGCCTTGACATGATTTTGACAGGCCGTTTGCAGGGCTACTTCCGGACTGGAAAGCGAATATCGATGAGACGAGCTCGGGACCTAAGCTGGCATGGCCAATTTTATGTTCCATTGATTTCTTTTGCTTACCCATCAGCGTCTTTGGTTGGAGGAAGATGGCACACTCTTTTTGAAGGGTCTTCACACCCAGGTCATCCCCTTCATTGCCTCCAACTATCGCCGGGACAAGATCTGGCTGCGGCGGACAAAGCCTTCGAAGCGGGAAT
Organism: Symbiodinium natans; assembly: GCA_905221605.1. Lineage (NCBI taxonomy): Eukaryota > Dinophyceae > Suessiales > Symbiodiniaceae > Symbiodinium > Symbiodinium natans. Next base: position 158,150 of record CAJNDS010002074.1, on the reverse strand, counting down.
ATCAGGCCGGATGAATGATGTCTCATCTGTACATTGCCGGCCCATTCGTGGGCGCATTCCAATCCTGTGTACAAGGGCGGCAGTGTTGCGAATGCGCAGCTGAACACGAAGCAAACGCCCCAATGTCAAACCATGCGCAAGCCGCCTGAGCCAAAAGCACCGTGTTCTCGAAAAGAGGGCCATGCCAACGCTCTATATTTGAGGGTGCCCCTGCAGGAACCTCTGCTATTGAATAAGGAGCCCTTGTCAACCATGAACATTCCCCCAGCTTCCCCCGAAACCCGCAATCTGCTGCCTCAACTTGGCCGCCAGATCGTAGTGGCCATCGACAACTCTCGCAGCATGCCTCTGCCCTGGAAAGGGGAGCGTCGGGCTTTGGGAAGTTTGGGGGGTTTGGAAGTTTTGGGGGTTTAGGGGGGTTTAAGGTTGGGGGGTTTGAGGTTTGGGGCTTTCGGGGGATTCGGGTGTGATCAGGTGCTCTTGGCTTTTAGACATGGGGCCTTGTCCGCTGGCATCCGCATAACAAAGCATAAGGAAGGAGTGCGGCGTTGGCCCCAATGCGCTGCAGACCCTCTGCGTCCTGTGCCAGGCCGGCACTTGAGCCAGCTTGCGTTCGTAGTGCGAAGTTTCGTGGAGGATGCCAACAAAGTTGCTCCATTCGCTGACCGGTTTGATCAGGAACCATCAACGGTCATTCCGAAGTCGTGCAACTTCATTTCCAGCCATGTTTTTGATGAGTGCTGCACCGGTGGCGAATTTCTTGGAGCGTGTGCAGGCATTGGCCCAACTGGAAGTGGGCGAGTATGCTGTTCTCGCTTTTGGCAGCGCCGGTTTCCCAGACCAGGTGACCAGGGTGCTTTGCAAGCCTCGAAGCCCCATACTCTTTATAACGCTGAAGCCTTTAAGCCTTTAAGCCTATTAAGAGGACTCAAGGTATCTCATGGTGCTACTTGTGTTGTGTTCAAAAGCTGCTGTCAGAAAGAGACATGTGGGGCTGACCAGCAACACGTTGAGGCAACTCCCCGCGTGCTTCTTCCTTTGGGCTCAGGGCCGACGTCCTCAGTCTTTGGATGCTACTCCATGAGCTCAGAAGTTCGAGAAGGAACCCTAAACCCCAAACCCCAAACCCCAAACCCCAAACCCTAAACCCCAAACCCTAAACCCTAAACCCCAAACCCGAAACCCTAAACCCTAAACCCTAGATAGCGATGTAGCGGGAAGCACAGTACCGAGGCAGTCCCATGCCAACAGCTTCAGCTGGGCCCAAGCTGGTCCTCTGCTCCGGGAGTCGCGGGCTGAGAGGGTCGTGGGAGAAGGAAGATCCACCTTGGGCCCCACCTTGGGCCACCTTGGCCCACCTTGGGCTTGCTCGCTGCTCAGGTTCACGTTTGAGGAGGAATCTGTCCAGCTTGAAGCCCAGAGAGTTTGAGCAGCATCGAGTCACGCGATGTATCGTCTGCTGTTGTTTCAATGCTGATTGTGAGGATCAGCTCTTGTCGTTGTGGGTCATGAACGTGGCCGAAACTGGTTCCAGCTAGCCGACACTCCCGCAGCCCTGAACCCCAAAATCGAACCCTCAAACCGTCTCCAGCCCCAACCGTGAACCCTACAAACCCGATAAGCCCTACAACCCTACAAACCCTACAAGCCCAAACCCTGCAAGTCCTCTAACCAGTCTCTAAACCCTGTAAACGCCTCCTGAAATGATTTTCCCCACCCTAAACCCCAAACCCTAAACCCCAAACCTCAAACCCCAAACCCTAACCCCCCCCCCCCCGCCAGCTGTTGCCTCCCAAGGAGCCACAACCGAAGTCTGGCGGATCTCATGCGCCTCAGCTCGGAGCTCTTCGATGAGCCGCGCTCCCAAGAGCGGTTTAGGGTTTGGGGTTTAGGGTTTAGGGTTTAGGGTTTAAGGTGTAGGGTTTAGGGTTTAGGGTTTGGGGTTTAGGGTTTAGGGTTGAGGGCCGTGGCGCCTCTTCTGAGGGGTTCAGGGTTTCGAGTCGGGTTGAGACCTTGCATTGTGGACAACTTAAACAAGTAAAAATGGAGCCCATTCTTCACTGCAAGTTCTTGAGAAGCGGCAGCAGAGCAAGCCCGAGATCCTGAAGTGCAAAACCAATGCTCATTGTTTTTCTTGACCGGCTAAGGCTTCAACCCCTTGTCAAGCCCTCACCCCCCATCGGCGTCAGCGGATCCCACCGCTGCCCTCAGGCGAAATGGGCCAAATCCTGCCCGACCTTTCAGCCGTACGCTCAGGGTCTTGGGGGCTGAACCCTCTGCTTCGGGGGGGCTCTTGGAGGAAGTCAGTGTCTTGCCGAGTTTTGCGGCCTGGCTTCAGGGTTTGAGGGTGTGAGGCCTCTTGGGGGCTTCTGGCAATCGCTGATCTTAGATGAGGGCTTCTCCACCGTTTAGGGGGTGGACCTGAATTGAAATTCAACGGACACATGAGTCTGGGTAGGCCCTGTTAGCCTCAGAGGCCAGATGAGCATCATCATCTCTGATGGCCGTTTCAACAAGAACAAGGTGCGCCCGTGGGTTCGAAGCCCAGGAAGCCCTCTTGGCATCCAGTTTTTGAAGCCTTGTCTGCCGCAGAAGAGCTTGAACAACACTAACCATCATGGAATCATGGAAGGCAGGGATGCCGAGGTACTGTTCAACCTTTTGCTTTCACGCTTCCTTCTGAATGCAGCACCGAGGTGCATGCTGCTCTGGCTCGGCAGCAGCTGCCCTTACTGATCATTGTCGATGCCGAGTCTGCGTGGATCCCAGCAATACACTATACACGATGACCAGGGATTGTCGAAGCAGTCGGTTACTTTTGAAATGCTGCGGCGTTCCGTCCGAGGAAACTCCGGCAGCGAACGTGCGGGGCCTTGCTGTGTGGTGACGCAGAGTTGAGCAGATGGAGGGACATGCCTGCATGGACCATGCAGACCAGTGAGCACCTCACAGGCTTCCGGTTCTAAGCGGAGTGTTTTCGACCTGCGTGCCGTTTCCTATGAGGGGGGCAACTGCCAGGCCCGTGCTTTGGAAACGATAAGTCGTAGCTGCACATTTTCCCACAGTCTGTGGTGCCGCAGGTCGTGCCGTATTTGTCAGACTTTCCATTCCCCTACTATGTGGTCGTGCAGGACTCCCTGCCCACCGTTGCACCATCATGACCCGGTGAGTTTCTCTGCTTCAGTTGTCCAACCTCTCATCTCCCCCATTCCCAACCTAACACCCCCCGAGCCCACTCTGGACCTCTACACCTCCCCCCATCCCTTTTCTCTGCCTCTGACGTTTGTTCAAGGGCTTTGAGGGCTTCGGTGGGTCCAACGCTGGGGTCTGTCAGTTGCTATGCTTTCTACGACCCGCAGGACTTGCAGACTCTGCCGGCTATTCTCAGTGACGTGATGAAGCAGTGGTCCTGTCCTTGGCTTTCAGCGGTCTGCCTGTGCGAGACAGAGAGAGACACACAGAGACACGCAGAGACACGCAGGGACACGCAGAGGCACGCAGAGGCACGCAGAGACACGCAGCGGCACATGCACAGAAGCCCCGAGGCCCCCAGGACAATTCCCGCAACTTCAAAGTTCGAATGTCCTAGTCCCGCATCCTGCAACCAACGCCCTTTGGGTTCCTGAACCCCAGTTGCAGTTCATGCTGCAAAGGTTCGAGTTGGCGGCAAGCGCCTGACTCACCAGGCTCGTGCTGCTGGATGCTTTCAGGGGGTTAGGGTAACAAGGACTCCTCAGTTTCTGCAAGGCTTTCCGATGTTGTCAGTGGGGCTAGGGGTGAAGGGCTCTTGTGTGTTGAGTCCCATTTCCGGTACGTTCACAACTGAACGGATCCGATGGCGACACGCACCTTGCTTGGCGAGGCTGTCGAGCACGATCGGGACGTCGACTCGAGCGCGCGGACGAGGGAACATGTCCAGCGAGCCCAGATGCTGAGGCTACGGGAACCAAAGAAGCTCCAACTCAATCGACCCTTCAGGGGGTCTGCCATAAAGAATGTGGGGTTGCCAAAGATGCCGCCCGAAGATGCCAGATGTCAAGTGCGGAGGTGCTGGCACGTAAACAAACTTCCCAGTACCCTCATTTCACCAGCATCCATTTTGAGAAAAGAATCTGTCAGCACCCGTGTCGTCCTTGCAAGCAGCCGGCGCCTGGACAAGCCGCGTGTGGGTGTGAGCCCCTTCGACCGCGCACCGGGGTTGGCTTAGGAGTGAGCTGCTCCGCCGCTTGCAGGATTTCTGAAAACAGTGCAAGACAGTTCAGCCAGCATCCAGACTTTGCACGTGGCGTGGCATTCGACAGTCGCAGATAACAATGGTTGTCATGAGGAGCCTCCTCTTCATGCTGCCCCGATTGTGGTAATGATGATGGCCCCAGGCAGGATGATCAGATATTGATATGGACCACATGGACTATCACCTCAGCAAGAAGCTGACGAGAGCACACGTAGCATGTTCAGCATGCCAAAGCAGTCACACTTTGAACGAACGCATGCTTCTTGCCACATCAGCTGCAGTGTTGAGTGACACTGTTAGATGGAAGCCGTTTTCCTGTATGTCCCACACATCCATTCATGCTCTCTAATTCGCAAGCACGCGGCTGCGTGGCCTAGAGAATGTCTGATGGCGGAAGTGTGCCAACTTCGCTGATGCTCCGAACCCGGCATCCTTTTTGCCGGAGTCCACCACCCTTTACTTTCCAAGCAATGCTCAAAGCCGAGGTCTGAGGCGGATGCCAGCAGCGAAGCACTGCCAGCCGAAACGTCGGCGCGGGCTTTAACACTGCTGTAGCTGTCAAAGCACTGAGTTCCGCACGTGTGTTGGTGCAAGCTAGTGCCGTACATGAACTGGCCGAACGTGCCTAAATGTGCCGACTTACAGAGAACCGCCGTTGTTCATACCCCTCGTCGCCCGTTCTGAGGTTGCCTCGAACAGCTATGCCATGCCCATGGCTTCCAGCTCCGGCCCCAGGAACAAAGCACGGCGAGGTCTGGAAGCCCTAAACCCTAAACCCTAAGCCCTAAGCCCTAAGCCCTAAACCCTACACCCTAAACCCTAAACCCTCTGCTTTTGTTTGCCTGCAATCGAGGTCCGGACTCTGCCCGGGCCTGTGCAACAGTGCTTCGGAGTGGCAAGTCATGGTGACTTGACCAGCTTCAGCCCTGTCCTGGCTGAGGCGCGGCTGTCAGTGGACTCTCCAGCAAACGGCCTCCTGCAACGGCCCAAGTCTCCAGTGTGGCACCTGCACGACAGAAAATGGCCATCATTGCGACCCTTTCGGCACCAAGATCATGCAATAGCCCTCAAGCGAAGCCCCAAAAAGGCCTCAACTCCCACTGCGCAGCAATGCTCTCCGAGGTTGCAGCCTGCAAGCGTGGATGTTGTCGAGCCGCGGCATCCCTCCGTCAACGGCAGCTGCCTTAGCTTGCCTTCTGGCCTGTGCGGCAAATGGTCGACAAGGCCGAAGATTGGGGTCACCTACCAAAAAACTTAGGGTTTTGGGTTCAGGAGGGTTGAGGGTTGAGGGTTTGGGGTCTCTCATTAGCCTGACTGAACTGATCAGCTTGGATGTTAGGTGCCACAGCTCCTGGCACTCCAAAATTGACATCTTCGCCCTCACAATCGCGGTGCCGTGGCTAAGACACCAAGGCTGCTTTGGACTATGGAGCATGCTCATAAAAGCGCAGCATTCGGAATGTTTTTTTCACCTCATGTCAATGACGAGATGGATCGGCACTATTCACGAAAGCTAGTTCCTTGGAGCTTGAAGGAGTTTTGGTTTGCGACCGGACTTTGGACCTTTGGCCATCATGCAGCTGATTCTTCGCAAGAAGTGTAAACCCAATGCGTAAATGTCAAATGCTACAACAGAATGTCTGCAGTCTACAGCTCGCAAATCCCAAAAGTCCGCATCCTTTGCTGCGACAGCTGCAAATAAACCCTGCCGAATAAACCACCGCTTCGGGGCTCTAGTTTTCGTTCGCCCTGTTCTCAAGTTCGATGTTGGTGCTGCTGCTGCTGCTGCTGCTGCTGCTGCTGCTGATACTATGATCTGATGACGATGATGATCCCGATGACGATTGTGGTGGCGGCGGTGGTGGTGATGACGGTGGTGACGGTGATGACTGGTGCCCATTCTTGCGGAAGCTGCCACTTGATTCGAGAGTATCGTAGATGATTGTCGGAGAGAGGAGGTACCCCGACAGCTCCAACAGTAGAAGGTCAGTGGTCGTGTTGGAGCGCAGGGGATGGGCAGAAACACTGAGCAGACCACCGCCAATCGGCAGAATATCGGAGCACACACTGACATGAGCAGCTCATGAGCACATTTTCGTGGCACCTTCGACTTGAACCCAGGATCCGAGAGGCCCGAGAGCGCGCGTCACCCAGCGGGCCCAGGCACAAGTCCGACGCGAGTTTCGAAGTCTGCAGTGGTTCGCGTGCGGGCTCGTGCTCCATAAGTGATTCCCAAAGCCTGCACTTTCGTACTTTCGTGTTGGACGAAGCCCTCCTAACCCTAAACCCTAAACCCTAAACCCTAAACCCTAAACCCTAAACCCTAAACCCTAAACCCTAAACCCTAAACCCTAAACCCTAAACCCTAAACCCTAAACCCTAAACCCCATACCCCATAAACCCTAAACGTCCCTGAACCCTGTTGAGGCGGCGCGTCTCGGGCCTGGCGCGGCCTCCTCTCGAGGGCCGCTGGCTTCAGCGAGTCGAGGCCCCCTCTGCTTGGCCTTGGGTTTAGGGTTTAGGGTTTAGGGTTTAGGGTTTAGGGTTTAGGGTTTAGGGTTTAGGGTTTAGGGTTTAGGGTTTAGGGTTTGAAGCATTTGCCCAGCTGTCCGAACGTGCAAGGCATGCCATAGTGCGATGAGTGAGCCGGAGCCTCATTTGCGAGTTGAAGCATGCAAGTTTTGAAGCTTAAACCCTAAACCTTTAAACCCTAAACCCTAAACCCTAAACCCTAAACCCTAAACCCTATACCCTAAACCCTAAACCCTAAACCCTAAACCCTAAACCCTAAACCCCGTTCAGCTATGAAGTACCCGTGGTCTGCTCGTTCCAAGAAATGCCATACGTGCAAGGCGGCCAGCCAGCGCCACTAGCAGCACTCGAGGAGCGAGCAGTCCAGGCGATGAGCCCCCCTTTTTTTGGAGGATTTTTTTTGCAGTGAAGCTATATTCACCCAAAATATTATTATTATTATTATTATCATTATTATTATTTATTATTATTTATTATTATCATGATTATTATTATTAAGGTTCTAAGGGGAGTATAGGAAGGGCTGCTGCTACTCCTTTTGAGCTTAGACACCGTTGGCAAGTGTCCTGACCGCGCCAGGCTCTAGTCGGTCAGATCCCGTGCCACATCGAGTCCTGAGGCGCAGGGCTCTCTTCTTCACACGTTCATGGTCGTGTATGGTCGTGGTCTCTTGGAATGTTGTAGTTTGATCGGAAGTTCTTCTAGAGTCAGTCGCGAGCCTTGTTGGGTGCAAGCTTGCAGCCTCCATCCAGGGCGAGCGACGCTGGCCAGGCGGGGAGTGTTGCAGCTATGATCGGTCGGTGATGTGCACGTGAGCACTTCGTGAGCAGCCTCTGCAGTCAGAGATGTTTGTCTTGTACAAGCCTAGCTCTGCCAGGACAATCGCAGGAGGCCAACTCCATCCAAAACGACACGAAATGAGGCGAAGGGGCCTACAAGATGATGTGAGGAGGGATGCTCTGCCTTTCTCAACTCTTTATCGGTGCCTTCTGGACTAGGTTGCCAGTCGGAGCCGCACAAAATCCGACACGTACGACAAGTTGGAAGAGGAGGCTGCCGAGACTTTGAGATCCAAGAACCTGCTATCTTGATATGGGTGTTGATCTATAGGTCCTTGCAGTAGGGCAATTTGTATTCTACATATCCATGACATGTGAGCGTCCGCGAAAGATTCGTGAACAGGCGTGCCAAAGAAACTTATTTCTTTCGACGGTCTTGCGTGCGCCCGCAAAGTTTTCACGAAAGTCAACATTTCCGTTTCCTGGAAGCAAAATGTGGCGCACACTCCGTGAAAGCTCCGTGAAAGCTCCGCGAAAGCTTGACGTCTCCCTCGACGGCCCGAGCCTTCCCTGGACCCTTCAAAGTAGAAGCTCAGCCTAAGCTCACCTCCCTCCAACCACAGCCTGAACCTAAACCCTAAACCCTAAACATTATAAACCCTAAACCCTGCACCCTAAACCCTAAACCCCGGCGCTGCCCTCAACGCTCAATTCTAGGTTTCAAGCTATCTGCAGAGAGTTTCTGAAGAGAGTGATGCCCAACGCCAGAGCATCGCTAGAGAGTTCCTGGAGTGCCAAAGCCCAGAGAGTCCCTGGAGTGCCAACCCAGAGTATCCCCCAGGGTGGGTACCGGCGAACAACGAAAAACTACCGGCGGACAACGAAAGATGTCTCATAACAACGAAAGAAAACAACGTAAACGGCCCGCCAGCATCGATCCAGGTCCGGCGGCAACCATCCTTTTCCGGCGAGCAACGAAAAATCCTTCTGCCGAGCATCGAACACCTGCCGCCCAGCATCGAAAAACCCTCCGCCGAGCATCGAAAAACCTTTTGGCCAAGCATCTCAAACTCTGTAACCTTTGCAGGAAGACCACCATCGATACTTTTTAAAAGCCGTGCAAGCTTGCTTCAAATCAGATGATTTTCGTTTACCCATCATGCGATCATGGTGTTTGCAAATTGGGGGCGCTGCACCCCCTCCCCCCCCCAACCCCCCCAACCCCCACCACCTTTTAAGCCGTGCAAGCTTGCTCCAAAGCATATGAAGCTTTTTTAACCCATCACGCGATCATTGTGTTTGCAAATGGGGGGGGGGCTGCACCCGCCCCCAACCCTCCACTTCTTTTAAGCTCTGCAAGCTTGCTTCAAATCGTATGAGTTTTTTCCAACCCATCATGCGATCATTGTGTTTGCAAATGGGGGGGGCTGCGCCCCCCCCAACCCCCCCGCTTCTTTAAGCCGTGCAAGCTTGCCTCAAAGCATATGAGTCGTCTTGTTCAGCCCATCGTGCGATCATTGTGTTTGCAAATGGGGGTGGGGGGGGGAGGGGGCTGCGCCCCCCCCCAAACCCTCCTGCCTCAAATCAGATGAACCTCTTTTTTAAAGCCATCATGCGATGATTGTGTTTGCAAATGGGGGCCGTGCAAGCTTGCTTCAAAGCATATTCATATGAGTCTTTTTCCAACCCATCGTGTGATCATTGTGTTTGCAAATGGGGGGGGGGGGGGTGTGCAGCTTAAATAGGGTTTATTTGGAAGCTGGCACTCGTGTTCACAAGAGGAAAAAAGGCCCCAAAACGTATACTTATTTACAAGAGCCAACTTCCAAATAGACCCTATTTTAGGTCCTAGGGGGGGTCCCAGGCCTGAATTAAATATGAAGGCCCCGATTTAAATATGAATATCTAATTCTGGAGCTTCATATTTAAATTATTTAATTCGGGCCCGGGAATTAAATAATTTAAATAATTTAAATAATTTAAATAATTTAAATAATTTAAATAATTTAAATAATTTAAATAATTTAAATAATTTAAATAATTTAAATATTCTAAATCCTGGAGGGGGGGGGGCCGGGCCTCCTCCCGCAGGAGGAATTAAATAATTTAAATATGAAGGCCCCGAATTAAATATTAATATTTAATTCGGGGCCTTCATATTTAAATTATTTAATTCCTCCTGCGGGAGGAGGCCCGGCCCCCCCCCCTCCAGGATTTAAAATATTTAAATTATTTAAATTATTTAAATTATTTAAATTATTTAAATTATTTAATTCCCGGGCCCGATTTAAATAATTTAAATATGAAGGCCACGATTTAAATATGAATATTTAATTCGGGAGCTTCATATTTAAATTATTTAATTCGGGCCCGGGAAATTTAAATAATTTAAATCCTGGAGTGGGGGGGGCGGGCCTCCTCCCTCCAGGATTTAAAATATTTAAATTATTTAAATTATTTAAATTATTTAATTCCCGGGCCCGATTTAAATAATTTAAATATGAAGCTCCCGAATTAAATATTCATATTTAAATCGTGGCCTTCATATTTAAATTATTTAAATCGGGCCCGGGAATTAAATAATTTAAATAATTTAAATCCGGGAGGGGGGGGGGCCGGGCCTCCTTTTGCAGGAGGAATTAAATAATTTAAATATGAAGGCCCCGAATTAAATATTCATATTTAAATCGAGGCCTTCATATTTAAATTATTTAATTCCTCCTGGGGGAGGAGGCCCGCCCCCCCCCCTCCAGGATTTACATTATTTAAATTATTTAAATTATTTAATTCCCGGGCCCGATTTAAATAATTTAAATATGAAGGCCACGATTTAAATATGAATATTTAATTCGGGAGCTTCATATTTAAATTTTGTAAATCGGGCCCGGTAATTAAATAACTTAAACAATTTAAATAATTTAAATCCTGGAGGGGGGGGGGGGCCGGGCTTCCTCCCGCAGGAGGAATTAAATAATTTAAAAATGAAGGCCCCGAATTAAATATTGATATTTAAATCGGGGCCTTCATATTTAAATTATTTAATTCCTCCTGCGGGAGGGCCCCCTCAATCAGCTTCATCATCATCATCCTCATCCTCATCCGCGTCATCATCATCATCTTCATTATCGTCATCATCTTCATCATCTATCATCATCATCTTCATCATCTTCATCATCTTTTTTCATCATCCCCATCATCTCTCTCATCTCCACGGTTGTTCCAATATGTTTCATGTGCATCCTTGACATCAATGATCCCAATCAGCTTCATCATCATCTTCATCATCTTCATCATCTTCATCATTTTCATCATCTTCATCATCTTCATCATCTTCATCATCTTCATCATCTTCATCATCTCCATCATCTTCATCATCTTCATGATCTGCTTCATCTGCTTCATCCTTCATCTGTTTCTTATGTTTCATTGCTTCTTGGTGCCCAGGAGGGCCTGGGGCAGGAGCAACTTTGCCGGTCAAAACTTGCCGGGATCCCCTTGGCACCCTGGAAAAGTGATGCAAATACCACACAAAACGGGAAAGGGTAGGAACAACTTTGTCGGTCAAAATTTGCCGGGATCCCCTTGGCACCCTGGAAAAGTCCTGCAAATACCACACAAAACGGGAAAGGGTAGGAACAACTTTGCCGGTCAAAATTTGCCGGGATCCCCTTGGCACCCTGGAAAAGTCCTGCAAGTACCACACAAAACGGGAAAGGGTAGGAACAACATTTGCCGGTCAAAATTTGCCGGGATTCCCTTGGCACCCCGGAAAAGTGATGCAAATACCACACAAAACGGGAACGGGTAGGAACAACTTTGCGGGTCAAAATTTGCCGGGATTCCCTTGGCACCCTAGAAAAGTCGTGCAAATACCACACAAAACGGGAAAGGGTAGGAACAACTTTGCCGGTCAAAATTTGCCGGGATTCCCTTGGCACCCTGGAAAAGTCCTGCAAATACCACACAAAACGGGAAAGGGTAGGAACAAATTTGCGGGTCAAAATTTGCCGGGATTCCCTTGGCACCCTGGAAAAGTCCTGCAAATACCACACAAAACGGGAAAGGGTAGGAACAACTTTGCCGGTCAAAATTTGCCGGAATCCCCTTGGCACTCGGGAAAAGTGATGCAAATACCACACAAAACGGGAACGGGTAGGAACAACTTTGCGGGTCAAAATTTGCCGGGACCCCCTTGGCACCCGGGAAAAGTGATGCAAATACCACACAAAACGAGAAAGGGTAGGAACAACTTTGCCGGTCAAAATTTGCCGGGATCCCCTTGGCACTCGGGAAAAGTGATGCAAATACCACACAA